>JAANDH010000525.1:14440-204046 GCA_011799765.1 Nymphaea thermarum
AAACGTGTAACACACAGATAAGAACTTCTTATACTTACCAAAATGTCAAACATTGACAGTTTTTTGTAACGAACAGAAAATAAGCCAGACAACAAAAACAGCCCGCAACCAAATAAATTGCAACACATAATCGAACCCTTGTAACCTTGTTGAATGTTGATGGACGATGGAGGATTCGACGAACAGAAAAAGGAAAGCATAGTCTGAGACCTAATAAAGAGTCGAAGACCTAATAAAAATTAAAAAATTATAAATTTCATAAACGGGCCGTCGGGCCGGGCCGGGCCGGGCCGGACAAGTGACAACCAGGCCCGGCCCGTTAAGATACGGGCCGGGCCGGGCCGGGTGAACTTCGGCCCGAGAACCAAAATTCTCAGCCCAAGCCCGGCCCATGCCGGGCCGGCCGGCCCAGCGGCGGCCCGGCCCGATACCCACCCCTAATATATATATAGTGTTATATAAGTAGTTTTATTTGTCTATATTTTCAAACTTTTTTTTATCAAGGTTACCTTAATTTGATACAAAATTCAAAGTTTTATTAAATAAAATAAGTAGGAAGAAAGAGAAGAGGGAAAAATAGGTGAAGGAAAAAAAATGAAAAAGAACGGTGGTCAGCAGCACCCGATTCGGTTTGACCGAGTTGGGTGCCATGTCGGGCCGCACCCGCATTGGTGCGGGTGTGCCACCATAGTTGGGGCACTCGTGTGACTTAGATCCAGTATGTTACTTCCTTCAATATAACCTTGAGAAGTTGAAGCATAGTCTTATAGAATATTTCATTGAATAGTATGCAGAGTTGTAAGAAGAGGCTTGTGGTTTGGTTTTGTTACAATATTGTTCCTCTATGTGTCGTTCTCGGGAGGTTAATAGGATCGAGATAATTTCTTTGTAAATGGTAGTGTCATCCCTTTCAGAGGTCTGGAGATATGCTTGATGTTTTTTTTTTGCTTGGTCATCAGATTGTCGATAACTCGTAACAACATTTATATGGATGGCAGTTCAATCTTCAGTCTCTCGTTAGCACTTGTCTCTATGGAAGACTGTTTTGACATTTGAGTCTGCCTACGACCCCTTAGCATGTAGCAGGAAGTTATCTCTTTCTGAATTCAAGTTTGTATGAGGCGTCCCCATTTGTTTTTCATAAGTAGTATTTTGTATGCATATGTCCACCCAGGCAGTCATCGGCCATTTCTGCAGTATGACTTCACCCTTCTTGGTAGCTAAACTAACAAATGACCCTTAGTTGTGTGCATAATGTACTAATCTATACATAATCCAGTGGTTAGAGAGGCCCGTGGGTTGGGAAATGTAGCTCGGGTAAGTGGAAAAGAGTAAATAAAAAGTGGATGGTGGCAGAAACTTTACTTTTTATTTGCCTAGGGTTTTTTTAACCATGATTTCAACTGAGCAGGAGCCATAGGTCCTTGCAGATAGTCCATTAGGCTGGTGTCTATAAAATTTTCAAAACAGGGTTTTCTTCTTTTATAAAGGTGAAAGGTTAAACTTTTTGTAAGTTTCGTGATACTTTCATATGAACTCTATGTGCTATCTTTCTAATTGTTTTACTCTATTTACTATCTTTCTAATTGTTTTGAACCTTTGTGATCTTATTTAAAAATGGAGCTTTTGTTACTTTGAATGCTTATACAAGGTTATCTGATCCTCAGAGTTTCTTTTTTGTGACAAGTCTAAAATTTGATTGTTTCTGGGGTTCATTATTTGTCTGTATATGTTATTTTCTTCTAATGTTTTAAAGATATTCTGTGCGTATTCTTCTGTTATATTCTCCATGTTCGTTTGCATAGGCTGAACCTTTTATTACTCTCATGATTTTCTGATGACATGAAAATTTGGAATCTGGAAGTCTTGAGTATTCATTTTGATGGTTTCTTATTGTGTATTGCAATGTATTTTTCTCTTTGCAGGATAATGTGTCGAAAATTCGCCGTGTTTACGATGCATTTTTGGCTGAGTTCCCATTGTGTTATGGTTATTGGAAGAAGTATGCAGATCACGAGGCACGGTTAGCAACTGTGGACAAAATTGTGGAGGTGTACGAAAGAGCAGTTTTAGCTGTGACATATTCTGTAGATATTTGGTTGCACTACTGTACATTTGCAATATCAACATATGAAGATCCAGATACCATCCGCAGGTACTAAATAGCTCTTGAGACAGTTCAATCTCCAGTGTATGTTTTGCTGTTGCAGGTGCATGACCTACTTAGGCTGCTTTGTATGGTCATGGAAAGTGCTTAGGCTTTGTCTTGCTCTCTAACCTTTTCTGATATTCCTGCAGCAGTGAAACATTACGGAAATGGAGAAAAAGTCTGTGAATGTTGCACATTAGGGATCAGTTTGGTTCTAATGTGCAAATCTGGAATTGCATTTGTAATTTGTAGCTGTTTCGATTCATTTCATTTGATTTCTTTGCTGTGACTTTATTCTACCACTCAGCTATCTCTTTTTCAAAAGGTCAATCTAGTAGTCATATAGATCATGAATTTCTGCTCTTTAACTTTGACACTCCTGAGGCTATCATGGGTGCACCAATAACGAAATGCTGCTGGGAAGCTCTCACTCAGTTAATGGCTAAGATGGCCTAGTTGCCTTGCTCCATTTCACGGACATTGTATGGCTTTCCCAGGAAGGTAAATGCAGCCTAAGTTTGGAAGTGCAAATGCTGTTAAAGTGATTTTCCTTCTTATTCAACATATGGTGAATAACGACATTCATTTACCCTTTTATGGATGGTTCTCCATGGTAAATGGTACATATAAACGTTCTTCATAATGTATTTCTTCTTCTTTAACGCTGTTTCAGGTTATTTGAAAGAGGATTAGCATATGCTGGAACAGACTATCTCTCTTATCCTCTCTGGGACAAATATATAGAATATGAGTATTCACAACAGGAGTGGATGAACCTTGCTATTATCTATACAAGAATTCTTGAGCATCCTATTCAGCAGCTTGATCGATATTTTAACAGGCAAGTTCCATGTCAATGTATTTGATGGTTGAGACAAAGATTGGTATTCCAGGTTCATATTGAAAACTCAGCATTTTTCTTTCTATTTTATTTCTGACCTGTGCAATTTTTTGGTCAAGCTCACCATTGGAAAATTTGCTCTTTTTGATCTACCTTAGTTGATTAACTGTTTTATTGATAGGTGTAGTAAGCCTTTTCTTTCCTGTTCCTATCTAGCTTTGTAGTCAAAACCCCAATGGGTTGGCCAACGGGTCCTTTTAGTTGGTTGAGTCAGTTGTCAACCGAGCTGTGTAGTCAAATGAATATATATATATAATGTATATGTATATATATATATACATATATACATATATAGGCACACACACACACACACACACACACAGAGTGACAGACACACTGACACTTCTGTATTTGTTTCCTTGTAAATTCAGATGTTTATTTATTTTTAGTCAGTCAATTCTGTCCTATTTGGACCTGCTAGTACTTAGGCATCCAATTTTAAAAAGGGTCTTAGCAAAGTTTTCTTCTCTGTGTTTTTCTCTTTTTTTCTTTCTCCTCTTACTTTCTTCCATTTATTATTTTTGGCCCCCCTAGGCCCTGCCTAGCTGCCATGCAGCCCTTTTTGAACGTCCACTGCCTAAGCCCATTTACTGCTTGTATATGTCTAGGTCTAGCAATTAACAAGAAGTTTGTAGAAGCATTTAACAATAAAGCTGAAAGTTTTTGCTCAAGATTGTTACATTAAACTATTAAAAAATTATTGCTGTTAAAGATATGCTTTTCAGTTTAAAGTTTGAATAGAATAGATCAATTATGGTGGTATAGTATGATTCACAATTCATTTTTCACAATAAAAATTGGTCCTGTCGAAAATCTGAGAACTAAGACCTGAAATATGATTTCTATGTGAAGGAAGTTAAGTGTCAGTAAATTTTTTATTCCGATCTTCTAAAGTGCCTCCTTGTGTTAGATAAAGGTTTCACTTTCCTGTAATTGGTAAAAAAAAAGAAGGTAAAGCTGTTGGAGTACCTTGCTTTTGGCAGGGTTCCTGCTCATACTGAGAAGTCCTATTCCTTCTACATGATCCTTTTTCTTCTATGATACAGTTTTCCAAATTCCTTAGTTATCATGTTAGGTAAATTTAATGGGAAAAGAATTGTTGTTGATATAGACATTGTGTCTTTCTTCACTGTGCATATATCGTTACATGTGGTGTTATAAGTGGTTGTTAATAGCTTCTATTCTAGCAGTCAGCTGAATGAGTATGCTTTTTCTAAATTATGTCTTCCTTGTAAATTGTAAAGCTTGTTTGGTCAAGCATTATGTGTGTGAGTTGGCCATAATGGCATCCTTCATGCTTGTGTCTTTTCTAGTCTGTTGATCTTTTTATTATGTTCTGAAAAAATGACAGTTTCAAAGAATTGGCTGCAAGTCGTCCTCTATCTGAGATACGCACTGCAGAAGAAGCTGAAGCTATGTCATCTGCCAATGTAGTGAAGAATGATCAAGGAGTTGATGATGAGGGCCTTCCTGATGGGGAAGATCCATCTCGTAACTCTGCAAGTGTAAGTTTGACAGAGGCAGAGGAGTTGGAAAGGTATATTGGTGTTAGGGAGGAAATGTATAAGAAAGCAAAAGATTATGACTCTAAGATTCATGATTTTGAGGCAGCTATCAGGCGTCCATACTTCCATTTTAGGCCCCTTGAGGACCATCAGCTCAGTAACTGGCATAACTACCTTGACTTCATTGAAAGGGAGGCTGACTTTAACAAGGTATTTCCATCTGCGGATCTTTTATTCTCGAGTGACTCCACCAGTTATGTCATTCTATCTTGCATCTAATGATTCACACCTTCATATAGCTCATAATATCTTGGATGGACTGAAAGTCTGAGATGTCATTTATATGCTAAGTCTCTATGACACATGTTCACCATGTTCAATCCTCAATGGACAAGCTAGAAATTGTTGTAATTCCTCTTGTTAGACATCTCATTATCTTCTTTATGATGATAAATGACCATCTTAATATTGTGATGTTGCTTTGATGAGGCTGCTCAATTCTCATAAGATATTGATGCAGAGTAAAATCCACAGTTTGATACACAAATTTATTTAAACAGGGCAAGTTGTCCATGAACCTATCGGTTGGATCATTTATCTTGTAAATTTTCAAGGCATATTGGTTGCTTGGATAAGATAAGATTCTTTTGTTTCTTTATAGTTTATACATCATGTGGTGATAAACTAAAATAGTATCGTTTCGGGAAGTAAAATAAAATTATACTGTGGTTGTCAATCTAAACTTAAGTTGAATAAAAAAATGAAAATTAATTTGGAAATATACTATATTTCCTAACACAAACCAGCAAAAGGAAGAAAAACCGTGCTTTCTTAATCCATTAGTACTGGGGAAAAGCTGTAGTTATCTTTTAGTGTCTTTTGGCCCAGGTGATGCCTGATTGGAGTTTGCTGTTACCGTGTGCCACATTCTGAATTATGATACATGTACTTCTCAAATGTTTGGTTCTTATTTAATCAAAAACATTGGTTTTGCTTGTCATGCGCTTCTTCATTTGCACTCCGGTTTTTTGCATTTTGCTAATTTATACGTGTTTATATTTGTTAATACTCATGCATGTTAAATACTTCTAACAGGTGTTTCTTTCAGTTTTTTTAATTCTGGATAGCCATTTGGTTGTATGATGCAGATAGTAAACAATTTGTTTTAAGTGAATGTTGTTAGTTTTTGTCTAGAAGTTGTCTATATTTGCATTTCCTAACCACAGAATGATGGACCTTTTTGTCCATATGATCAGGTTGTAAAGCTATACGAGAGATGCCTTATTGCTTGTGCTAACTATTGCGAGTTTTGGATCCGATATGTTCTATGCATGGAAGCAAATGGAAGTATGGAACTGGCAATCAATGCCCTTGCTCGGGCTACTCAAGTGTTTGTCAAGGTAGTTTATTTTTACTTGATCATGACTTACGTATCCTAATTTTGATAAAAGTGCTTTGTAAGCTTTGGTATTTTATAGTAATTTGTATGATTTATGTACACTGCCATTCACATGTGAAGTTTATTTTCATGGAGTGTTTAATGGATTGGATCTGTTAATAGTGATCTATGATGGGCTGGCAGTCTAACACATACATGTCCTGTCCTCTGTTAGTCCTGGATTCCTGATTACTTTTGTGTATGATTTCAGATTTCCTGTTTTCCACACAAATCCCAACTTTGCTTATCATGGATTATTTTGAAACTTTTTACAGAGACAACCAGAGATTCATTTATTTGCTGCTAGATTTAAGGAACACAATGGGGATATCGCAGGTGCTCGTGCTGAATATCGTCTTATACATTCAGAAATAGCACCTGGTCTTGTTGAGGCAGTGGTCAAGCATGCAAATATGGAGTACAGACTGGTAACTCGTCATTTCTATCTGTTGCTTATTCTTATATACATTAGAGCTCCTGTATTCATGACTTGGTTTTCCAGGGGCACCCAGAAACAGCTTTTTCTGTGTACGAGGAGGCCATTGCTACCGAACAAGGAAACGAGCAGTCCCAGATGCTGCCGGTGCTGCTTGTTCAGTACTCTAGGTTTCTGCATCTGGTATGTTGTGTAGACAATAATTGATTCATCTTTGGTGGGATAATTGCTTAACATGCATTAATTGTATTGATGCTGAAGCCTAGTAGTTGAACCAAAATTTGGGCTGGCGAGTTGTGCAAAACTAATCAATCCCTTTTGGTGAAATACCGTCTTGTTTTGGGTTAATTTTTGAGTTGTGAACAAACTATATCCTATGTACTTGTCTCTATCACATGGGTGTGCCAGATTGGCCTGGGTGCCCACATTGGTATGTGGGTATGCTGACACACATACGCCGGGCCATCTGGGTATGGCTTAGAAATTTAATTTTTTTGTAAACTCAAATAAAAGAAAAGAAGTCTGAAACCTGAAAGCTAACAAAAGTGAGAGAGAGAGAGGACCTGCAAACATAGAACCTTCATGATGAGAGAGAAATTTTGGGGCAAAGAGTTTCGTCCCTTTTGCCCATTGTACTTGTGCCGCACCCATAGCAACACCCATGTGAAGTAGTAATTTGTGCGTGGACATGTTTTATATACTTTGGAAACATTGCATTCTAGTGGCAATGGCATATACGTTACAATTTCACACTGATTCTATCGCTCCTTCCTCCTTCCTCTTTAACCTAATTTTGCACAGAAAATGCATTTTAGTTGAGTTTCTTTTTATGTTCTCTATTTATTCATATGCATGGCAAATGAATATTTTCCTGAAAGGAACTCTTTCTTTTTCCTATAATTTTGTAGATTTTTCTCTTGCCATTTTCTTATTTACAGACCATGTGTCCATACAGTCCAAGACCACTGTTACAGATGTTGCTGAGATTTTCATAAATCTCGTGATATTTATGAAAAAAACAAATAAACCAAAAGAAAGGGGAAATTTCAGCAAAATTGAATACCTCGTAATTTTTGGCAAGTTTTCACTTGCGATTATTGGTTTCTCATTGTTTTCTCATCTTTCAGTAACTTTTAGGATTTTTTATATTTTTTTTTCAATTTGCAAATTTTTTTTCCAGAAATTTTCCTTAGAAAAATTTTGCTGAAAAGTATTTGAGAAAAAACCAAGAACGATAGTTGTGACAATGATGTAGACACACGCTTAGTATGTGTGGGTCTACCTACACACACACACAATGACATGCGAATCAATATGTTTTAAAGGGTATGGGCAGGAGGTGTTGGGTGAAGAAGGAAAAAGAGGGGGAAGGGTTGTATGGTTATCTTTTTGAATCATCTATCTTGCAGTTGATTGTCTGTAATTCAATACTTATCCTTTCTGGAGTCCCTTATTATGCATCATACCTGTAGCCATGCAACACAGGATCCTTGTTGTTTAGCAGGAAAGCTAGTCCAATTGTTTCTGTAGATATATGTATTTGTTTCAATCATTGGCCACTAGTTTCTTGGATAACTGCCAAATGTTTATCAGCATTTGGTTGAATGAGTAAATGGAAGGGAGATTAGTTGTACATATGTCCTTGTGGCTTGTTCTGAAGACTGTGATCCATCAATTTGTTGTATTTGTGTTAGCGCCGGCTAACACTCACACACACTTAATCGAATTCTGTTTTCATTAACATTAGGGTGTAATCCCTCACTCATTTAACGTATCCATCAACTCTGTTGGATTGGGTTTATTAAACCTAACTGATCCGCCCTATCCACCGCAGGCCTGTCTGCTAACTGAAACATAAAACAGTGTAAATAAAGCAGTTAAACACTAAAGCATTAATCCAGCCCGGTCATTGGGTCTGAGACTAACAGTTAGTCACATTAATATATGTTACATTTGCTGACTGATAGGTTGCTGGAAATCTGGAGAAGGCAAGAGAGGTGCTAAGTGGATCACTTGAGCGAGTTCCCCTGTCAAAGCCACTTTTGGAGGTTGTCTTACTGTTTATTTATATCCTATTCTGCCTATTCACCATGGAGAATTGTTATAGGTTTGTCTGCATGTTGGAACTGAGCTACACCTTTCCACTTTCTGTGTAGGGCATCATCCATCTGGAATCTGTTCAGTCTCTTCCGAAGCGGATTGGCTATTTGGATGCCCTTGTAGAGAAGTTTGTATCTCCAAACCTTGAGAATTCCACTGCAGTTAGTTCTACAGAAAGAGAAGACTTGTCCAGTATATTTCTTGAGGTAATGTTTTTCAGTTCTACTAAATATATAAACTTGTTGATGCTTGGTCTTATTAGGCTACATTCTTTCATGACGAGATATTGTTCTGGAGTTCCTAGTATGAAGATGCCAAGCAATACCAGATCATCACCAGAATTACAATATTAGGTCACACCATAAGTTCTTTATTCTGAACATATCAAATAATAGTGCATTACAAATCTTTAACCTATATTGCACATGCATATATTAGTGTTGGTATCCACCACCTTACATGAGTGTGTACAGTTACTGAAAATGTAAATGTTTGGAAACAGCTACATATGTATTTGTGTGTTGTGCATGCACACTTGTGGGTTGGTTATTTTTTGTATGGTCCTTGTTGAAGCCAATTAAATATGAACGAATACAGAAAAATATAAATATAAATAAGTACACAGACACACATATATGATGTTCATTTGTATGCAATATTTCTATGTTGTGTATATGCGCATAGGTAGGAGACTACGATAAAGAGAGTGGCATCCATTCTCTTCTTTTTTCTGTTTATTATTTAATCATGGAGTGACGGAGGGGTAGCATCTCAGCTCCTGGCTTTTCTTTTCTATATTAAATAGAAAAGGAAAAGAACCTTTTTGTTAAGGAAAAAGGGAGGTACAACCATTAGGAAATGGTCAAAGGCTGTCACTGTTTGGAAGTACATGCGTAGATCATGCTTATACGAGTGGCCATGTAATGCACCCACATTCAAGTTTTTTTTCATCTTCCAACATGTGCATCCACACCCACACTGGTTTCACATAGATTAAGAGAAAAAACTGTAACATTAAAGTAGGCCAGTACTCTGGGGGTGCATGCATGCTTGCACGTCTTTGTGCCCATGTTTATGCATATGTATGGCCTGTTCTAATACATGTATCTGATCTGGATCAACTTCATGTAGTTTTTGGATCTCTTTGGGGATGCTCAAGCAATTAAAAAGGCTGAAAATAGGCATGCCAAGCTTTTTTCACATCAGAAGAGTACATCCGAGTCCAGAAAGAGGGGTGCTGATGATTTTTTATCTTCAGACAAGGCAAAATTAGCAAGAACATATGCCGGTCTTTCTACAGTTGCTTCACCAGTTCAGTCTATTATGGGTGCTTATCCAAATGCTCAGCAGCAGTTGGTGGCTGGTTATGGTCCACAGCCTCAAGGGTGGTCACAAGGAGTGCAGACACAGGCCCATCAATGGAACACTGGCTATGCTGCGCAGGTTTGATATGCTTACGTGTATTTAATAGATTTTATTTTATCTGCTTTTCCTTAGGGTGGTGGGGGTTGAGGAGGAGGAGGAAAAGGCAGTGTCCTTTTCTTCTTTTCTATAATAAGCTGGTCATAAATATGGCAGTGAGAATTGGACATTTTTTATGGTTTATTTGTCTAACGTTTTGGAAATTTCATCATAGCAGTTGCTTTTATCTTTAATTTTGTAACAACTAATAAGAACTATTTTTTTTCTAGGATATCATGCTAACATAGATATCATGGTAACGGTGGTAGCATGGAAAAATAGTACCATGGTATAAAAGGTGGTACTAGAATGTCGGAGTGACTCTTTATTCCCTTTTTACTCCTTTTTCCCTTAAATTTTATAAAAAAAAAATATTAATAGCAAAGCATTTATTGTCTAAAATTTTTGAGAAATCATAATCTAGAAAATTATTGTATGGAAGAATTCTAGTTGAGGTGATCGCTGAGAACTGGATGATGAGAAAGTATGAAATTTTCTGTTGCTTGTAGCGTTCTTTTCATGCCGCATAGTTGCATCAGATTCGCTGCCATCCTTATTAATCTCTTGTTATTCCATTAAGTTCTGGTTTTCTTGGAAAGGCGTTCTTCTCGCTTTCTTTTAGTTACACCGGCATTTTGGTGACAGGCTGGTTATGCTGGCTATGGTACGTATGGGTATCCCAATCCTCAACCTGTGGCATCAGCTCCTCAACCGGCTGCATATGGGGCGTATCCTTCCCAGGTACTAGCATATATTCCTATTGAACATCACAGACTTCAGGACATGCATAAGTTGTTTAAATCGTATCTCTTAGTCACTTAAAGTACATTTTCCTGGAAAGCTCAATTGAGATGGGAACTTTGGCATCAGCAAGCACGTGTATTCCACTCAGTACAACGAAAAATGATTTAACTATGGTGTTCCCTGTGACCTTGCCTGCATTGTTTCCATGGACTGTAAAATGCACCAAGTGAATAAATGGTCAGATTTCAAATTGAAAAGGAAAATTACTTCAGCAAATGTGGTTGGAAGAAAACTTAAAAGCACACCAGATGGTTTACAAGTAAAGATGGTGGTTGGAAGAAAACTTTAAAGCACACCAGATGGTTTATGCAGGGAGACGAGGAAAAGCAGTGTGTTTATGCCTTCTTATTGCATCATATTAGAAAATTAGGTTCTGTTGATATAGTAAAAGCTATGTTGGTCCTGTTCTTATGATCAGATATGGTGATACTAATTGTCCTTTTGTTATTGGAAATTTCATATAATTAACCAAGGGATATTTTAGTCGTTTACCCCTTTTTCGACTGGAACCTATCTACATTTCTGATTACAATTAAATACCAAAAGGAAAAACCACTGATCAGTTTTAACATAAAGGCATGAAAATATAAAGTATCAGTTTCAATTGTCTGAGGCATGCATGTTGGTCTTAATGATTGCTTCATATATAGTCTGAATGACGGACATATCTTTTTGGGCAACTGTGGGTACCTAAGTGGCTAAGTCATCTCTCCTTTTTTTGGCAGACTTACACACAGCCTGTTCCAGCATTTACTCCGGCTCCTCAAACTGCTGCTGCGCCTCAGGCATACTATAGCGGTTACTACTGAGCTAGAAAGATTGGTTGACTCGTCCTGATCCTTGTCACTATTTTGTACTATGCTTCATCCCGTAGAAATGGGAGTGCCCCCCTAGGATTAGCATTGCAATGTCGGGGAAACTAGATACGGGCCCTGCGGGAAAATGACAGTCGAGGTAACAATGAGTTAGTTTTATTTTTTATTTTTTGTTGCCCGACTGGTCTTGAACTTGAGCCAAAATCATGAGAAGGCCAATGGTGGTCACATATCACTGATCTCAGTAAGATAGGGGATGCTTTGATATATGTAAAATTATCTGTTGAAGGATTGGCATTTAGCAGGTTCGTTATTTTCTTCTATGTTTTGCTTCTATAATTGTTTCCTTCTTTGGGTTTTCTGTGCTGTATAACTTTAGTCTCCCTAAAATGAACATCCAGGCAGTGAAATGAAATTCTCTGATTATTGAATATGCTAGATACTTGTGGATACATTATTTCCGCTGCAACCCTGCTTGCTGGATAGGTTTATTTAAGATTTGGAAAGTCGTGCTTTTCCTGAGTTGTATACGAGTTCGTCAAGTGAACCAAGATGTGAAATGAGGCGTCGTGTGAGAATGTTATCCGGACATTGATTAAGTGCCTGATGAAAGGAAAGAAGAAATGATAGGCTCACTAGCAGACGAGATTGAGCTCCTTTGGCTTGGGGGTCCTTCCAACGGTCTTGCTCATTGAATACACCTTTTGTGGGCATGCGCCACCAGGTTGGGTCCTTGTGAACCAAAGTTGCACTTAATTCTGCCATTGGTACGGCTTTGCTGCAGTCCACTGGCACAATAACAGTGAAGTTGAGATAATCTCAAGAAATGTTAGACTTGAAGCTGTGGGGTTGTGGGCTACATGCATCTGGTTTGTAACCGTCCGTACACATTGTCTGCCGGGGCTCCTCCTTGACCTTTGTTCAAGGATGGGATTCGCGTAAATGTTCTGTGGCTGCCTTCTAGCACAAGGTGCTGTATTTTTAAGTCAGGAAGTGTTTCCAAAAGAGTTCTATAATGAAGGGAACTTGTGAATGTTAGATCATTTGACTTAATCTGAAACACTATCTGGGCCGGCGGCGCTCCTTTCCTCACCTGATAAGTGAAGCACTACTATAATCCATTGACAACTCAATCAAGTAAACTTGTATGGTCCTATTGTATCTTACATGACCGAAGTTTAGTGGGGTGTTCGGATGACACCCTGCAAAATCCAGTTTTTTTAAAAACTTGGTTTAGTAAAACCAAGTTTATTAAGGGGTTTTTAAAAATTGGTTTTTATGTTTGGGTAAGACGCTGAAAAGCAGTTTTTTGTAAAACTTGTATTTGTGAGAAATGAGTTTTGGCCAAATCCATTCTTTATGCTAACCAAACGCACTCAAAAGCTTGTTTCCAAGGTAAAACTAGGTTTTATCTCAAAAACTTCGTTTTAAGCTGTAATCCAAACGCGTTCTAATGTTTTTTTATGCCAAAAGTAAGGATTTTCGTGCCTCATGAACGTGGGGTTCGTGCACTGGATTCAAGGATGGTGTTTTAGCAAATCTGCTATAATCAATTAATCATGATCAAAGACCAATCCATTTCAAGAGAGAAAGGAGGGAGGGAGACGACCAAGTGGAAATGTATTTTATCTTTTAGGGAAAGAGAAAGGTCCATGTTTCCGAAGGCTGGATTAAGGCAAAATTTAGTCAAAAGATCTTTTTTCTTGCCCTTATGTATGTTTTTTGTCAGATTTTTAACGTGAGATTTTATTTTAAAAATTTGGCCGTGCATTTTTAAGAAGGAAGGAAAATCACCCATGATTTTTTTATTTTTGTTTTGCAAAATAAATATCTAAGACGTCCCTGTCAATTTATGCAATCTCTCTCTCTCTCTCCCTCTCCAATTATTCTTCCGACTATAGCTGACCTGAAGGTAGACCGAGGAGGCCCACCTAAATACAGGCTCTGTCCGTTCCCTAAATTGGTTTGTGGTGACGCTTTCAACTGGATCAGTGGTAGGTATTTACATGGACATGGTCCCAGATATCTGTTGGAAATTATCCAAAGTCTGGTCCATGACCAGCCCGACCGAGTCATATTCCGACCTTAAGCCTTGATCCCAGCTCGATCACGCGGTTGTCATGTTCAGAAATAGCACGAAGTTCGTAGAACTTCATCTTCTGAAACATCAAACCATCCGGCGATATAAGCTTGAAAGAAATGGTATATTCTCGTAATAACAGCAGCAGCTGCTGGTGCCAAGAATTTGGTTTGAACTGTTCTTCAACCTCAGTCTCTCTGTGATGTATAAATAAAGTGACTATTACTATGAATGAAAAAGGTCAAACCATTAATTTATATGATGAAAATTGTCTATAGAAACAGGATTGATAGGTCAGATTTTGGATTGAAAAAACAAAATACTAACTTGGCTTTAGAGTTGATATGGTGTGGTGAGCTGTGACCCGAAGAGATGGTCATGGTCTAAGTTTCAAGTTCCCTGCAAGCTAAAGCTGGCTGCATTTTCCAAGACTGGCAACTTATAAGAGTTCAAAACTAAATTTTCTCCTTGGGCCATTGAAACAATTATGTGTCTTGGAAATACCAATTTGCGTAAATGACAAACTGTAAAAGAAAAACTCTAATTTGAGATTCAAATTTTAAGCCAAATCAAGTATAATAAGCCCGACCAATCTGAAGCAAACGCAACCTTATTAGCAATAAGCGTTTCCAGACTGGCCCTTCCAAGATTGCTGAAAGTTTGGAAAACGATTACAGATTCTTGCAATCTCGAGAAAAGCGACCGCGCAGAGAAGCCTCGGAGAACCAACGGGTCCAGATGTCGCGATGCAAACCGCCAGTTTCTTTCAGTAGACAGAGGTGGAGACGCAAGCCACCTGTTCAGGATTGCTTGGCGATAGAAGATGCCCATGAAGTTCATTTTCGTTTATAAGTTCCTTCCAAATCTTCCGCGTTGAGGTACTCATTCAACGCAGTGGCGCCACCGTCATGTTGCTTCGAAGTTCCTCCACCCCCATCTTGGGATCCCTCTTATCTTCCATCCCTGAGAGTCCCAATGCATTTGACGGCAACGCCATGAAGCACTCCTGCTCAGAGGCCGTAAAGAAGCTCTCCTTCCATGGCGGCAGCCACCATCATTTTCATCGCTTCTCCTGCAACTCCTCCCCAATCAATCACATCGTCGATTGGCCGACATCCGATTGGGACAGCGAGTTCGGCGCCGAAACCGGTGGCAGAAGAGGCGTCCGGCGTGTTCAATCGGATGGAAACTTGCAAGGTCTTGCGGGAGTGGAAACGGAGAGGGATGATTTCCATAACTTGATGCCCTTCAGGTCTTCTAGGCGGCCAAATTCCCAACTGGAAACTATTCTCTCCTTTTCGCTTTCCAGAAACGGAAACAATGGAAAAGAAGAGGAGGATGAGGAGGAAGGGGGGAGGGGTAGTGATGGCGGTGGAAATGATCTGGCTTCAATAGGGAGGACGATAACATTTGCCGATGGGATCATCTCTGTTGAAGGAAGTTTCAATTTTCCAAATGGGGAAATTCACGGGCAGTACCTGGAACCGGAAGATAACGAAGAAGGAAGTCGTGCTACACTTCCGTTTTTGGCCAAAGGAGCCGGGATTGGTCTGGTTGATCCTGCTGAAGCATTGGCTGGTGGAAATGATGGGAACAACATTCCTCTGCCACGAACCGGCGGCAACGGCGGCGGTGATGAGGCTGATATTGAGAAATATTACCAAACGATGCTTGCTGAAAATCCTTCAAGTCCTTTGTTCTTGAGGAATTATGCTCAGTATTTGTATCAGGTGAGTCCCCAAATGCCGCTTTTCTCTTTATTAGTACTTGAAGAACAAAAATTCAGTTGGTTTATGTTCGTAGTGGCTATTAAGATTGTGTGCTGTGCGTTTCACAACAATTTCACACATTTATTTGTCCATTTTTCTTACTCCTGGATTCTTCCTTGTTTGGTTTTCTTGGAACTAGCAGCAGATTCTTTTGTTTTTCTTCAACTAGAAAAAGATACTTGATGTTATTAGGGCAAAATTTATGCCCGGTCATTGCATTAAGAGGATTTCTAGCGTTGATCTCAATTATGAATTGCCTTCTCCCCTTCACATCCTCACAAAACATGTCCTAGACCAAATGCGAGTGCAAACTTCCGATGCTCAAGTGGTGCTATTAGCTTAGCCCCAGCTTGTCTTTCCGTTGATCTCTAGTTTGATTTTTCAAATATAATTTGTTGTACCTATTGATTCTATTTCTTAATCTTATGGATGATAATATCATTCCCCCATAGAAAATGTTTCTGTCATCCAGGTAGGATAAACAGCCTGAAGTATCACAATTTTTTTCTTCAAAACATGTATGGTAATATTTACCAAATCATTTCTATGATTTGTCCTGATTCCACAACAGACCAAGAGAGATTATCAAAAGGCTGAGGAGTTCTACTCTCGTGCGATACTGGTAGAACCTGGAGATGGAGAAATCTTGTCGCAGTATGCTAAATTAATCTGGGAGGTTCATCACAATCATGACAGGGCAGCAAGTTACTTTGAGCAGTCAGTTCAAGCTGCACCAGAAGATAGGTGGGTAAATTTTGCATATTTCCTCTCTTTTAATTTCTCTTCAGAACTTCTTTTACTGAGAGTAATTGCTTTGTCATTGCAGTCATGTTCTTGCAGCATATGCCAGCTTCCTCTGGGATACGGAAGAGAGCGGTGATGGAGATGAGGAGCAACAGCCGAAGGATTTCTCACAATTTCCTAACTATCATGGGACAGCGCTTGCTTCTACAAATAGTTGATCATGGCTTCCATCCTCATCTTGGTGGACTCCTAATTGTAATAATTAACGCTTTGAGCTTCATGTGTTCTTCGGTCGTATAGTCGTTCAGCCCATCTGGACTGTGATGGCAGTTTCCTCCTCGTTAATGGTAACTGAAGCATTAGAAATAATGATTACCGTTGGTCTTTTTCCCAGAATGGAATTCCCTAAATTTTTTGCTGAAGAATTGAATGTGTTTTGTGAAATTCACTGGAGAAAAGATAATTACATAAGCAATTCTGGGAAATTACTTTGTCAGGATTTCCTTTTCGTCGACGTGACTGATTACTCGACCGAATTCATCCTCTCTGGCTTTCCTAGCAGCTTTGGTGATTTGGTGCTTCTCCATGGCCGGTGTGCTTTTTGCAGGCTGAGTTTTCTGATGTGCATTGTATTTGTTGTACGAGGGTATTTTTATCATCTACACTCTCTCAACCTAGTTCATTTTTTTTTTTTAATTTGTCATTGAAGGATTGAATAGTGCATATAAACCATCATGTTCTCTTCTACTTAGAATATGCATCTTGAAAGGAAATAAAGTAATAAAATGGAACCATCGACAACATGAATCAGCAAATTAAAGACTATTTTCTTGAGATTGACAAATATCACATGGCCTCAGCTGCAACTTTGAGAATATTTTTTTATAATGGAGTCAGACCACCACTTGTACTTCTAGAAAGTTTGAGAACAAAAACACCACAGTTTATTTTTTCAAATCTTCATTTCATGCAAGAAAAGGCATGGTCCTAAAGTAATATGTTCAAAAAAAGCGGCCGACTTTCGGAGTGGTTTAGTTACTTTTTAAATGTTGGAGTGGTTTAGTTACTTTAGTTGTTTATGGCCGTAAAGAAAAACCTCGGGAAACAGGGGCCTCCTCCTAATTAGCCTCAGGCGAACTCACTTGACCTCCACCTCTCATGAGGCAGCATTTAGAGAGAAGAAACACACTGTTCCGGCAGATCTATCTTCCCTTCATTTTAAGAGTCTTTAGGAGCCACAATAATAACAGCATGTTAGTGTTCCATGTATATTGGGTCAGATTTATGGAACATTGTCTTACAAGTTACACATTTATATGAAGCTACTCTAATCTTTAGGGCAGATACATGGAATAGTAATTTCATATGTTACTGCTGCCACACGGCTCCTTACCAACACTCTTTATCCAGGTTTTGGAGGGTGAGGAGGACATGGCTACACAGTATATTGGTTTGTCATATAGTTTCTTCTTGGTTCAAATCGTGGTATTTACAGTTTCACGCAGAATTCAAACAGGTAACTTCCTAGGAACAGCAGTGGGCATGTTGGGTTTTATGTTACTGGAAACGTGACTTGAAGAGAGCCTCTGCAAACCTGCAGAACGGATCTAAGAACTCAAATGTGGGAGGCGAGGTGGACACCATCTGGGAACACAGAAGAATGGACTTTCCTGTTTAACGTAAACAGACATGCCACCTTTGAGGGCCACAAATGCGAAACAGTAAACAAACACCTTGCAAGGCACTACCAGGAAAAGGGTGTTATCAGCAGATTCAGTGTGAGGTTATTGACAATGACAGATGCGCTGTGGTTTCTGCTAGAGTTCTGGATGCAGTGGTGCTGAATTGGAGACAGAAGTGAGCCCAGCGCGAGTTCTGAATACCGGGCCTTACGAGGACAAACAAGATTCGAGTAGTCGCACGCATGTTTGTCTTCATTACGCGTATTAAAAAAACAAAAAAGATGGGTGTATTTGTGCTTTTCATAAGGTCGTCGCGACGATTGACATGCATACAAAACCTACCTAGACCTGAAAATGTTGATGATCAAGATTGATGCTACGTCCATCCATCACTCATCATTAACCAGAAGAGAAAAGGAAGGAGGAAAGACCCAAGAAACTCTCATGTACGTCGCTGAAAATGCGACTCTAAACACCCATCGTCATCTAAAATGCTTAATGAATGTTGGGGAGAAAAGACCCAAGAAACTCTCATGAACGAATTTCCCTGGGTTTCACTGTAAATCTTCAGTCAGCAGACCGAAATAATTAGGAAATACAGAAAATGAAATAGTGTTTCATTGTTCGCGTGCAAGAACATGTGGAGTAATTTTAATTTGTGTCGTATTCTAACAAAATCCTGCAGATCTGCAGCAACGGCAAGCTGCATGTCATTGACTATTATAGCAAAGTAGCTCAAAGCTGCCATGCGTATTTACCATTTTGTTAGTCATTTGAGTGGCCGGAAAAGCAGAAAGTGGCAATTGCACAGTATTCTGCATAACAGAACCAAGTTGCTTGTTTGGGTGCCAAGCAGGACATAAACCTAAAAACATTATAAATTCATACATAACTGACATTGTTTAAGTATGCAATCAGAATTTCATAAAAAAATGATATAATCAATTGCCAAATTCCTTGGGTCTTATAAAGCTCATCCTGTATGCTTCAAAGATATAACTGTCATAACAACACGTTATAAATTCATACAAAACTGATATTTTTTAAGTGTAATCAGTATTTACCAAAACCAATTGCCAAATTCCTTGGAACTTATAAATCTCACCCTGTATGCTTCATATATATATATATATATAACACTAACGCCAGGCGTTTGCATGCCATAATAATTGTGAACAGGACGTTACTGTTAACGCGCGGAAAGCATGAATTAAAGCGCCCTCATACGACTGTACTCAGGACATCAGATAACAGAGTTGCAAGAATGACCCCTCCCTTTAGAGACAGATGAGCACAAAAAGAGAACCTCTCTCTGCCTCACTCTTCTCTCCGGACCTAAGAAAGTGAGGAATCCAACCCTCAACCCGTCCGCCAAAAGCCTCCTTATCCAGTACAGCAAAGCAATGCCACTTCTCCTCGCCGGTAAACCGCCTTCCCCTACAATGAAATGATATAATGGGGCTCCGTGTCTCGATCATTGCCACCATTCTGTTCGCCTGCGCCATCTTCCTGCCTCCCACGGATTCTGTCGCCCCCAGCCTGCTGCATCTCGTCTTCCAAGGCTGCTCTGCCACCGCATTCCCACCGAATGGAGGATTCGAACAGACGCTGACCGCCCTTTTTAACACCCTTATCTCGCATGCCTCCCAGGGTCACTTCTACAAAACCACGGCCGGCTCTGGCGCCTACGCCATCTATGGCGTATTCCAATGCCGGGGCGACCTGGGCGCTGGGGATTGCTACTACTGTGTGAACCGCCTCCCCGTCGAGGCAAGACGAGGATGCGGCCGGGTCACCGCCGCCCGGGTGCAGCTCCAGGGATGCTACCTCCAGTACAATGCCGGCGACCCCAATAGTCTTTCAGGGACGACGAGGTTGTACTCCAAATGCGGAACGACTCCAGCTACCGGCGCGGCTTTCCTCCAACTAAGGCATGCGGCATTTTCCGATATACAGGCTGGTGTTCAGGGTGGGCGCGGCTTCTACGCCGTTGGCCATGGTGGAGTTTACGCATTAGGACAGTGCCAGGCCGATCTCTCAGTCGCAGACTGCGGGGATTGCCTGAAAACCGCACTACAGGAGGTGGCGGACCACTGCGGCACCGTGAATTCTGGCCAGGTTTACCTAGCGAGGTGTTACGCGACGTACGCGTACTACCCGGTTGGTGGTTCCGGCGCGTACGGGAGCTACGGCATGGTAGGGGGTGAGTTGGGGACTGGGGAGTGGGAAAAACCAGCTTTATAAAGGCGGTAGTATTTTTCTGGGTATCCCTTCTTGGATTAGCCAAATCAAATAACCTGAAGAGGCTCCTTCTGAGATGGGGTTCGCCGGAAGACCGCCGGATTTTTGGGTCCTTACGATGGTTTTTATTTTTTTGGTCTTTCTTCTTTCTTTCAGGTTCACCTGAGCATGGGCAGCAGACGGGGAAGATAATCGCGATTGTGGTTGGAGGGGTAGCGGCATTGTTCTTCGTGTTCGTTTGCCTTTGGTTCATTAAATCCTTGACAAAGAAGCATGATGGTGATGGTTTCATCCCCTCTCTTTTTCCTGTTGATAACTTACTTTCCACTTTGCTTTCGTTGTTTACCATTGGTGACAGGAATGAGTTTCTGGGTGCCATTTTTATTTTCCTTTTTCCCTCAGACTATTGAGGAGCGAAGGAAGGAGATGGAATTCATGGCCTTTCCGGCGTTGATTGGCATCTCAAGACTATTATGAAGAAGAATGGATGCTGGCGACAGAGAGCGAGAGAGAGACCACGGTTTTTTTTTTTTCAATAGAGAAAAGCCTAGCCACTTATAATGATAAGATTGAGGATGTATTTTTGTGGGGGTTTTGCTGTTCAGCAGGAGTCGGATTTTACGGTGGCTAGTGTTCTGGTCACTCTTTGGATGGAAAAGTGAGATTGCTGTCGGGCTCTCCACTGTCGCTAATGGCATTTACTTATCCCATCATAATTCGAAGTTCATAGCTCAAATTTTTCTGGTGCATGTGAATCTCTCTCTCTCTCTCCCCCTCTCTCTCTGTGGATCAACTAATAAGATAACAGATATTGATTACTGACTCGATTTGGAGGCTGAACCCTCTGCTCTTTTCAAGTGTATTTAATTGATTGTAACAGATCGATTAGGGGCATAAATAAGCACGAGTAGAATAAAGACAGAATGACGAAAATATGCGTGGTAGGTGCCCTTTTGCAAGGGACGCAGACAAGCGCTACGAATAATATGTAATTATTTTTAAGACAGCCAAAACGGAGAAGAGAGGCAGAATTCTCTTGAACTTTAGGAATCTAATTCAATCATTGTAAAGGTAAAGTTGTGCTCCTAGATATCCACAATTTTAACCTTGAACTTTACAAAGGAAAAGGTAGAAGTGCAGGGTATTCTTTTCATAAAAGCTGAAAATGAAAATTAAAATCAGGATACAATGATGATACGTGATTCACATCTACAGTTATCATTTGTTTGCTTCCCAGGTACATAATGTTCAAGGTTAACTGCTTAACCATAGTTAACAAGTGAATAATGGGGAAAGTTATGTTTGATCTGGCAATACAACACTACGACTCCAAACTTGAGTAGGATCATTCTTTTTTCTGCTTGTGCAATCATGATATCCTGCGGGAAAGGTGAAGAATTTGGGCTTTCCTTATCTGGTTTATCTAAAATTTTCATTGTAAAAAAAAAGAAAAGAAATCTGCAGACATGATTTTGCGACCATGTAAAAGAAGAAAACCATAAGTATCTAATTATCTTATAAATGACGACAGTATCTTTCTACGCAGAAGTTTTAAAAAACAGCAAATGGTTCTAAAGTGTTAAACTGCACATAGCAGCATAAACAAGGGTGTCTTATAAGCAAATGATCAGCCTTGGATGAATCGCAGGTTTGGCTGCAAAGAGTTCAAACAAATTGAATTTAGTGGGCCAATGGAATAAAAACCCACAATAATTAGCTATGGTTTGATAGGTTCATGCATGAAAAATTATAGCAAAATGCATGGCGGCTTTGGATATCAGATAGAAATATTTGTGAATCAGAACCTGCTAGCTCAACTATTAGGGTAGTAAAAAATTCTCAAAGCATCCAAATATCCAATTAAATCGATTCAGGTAAATTAAGCGTCCAAACCATACCATCCATCACACACAAATACAAGGGAAAGCTTCTGAGTTCTGATCCCGGCCGTAAACCACAAAGTTTTTATTGGCTGTGGCCGTAAAGCTAAAAAAAAATTGATTATCTTCCACCCAGCATGCTGTCGAGTAATTTAACACCCAGCAATTATCACTTCATTTTCCACAGACATATCTCATCTGCAACCAAGGAACAAAGCTCTCAATGGAAATCATAGATACTACTGCTACCAAAATGCACCTGCGTCATTACCTCTTCCATTTCAACCGACATTGATTTTCTGATCTCCTCTATCAAATCTGTTATTACCCTGTAAATGTCTTCAGTGACAGGATGTTCCTGATCACCCGGCACAAATACGTGCAGATGCAGAGCAATCTCAGTCCAACTCCGTCCGGCTTCTTTTTGAACTCTTAGTTCATGCATCTCCCTGTGCATTCTAGCTGCCGCGTCCCACTTTGCTTTACCAGAATAGATGTTAGAGAGCAGCACATACAGAGAGACGTCCTCCTCATCCTCACTATCTTTCTCTCTCTAGATTCAATAGTTCGGAGTCCTACTCGTTCACCAACCACGGAATTCCCATGCAATATGCACGCAGACAGCAGCACACGCCACACGGCCCTGCCTGGAGAAAATGGCATTCTTAGAGCCAATTCCTCTGCTTCTTCGAGAAAACCTACTCTTCAAAGCACTGAAACGACACAGGAGCCATTGGGGACAGCCCAAATTCTGTGCTCATTGATGTCAAACAGTTTCGAAAAGCATCAACCATCAAAGCATTGGAACAGGCAGTGAGGACAGCGAGGAACGTTACGTCGTCTGGTAATGCACCCTGGCTTTGAAGTGCTGCAAACAATTTGAGTGCAGCGTCTGCATTGTCCTGCTCAGTATAAGCCATGATAATGGCATTCCAAGAGACCGGGTTTGGGGCTGCAAAAAAAGTAACCAGCGCGTCGTTTATAACCCCACATTTCCCATACATGTCAACGAGAGCGCTCCCCACAAATACATTGGTCTCAAGCCCAATAACAACAGCGTCAGCGTAGATCATCCTTCCTTTGTAATAAGCTGCAGCATCCGCAGAGGCGCAAAGTGCACCAGAGAGGCCGAACATATTAGCCTTTGCATTCGAAGCACGCATGAATCTGAAAAGCTGAAGAGCATCCTGGGGTGTCCATTTTGCAAGCAGCAACAGATGATCCCAACCCAAGAAACCTCATCTCTCTCAGGCATTCCTTCAAACACTTGAAACCCATTGTCAACCCTTCCGCACTTGGCATACATATCCATCGCCGAGCAACTCACGAATTTTTGCTGATACAACCCGAGCTTAACAGCATGGATCTGCAGACCAGGTCTCGTAGCCGAGATTGCTGCACACGCACGGAAATTGCAGAAAAGGTACGTTGGTTAGGGAGGGTGGAGTAGCGGAGCATGGAGACGAAGAGATCCAGGGCGCGGAGGGGAAGGTGGGGCGGCGCACATGCACGATGGGAGTGGTCCAAGAGACGACATTCGGGTTATTAAGGGTGGCAGTCGACCGGAGGTTGTTACATAGAAAAAGGTCGACTGGAATCCTCTCTAAATGCTTTGTGAACTGAATATTTCACCAGAGCTGAGGCTCTTGGAGAGGACGGCCTGCCGGAGAAGGTTAATCAATAAGATCCATCGACCATTTATTTGTTGTGCTTCCTTCTTGTGGCATTGGTGCAACCATCGACCCACGGCCAGGGCTCGCCAACAGAGTGATGCGCCTTCACGTAGCGCTATGACTGTGTGCCAATGGGTGGCTGTACTAGTTCTCCGTTTTAGGCTCACACTGATACCGACACAGAGTGTCAACTTCAGCTCTTATCTACCATTGACATACTCCTCTTCTCCACCCAAAATCTGGTTGAGGCCGAGAACGTTCAGGAGATCGAATCGTGTTCTCGTTCCTGTTGCGTTGTGGCGTATGGCTCCTTGAAGCCTCAACTCACCATTTTCGTTTTCTCTCAATTTCTCTCTCTCATGTTTCCTATTTGCTGCTTGTGTGCTTCTGCGTTGCTGCGTTGTCTTGTGTGTTGTTTCAAGCTCAGTATTACTTTGTTCATACTACGTAGAGATCCTGGTCAAATGACGCAGGAGAGGACTTCACTTGATCCGAAGTATTCCTAGCTCAAGAGCGTCGAGAATATTGTTGAGAGTTGTTTTGGCATTTTGTCATGGTTTGGACCTTTGTTTGCATGCCAAATCCAAGTCGGATGTAGTTGAATCCAAAAGCTCTTGTTCACATGGGTCTAGATCCATGGTCCATCCCTCCCTCTATATAATGGGACGTGGGCCTCATTTTGTATCGTGACCTCATGTGTAAAATCAAGCTTTCTTCTTCTTTCTTGTTATTTAAAGTGAATTTTAGTTCCTTGCAGCTTGATTGGTGTTAGTTTCAGTAGCTTTTGTAGTTTAGTAGTTCCAAGCTGCAGGATTAAGATCCTTATCGCTGCATCAGAGGAACTACAAAATTCCAACAGTCTCCGTCTGTAAGATGAGGGCAAAATCTTGATCGACTCTGTTGGCCTCCCAAAAGTTTGCAGGAATACCTCGTTACAGGATGAAGCCAATGAAAAAGCTTTCTATTGTTCTTATTGCTCGAAAAGCAGAAAGGCCCAAGCACCTTTTCAATTTAGAAGTCCAGTTGGAGCTGAATGTGTCGGTCCCCTCCCTCCCAATTTAGCTTGAAGATCATGAACGCTGCAGGATTCAATTATTATCATGGAGGTAGATGGGATATCAGTAAGCCTGTAAGGATTTATGTCTAGCTGCACTATTCCGTTACGAGACAGACAGCTCTCTTCAATTGAAAAGCACTCTGCTTTCCATGGCCGATTGTCCACCCTTCCATGAAAAGGAAATTAATGCCTCGAGCTCTGGCCTTTAATAGGTGACAGAGGTAAGAGCCCATTGCACTTCACATAATGATGAAGAAATGAATCCCAATCTGTGTTCATTACTTAATCAAGATGACTTTAGTGCTTAGACCCGCGCTTGCGATGAACCTTTATCAATTCCAGCGTCTAGTGACGGGTTCCAATTACTTTTTCAGTAAAATACCAGCACAATTGAAACTTGAAAGATGTGAAGATATACGCATAGAGACCCAGAAAAATTGTCAAACATTAAGTTTGGAAAGTTATAGATGGAAATTCTTTTGATAATCGGAAAGTGCTTAATACTTTTAATTTTTAAAAACATCAAAATTAAACAAATCGAAAACATGATAAAAGATTGTGATATTTTAAGAACATGGTAATACTTTGCTATAGAAAGTGACCACCTCTTTACAGTTTTTTTTTTTTTCTCTTCTTCTTGCAATCTGTACATTAAATTGTACGCCATCAAACACTTTCCTTCCCTATGTTCATGATGGCTGGGGATTTCATATTCAGCTGGTTCAGTTTCCTTTTCCGGTTCTGTTTTTGGCTGAAAATTAATGCCCAACTGGTTCTCTGCTATTCTCATAAATGTTTTGATTTAAACAAGCCCGCCGATCATGATGACCCTTTTAGCTGTTCTATTTAAGCTTTCTACTGGAAGAACCATACCCGTTGAAGGTTATCGTGCCTTATTGAAGGTGATCATAAGCGGTGGAGTCACTGCATCTTCAACAGGCCCTACAGGAATGCTTATTGCATAATATGTAAGCTCTGCGTTTTTGTTCTAGAAGGAAAACACACACACACACACACAAAGTGATCAAATGGAGATGCAAAATAAGAGTGATTCTTTAGAAAAGAAGGTGAGTTGTGGGACAATACAATATTGGGAATTAATACAGTTATCTATTATGGAACCACATGATATGTGTCGCATGCAGCATTATGTAACTGTCAACGACCAATGAGGGAAAGCAATTTTAAATCATTTTTGTACTGTTTCACGTTAAACGATGCGATGGTCAAAGCACCAATTTTCAGATCTTGAAGTGCACGTCAGCACAATTGGTGAGCAGAAAAAAGTAGTATTCAACTGGTTCTTGATAGAGAACAATAGCACAGAACGAAAGCTGGTTGTCTGGGGTTTTAGCAGGATAGCATTGATTTTAAGCTTTTATTAACAATTAAGCAGCCAGTTTCGGCATTAATTGGGTGGCAGTTGTTCGGTACAAAGGTATATTACTGAGGCTACCAGCAGAGAGATGCCCTGTTTAAGTCGGGTAAATACATCCTTTCTTCCTTAAACAGCAGATTTAAGACCATCTTTATTTGTCAGCTTCTTTGCACCAACATGTACTCATGCAGTAGAGCTAAGGGAAGAAGTCCAACTTCAACTTGGTGCGAACTACCTTAGTTGGTCGTTCTTTGAATTTGCCAATGCGGCAAAAATAAGCCAAAACGCGAAGATGAAAAACACGCTTATGCACAAAGAGCATAAGCAGCAGACATTACTTAACATGAATGTTTGCCACAACGAAGAGTAAACAATGGCATGTTAAAATGAGAACTCTGGCGTTCGTGTTCTGCTTTGTATACAGTATATTTCATACTCCACGAACTATACTTAACAGATCAACTTTATAATTCTTACCGCATCAAACAGTATTCTTTCAAGTTCATGGATCATGGAGTCATTGCCTGTAATCAGTCGTATTACTCAGCAAAAGCTTATGATACATCAACCATCTTGCGCAGTTGTTCCTTAGTAAGAAACAATTGAAGCCACCAACCTTTTTGGATCAGACATTAAAATGCTGTGTTCTCTTCCATTTAATTTAGTCCGCTAAGCTTGTTCTCTTGAAAACTGCAAAACTCTAGCAACATTGAAAGTGGCTTCAGAAGGTCCTTACAAAAGTTTCGTGTTTTTGCATGAACAAAAGCTGCAGAAAGAGCCACAGTTCTGCACAAATTTCCTGACTATCATACAGTAGATGAACCATTGAACTCAGCACACTCTTTACCTATTAAGCACACTGATTCCATCTTAAATGTGCCTAGTGAAGATGCACGGCAGAAGGAAGTGACATAACAAGAACTCAAGCCCCCAGCAGCGTCTATTCCCTTGTTAAGTAAACATCATAAACTTGGTTGTATTTGTTCCAGATACAAGTCTCTCCTTTAATTGAAAGCATTGCAAACTCGTTCACATCATCTTCGACGGATAACTCAGCACAACCATCCGAAGAAAGCTTCACAAAATGGCAAAGAAAAATAAGTGTTCCAAAAATGCCGCCAGAACAGAATACAGATTCACCAGATACTTCACTAATCTCTCTCTCTCTCTCTCCCTTTGACTTACATATTACCAAGACATCATATAGTCCAAAAGAGTTAATAACTATAGAGCCTAACTTAGTACTGCTAGAAATAGACTTTAAATATCTAAACATCAAATTAGGTTTAACTTTACAGTTGCATAGGACCAAGAGTTGCATGTCTTGGTCAAAGATTAGGCATTAGATCTAGGGATAGGGATATCCAGTCTTCCACACTGTAGCTCAACAGTGCTTCGCTTTTATCTCTAGGTAAAATAACTCTTGTAACAATTTCTAACAAGTAAGAAGTGGTGAGGAAATGATCTGCCAAGGGTTAAAAACAAAAAAAAAGTTGATTCCATTGCCTAGTGTCTCATAGCATAATCACCCAGGCATTATCTGACTTAATTTATTCTGAGGAGTCTGAAAACTCCTTCACTACGGCGACAGGTTCATAATTAACTTATAATGAAGAACAAGGGCCAATAAATACTTTCCACCACTTGCATTTATTGTTGTACTTTTTTCACAATATATAACTCTAATTATTGTGCATCAAACATTAGTATATATATATTCATCATATGTTCATTAAAAAATGTGTAATCACAATATCAATAACAGAAGCAACATCGTTTTAGGCATCAGACTATGTTTAAACATGTTTGAGATATGTTTGGTCCTCATGCATAACGGCCTGCAAGTGGGAAAATAATTTCATAAACATGATTAGATTTAGAAGCCAATGGTTCAAGTTAAATGATTTCTAGCTGTTGTCTTATGGAGTCGAACCAAGCCGTTAGCGACAGCTCAATAACAGAGTTGAACACCTGATCCCGACAAATCATATGTAGTAGATTTATGTAATTGAATCGGGACATCAGTTAGGTTCAAAGTTTGATCCAAGTGTACTAGCTGACATGTATTGGGAATTCACGCCACACCGCACTCACCTGAGAATATATGAATCTCAAACTCAATTTATATTAGTCAAAGTTGAATTGAAACTTGTACAAAGTTGCATTTAATATGCATGTATATCAACTTGGGCATATGGATTGGTAAGAATATCCATATAAAACCATATTTCAAAGCCAACCCACATATAAGACACATGTTCCATGGACCTGCACTGGATCTTGATTGGCAACTTATTCTAGACCTGCACTGGATCTTGATTGGGAGATGGCAAATATGAATTCCAGCCAGAATTCAACTGGCAAAGTGCTGCTGCGTATTATTATTCCCCTTGATGAGTCTGGTCAACCAACAAAGAAACTCTGATAGCTCCAATTTCCATTTGGATCCGCTTTTTCCTTACCCTGATGCATCCGAATATCTTCCAAAAGGCCAAGTTTGGAAAAGACATGATGCAAAGATGGCGACTTTTGTGTCAGTCAGGCCTTAAAGCGGGTCAGACCTGAGATAGCTACCTGCCTTGGAGACCCGGTCAGAATCGTCACGCAGTTGATGGATGACTGCGAAAAGGACACAACGCTCAAGCCTCATCTGGCCGGTTTCCTACCTTACTTCGCACGCAGTTCCGGCCACCGGCCAAGAAGCCGAGAACTATTCCTCTTGCTCGTTGACTTCAATTCTTAAAACTCTGACTTCAATTCTTAAAACTCAAATTGAATGAAGTTATTACAAATTTTACTTACAATTTTTAAAAAATTTTAGTTTAACTTATATAAAAAATTTGAAAAATGACATCCCAACTCATATTAAAATTTTGAAACTATAGTTCGGCTTTTGCTACAAATTTGCAACACAAGAAGTTGAGATTCCGAGAATTTGAAATGAAAACTAACCACTTACCAGTCTCTGCTTCGTTCATTGTGCCAACCTCTTAAAATTCAAGAAAATAATAACAATAAGATGTGCCCAAGTCACTACACATATGATTAAGTGATTGTGAAACAATCTCTTCTCCAATAATCGTGTGTTTTCACTTGTTCTTGCAAATATTGAGGCCGACAATCATGTTTTTTTTTGTTGCTATATGGACAAGATAAAAGTGTTGTCTCTTTCTTTTAATACTATTCATGTTTTTGTTTGCCATGGCAAAAATTTTCCCTTCACAGTGGGCAACGGCAAAAAGGCTTATTTGCATTAAGACTTTACTATAAAAACTTAATTTACTAAGTTAGTTCGATTCGAGCATGTCTATTACTCACATATCTAGATGATCTAACTTTGGTTAAAAAAAACATCAGAAAATTTCGCAGTTGCTGGACCTAAAATAGAGACTTGCCAATAAGTGTGAACCCACCTACCCCAATTAATTTCTATATAAGCCGACATCTTCATAAGTTTTTTTTCTTTTTACCTTTTTAAACGAGATACCAACTTAAAATTATCGCGATAATTTGCCGAGAACTATATTTCTGACTATTCTGCGTCGACAATTACTGCCGCCGTGAGAGAGCGAGAGTCTTCGTCCTTATACGTCCATTTTTTATCCTCATGCACACGGTTCGCACCAGAAGGATCTCTCTCTCTCTTTCTCTCTCTACCCTATGGTCTAGGCGCCTCCTATAAGAAAAGCCATGTCTTTATTGCCAATCCCATCTTCAAAGCAACCCTCAGCGGAGCAGGAGGAGCGTGAATTTTTGACCACCATTTCTCTGCTCTTCTCCTTCAGCCATATCTCTCTCTCTCTCTCTCTGCTGGATCGTCGACGCCCTCGAGTCAACTTGGGGAAACTTGTGAAGCTCGTCAATCGATGAGGCAAAAAACCAAAACTTCTCTTGTCTCCCTTGTCGAAAGCTTTGAAAAACCGAACCAGGTCTGTTCCTTAAAAAATTTAGCTCTCGGTCACTTCTTTCAAAAACGAAGAAATTTTCCATGTCCTTGCTGAAACGTAAGCCGAGCAGTAAACCAAATTGCCATACCAACAGTGAAGAGAACCAAAACGAAGCCAAGGACAAAAACCCCCGTTAGAGAAAAGAGCAATATAAAACGTTACATGTTGGCCTTTTTCTTTAGTTTCAAACTGCTCCTCGTCCAGAAAATGTTGGGTTTTATAAGACAGCGTAGCAGAAATGAGAGTTTTGTTCTAATCTAATTTGCCTGTTGTTTATATATATTCTTTTCTAATGCTCCCCATCATTGATTAGGTGCAGGAGAAGAGAAGTCTGTTGTTCTTAGGCAGATTAGTGGCTTCCTCTCAAACTCAGAAGAGTTCTGGCAGAAAGGAGGAGAGTTAGATCTTTCATAGTCAATTTCTGGTCCTTCTAATGTCAGTCTCTGAAACATTAGCGTTTCATTGTCTCATTGGTAAGCCATTCTTTCATACACAGTACAGATTCATCATATTACAGAAGCTTTTCCTTTTCAGTGTTTAGGAATGCAACTTTTTGTTTCATGGGTACGTCATGACGAGGTGGGGAGCCAAAAAAAATTTAATTTTCCTGTTGTAGGAGAAACGCAGACGGGTCGTTTCATGTCTGGCACGATTTTATGGTGTTCACACAGTGGCTTCTCTTCTTTACAGGCAAGGCTTGGCAAGGAAATGGAGAATCCCAGAAGATGACTCGTAGAATCCCAAGTTGAGAAGGAAATCCTGCTTCATATAACTCTGTACATAGAGTCAAATCTCATTTACTAGTAAGCTTCATTTTAAAATGTGTAAACTCATTAATTACTCTCACCTACCCCTCCTTCTCTCTCTTTTTCTCTCCTTCTCTCTCCATTAGGTGGCTCTCTGCTTCTGCCTTGGCTTCTCTGTCGAAAGGGAACGGTACACTTTTCATCCCGTCCTCAGACAAGTTTTCTCCTTTACGCAGGTCATACAGGATTCCTTTGACTGCTGTGGATCATAAAAACTTGCTTCAGATATCATCGGAAGCAACAGAGAGAAGAAGAAGAAGAAGAAGAAGAAGAAGAAGAAGACGCGTACACCACAAATGAGAAACAGAGATCAAATCGAGGAGAGATCATCGTAGAAACAAGAGGACGGGGACAAAAAGGTCTCGGAGTAGATCAAAATTTCGCTATGTTATTTGCTTTCGGAGATTCTGACTCCGATATCATGAGGAACTCGTCATTTAAGAGCTTCAGCAGTGACAGCTACTCCAGCTTCTCCCCCATAGACAGTGACCTCGCTTTCTCTCATAAAGTGATCAGCAGGCAGCGACCAAGGGACTCGAGCTGGGAGGCGATCAGGAAGGTGGAGAAGAGGAAGGGGGCGAGCGTGGGCGTGGATGACTTTAGGGTGTTAAGGAAGGTGGGTGAGGGAGACATGGGGAACGTCTTCCTCTGCTGCTTGAGGGAGGCGGAAGAGGAAGAAGAAGGTGGCGGTGGCAGGAAATATTATGCGATGAAGGTGGTGGACAAGGAGGTGGTTGTGAGGAGGGGGAAGGTTGGGAGGGCGGAGGTAGAGAGGAAGGTGCTGAGGATGGTGGACCATCCCTTCCTCCCGACGCTCTATGCCGAGTTCGAGGCCTCTCACTTCGCCTTCCTTGTCATGGAGTTCTGCTCTGGCGGCGATCTGCACACGCTGCGCCACAGGCAGCGAGGGGCCAAGTTTCCTCTGTCTTCTGCAAGGTACTTTCCATCTCTCTTCTTCTTCTTCTTCTTTCCTTGATTTGGTGTCTCCTTGGATCGTTACGCAAGTGATTTCGCGACCAGTTTCCCAAAGCCAGAAACAGGTCGGGGAAAAATGTCATATTCAAACAAAAACCGACATGTTGATGACATAAAATCTTACCTGCATATATCTTTTCAAGTGTCTTTTTTAACCCTTTTTTTGGATTGCTAATAAATGTTTATGATATACAAATATAAAGCTCTGAGAACTTTGATCCTTGCAATTATCTCCCTTTCTCACTAAAACCATAAAGAACAAATTGTATATATATTTATGTATTTACTTATTTATGAGACTGCAACTGGGTTCTCTTACAGGATTGAATCTCTACAGTTCGAAGTAGTCAGACATGATGGGTTTTTCTAGTTACAAGGATCTAGTCTAGAAAGTAGGGCAAAGTTGAGCAGCTTCGTGGACCTTGCTAGGGAGGCAGACCTAGATACTATGTAAAAGTAATAAAAATTTCACCCATATTTTCACCCCGCTTTTGGATAGGGATAGGCAACCTTTAGCTGGATTTTGTAGTGAAGCGATGAAGAATCTTTGAACACCATGAAGATGAAGCACTCTCTACTCCTTGAACGTCCGACCGAAGGACGTTCTACCTTTTGTCACTCGAGATATTCCCCTTTAGGAGTCCTTTCTACCTTTCAGACTAGCTTTTGGATGGACGGTTCCAATGGAACACCATCACCAGTCAATTGCTTCACTTCTTCACTTCCTTAGGTTAGATTCCATAGTTTATATATCAAAAAAGTTGGTTCAAGGTTCCAGTCTTGAGTTTCTTTGAATTCCTTCAAACAAAAAAAGGAAAGATGCTAAGTATGTCAATAATAAAGGCCTTCATCCTTGTTGAGTTCATCATAAATTGATTTGACCTTAGTTTTTCCATATACTTTTCCCAAGTTGTCATCATTCAAAACTCTTTTTCATCATCATTATGCGATTATAATTGTTATTATTAGTTGGGTAGTGGATTTGATTTCTGCCCATATGGCATCTACACAGTCTCCTATGAACTGCCATGTTCGTGCTCTTAAATCAAGTGTTCTTCCTCTATAAACCAGAGCCTCCATTAATTAAACAACCAATCAATTCGCTACTGATTATTATAAAAGGCATGCTTGTTTATATTTTTCAGCAAATCTGTGTTCCCTTCCTCTCCAGCTCTTGCTCTGTTCGAGAGCAAGATATTCCTTGCCTTTCCCCCTCATCAGGCATCAAAGTCAGCCAGATTTACGCAGTAGGCCCACTTTGCCTTCTTTTTAACTCGCTCAGAACTTGGTGCTTGGTGAAATCCATGGCCTTTGCCTTTCTTCTCCAATCGAGGGAGGCCATGAAGTTAAATTTCAATTCCCACTTGCGTCTGCTACTTCCAAGACCTCCTCAGTCTCATGAAATATTGAAAAGAACATGGAAGCCTTTCATCTTGGTTCCCCTAACGATTCTACCTGCCCCACTCAAATTATATTTGTATAATAGAAGATTGTGCCCCAAGGACCCCAAAATCTAACCTCAGGTTGTCATTTACATCCAACAGCAATGCTAAATAACAAATGGGAGACCGACATCTTCTCTCTCTAAACAACAAGCCAAAAGTAGGATAGTTGGTGACTGCGCCATGTGTCGCCTGTCCATATGGCTTGAATGAAGAGTTGATAATATGCAAACCCAAGTCAGGTAATAACCAGGTGGATGATCTTCATGTAGGTTTCTAGTCACTATACTCTAACGAGTCTAGTAGATATTGTGTAACAACACGACCCACTTCTGGGTTCAGACCCTTAATTTGGCGGATGCTAACCCACCCCTTAACAGTTTCGGCTTCAACTGCAAAAAAAAATTAGAAATCAAGACCTCTAACGAGTTCAGAGTAGCAAAAGCTTTCTCAAAGATGGCGTATATATTATAGTGAACTAGGGCCTACTGAATTAATTAAGGCTTTTGGGACCCCCTGGCTTGAAATATCTCAAGAGAAGCCCCTTTATTAAACACCTGTTGATGTCACCCTGTTTTGAACAGCGTCTTCTTCATTAAAAGGTTCCGGCGGGTCCAGTCTTTTTTATGTACTTCAGACTGAAGTGCTCTTTTTATCACCAAGAATTTCATGCAGAAAAGGTGGGCCACCAGAAATGTGATGGTCCAAAGTAAGACATTCTGGGTCCACATCAAAAGAACGTAGCCCACTTCGTCGTCGTCACAAGAGGCTGTTTGATAGGGACAAGCACACGCACGGAACATGCAGGCCGGTCCATGCCGTTCCGCATATTCCGTGTGCATGAGTAAGATTCATGCTTATAAGTTTCAGCACTCCCTAACACCATGTTCTCCCGTCCTCTGTTTGTGTGCGCACGCACGGAACGGGGTGTTAACTGTTTGTTTCTTTTTATCCCAGGCGAGTTATGAATTACATGACGTATGGTCATTGACCTGATCCCACACAAGCACAGTATTTGGAAATATGAAAAGTTTTTCCCACAATTTCCATGCTTGATTTTGTATCCGCGGTATTAATTCTCCTGCCAACACTTGGCTAGCTACTGGCCTATACGTGTAAGGAAAAAGTTGACTATGTTTGTCCATAAATTCTATTATTTTTCTCCTTTTTCGACACGCGCATTTAATTCATGTCATAAAGTTTTCATCAGACTGGCCATCCTCATTAATTCCAGAACAGTTTCAGTTTTTTTTTTTTTAAATAATGGAATTTCTATTGCATGTTTGGTTAGAAGATTAATTTCAGGATGCTTAATTTCATGTCCAAGCAGTTTTATTATCTAAAGCAATATTAAATGGGAAACAAAATATCCTGAAATTATGTTTTCTCAAGAAGAGGGTGAAATTTTGCAGGTTCTATGCTGCTGAAGTGCTTCTCGCTCTCGAGTACCTCCACATGCTCGGGATCATATATCGCGACCTGAAACCGGAGAACATCTTGATAAGATCCGACGGACATATCATGCTCTCCGACTTTGATCTTTGTTTGATCGGAGAATCCAATCCGTTGATTCAATCACTCCCGGATGATACGTCGGCCTCTCTTCCCTGCTTCCCTCTCATGTGCATCTCTAGTAGCAAGCGAAACCGGCTGAAAGGAGTTTTCACAGCCGAACCGGCGGGAACTCGGTCCCATTCCTTCGTTGGCACTCACGAATACGTCTCGCCGGAAGTTGCAGCCGGCGAGCCGCACGGCAGCACGGTGGATTGGTGGGCATTCGGGATATTCCTGTACGAGATGATTTATGGGTTCACGCCCTTCGCCGGCGGCAACAAACGGGAGACTCTGAAGAACATTGTGCAGAAGCCGCTGAAGTTCCCGGAGGCCGACGTCTGCTCGGGAGAGTACCCGGCGGAATGCGCGGCCAGGAGCTTGATTTCCAGCTTGTTGGTGAAGGATCCCCGCCAGAGGATGGGTTCCAGAGGTGGCTCAGCGGAATTGAAGTGCCACCCGTTCTTCAAAGGGATGAATTTCGCAAAGATCCGGTCCTCCAAGCCGCCGGAAGTTCCTGGATGCCGGAAGACGGAAAAGACGGCCGAGAACAAAAGGAAGAACACGTACAAGAACAAGAAGATGTCTAGAGTCGACTACTACTAGGAGTCTGGTGGCCAAATCAAATGTATCATAGCAAAAGATTTTTGAAGGCAGATGCCAACAATAGTGTTATGCGATATGTATACGAGTTTTACTTGAATCAAAAAACTTCTTTTGCTTCATCTCTCCCCTCACCTGCACTCTATCAATTCACATCAGTGACAAGAAAGAAACGAGAGAGATACACCTAAAATTGAGAACTGTTTAGAACTGGCGACGCAAGATTGCAAATATAAGAATCACAGTTTGTGCAAGTTGGTTGATCATTCAAAGATGTTATGTGTAAAACTTGATTCGTAAGTCAAAATAACAGTTGCTATCCACATCGACAGACCTTAATTGCTCGATCTGGTTAAATCAGTGCTATCTACACATGTTCCAACTGTTTCAATTTACAGTTAATATTATTATAATTGTGGTTAACTAACAAGAAATCAAGGTTTTCGAACTACCAACCATGGTTAACATACATGTGCTCTCTCTCTCTCTCTCTCTCTCTCTATATATATATATATATATATATATATATATACATCTTTCTGAACCTGGATAGCGTTCCAATGAAAGTGGTCGCTTCACTTTAGAACTGCACATGAAAAATTGGCAGGAGGGTTGAGAAGCTGTGCCCCACATGCCAGCCCTGAGATCAACACATGAATATATTAGTGCGTTGCATAGGCATATGTGATCTGGATCTGGGTCCTACACGGATCAACCCACTCCCCCAAATGATTCCTATATTCACCAGAACCAGATCTCGATAAGGTTTACTTCACTTGGACCCCACCCGGATTGGACCTGCCCTCACCTCCGCGCCGCATGCTTTCTCAAGAAACAAAACACCAACAAAGATACCCGGATCCGGATATCACATCCAAATCAGTCCCTGGATCTGGATCCAACATGCTTGGACTGGATCCAACATGCTTGGTGTGATCCGAGATCCGACCCGTATCCATGGGCTCACGTGCCCACGTGGCGACAGCAGCTGACGCGAGTGTCCGGGACATGTCCACGCAGCTGCGTCCAACTCGGCAGGCAGCAAGCGACAAAAACGCCGCCGGTCCCACCTTCCCCTTATTGCCCTCTTCTGGATCCTCCGTGACGTCATTCACAGCTCAGGGAGCAGCCACGTGGACCCGATACGAGATACATTCTGTTCGTCTCGTATCGGTTTCTCAGTCTCGGATTCGGATCAAGATACATGCAGGCGGAACTTTCACCTGTTTGCTTGCTCGTCTATGACTATCAGTTTAATACGATCATTAAAAAGTGACGAGTTTATATGCGGCAAATTTAGCTCCAGGTGATTTGCAAATGTAAAATATGAATATTCCTTCCTTTATCAGTTATTTTCTCATCTATATTTTTTGTCGAACATGACATGTGATTGAGATGCTGTACTAGTCTCCGGATGCCAAAAGCATCAAACATATTATAATATATCATCTCTAGGGAATTTCTATCCGGGGAAAATATCATTTGCATAAATTCATATTAATTGGTTTCAAGAGTGGTGTTTTCTTACAAATAATTAATAAGGAATCGATATCTTTGCCAACTAGTTGATTGCGAGCACATTTTTGGGGAAATATTTGATTAAAATACAACTTTTTGTGAAAACAAAAAGGAAAAGAGAGAAAATCAGATTTTGTGAGAATACAACTTTTTGTGGAGATATATTATTTATTAGCTTGCATGAAGGCAAAAGAATATGCCACGATTTTGGCAGCATTCGACAGGAAAGGGCTGTTCTTATACACAGTCTCGAATAGGCAAAAAAATGGATGGCTCAACATTTTCCTCCAGCTTGAACCACTTTTATAACAGTGATCTTTTAGACGAGCTTAGATTAAGCTTCTCTTTAATTAAAATTAATAAGGAGTACCACTATGTAAAACATTGATAAAAAAATAAAAACTTGTTTGAATGATTGCCCATACGTATAGGGGCGAAGCCAAGAGGGGGCTGCATGGACCTTGACTCCACCTCCAAAAAACATTTTAAAAAAAATTACATGTAAATTTTAGAAAATTTCACTTATTTAAATTTTGAAAATGATATTTCGGCTCTCGTCACAAAATTTAGAAACTTTAATTCGACCTCTTTCATGAAAAAATTCTTATTTCATTCCTGCATACATAATCCACACCTGCATCCACGGCTACTTAGATTGGGGATTTGTGAAGTTTGATCATGTTGTTAAACTTTTGACCTACTTCTGGTCGAAAGTTTTAATTCAAATATGCCAAAACCTTTTGGAGCCCGAGATAATTGACTTTGACCATCAATAGACTTAATTTGACTTGACCCCCTAGGTGGGCAGCTCGGCCGTCGGCAGCTGTGGCTACTAAAATTCTCTTTACCTTTTTTTATTATTATTTAAAGCGACAAAGTTGGCTTAGGAAGTTGAGTCGAGATAATTTCTAAGAGACTACTCATTCATGAATTTAGGGTCAGTGTTAAGTGAAATTGCGTGCAAAGTTTTGCAATTAAACTTTATAGATCAATTTTTTTTCAGTTTTTGCTGTATATGCATGAAACCTACATGATTGGAGTCCTTGAATTAGTGGAACATTAAACCAGTTTCTTTTTTATATCTAGCTTGGGTTTATAAGAATAAATGGTATGTATTTCTTAAAGTTTATCAATTACACAATCACAAATTTTAAAAGAATTGATCTAAGTTTTTTCTGGGTTATATTTTTCTACCAGGCACGACCAATTATGTATTTCTTTAGACTGTTTGACTACTTTCCAAAACAAAGTATTTCAGGGGTGCATGGACTTCTTCTTCTTCTTGGCATATTTTGTTTCTAAAGTTATATGACTAGCAGTCAAAAGATGCTGATTTCATGATTATATGGGTAAGCAGAAAGAAAATCTCACAGCTCACACCCGATTGAGAGCCGAAGCCTGCTCCCATGCTATCAGGGTCCAAGACTGCTTTGGTGCCTTACGGAAGCATCCACACTATATATCAACTAATGCATCGTTGCATCCCCGTTTGCAGCACAAGGAGCGACACCCCGACTCGAACTACCAACCAGCAGCATAGCAGCCAATGACCCAACTATGACCATTTTCAACTTAAGTCCTGAATTGATCTTTTCAAGACGCCGAAATCCTTGTTCGCTCTATTCCTAATTCTATTCTGCAATCTGCATGCTTCTTGTGAAAACATCACATGCTTTTGGTCATTAGAGAAAATTATTAAGTGCTTAAGAAACTGGAATAATGGAAAAAGATCGGCTCAGATATCATATCATGGAGAACATATTCGATTTCCATCTGCTTTCTTCCCACTTTTGGAAATCAACAGCGTGTAGTGTAAACTGCTTGACTTTAACATCGGGCTTTTCTTTTTCTTTTTCTTTTGTTTATCATTCTGTTTTGACTCTGCCTTGATCTGCTTCAATCGAAACGTATTTAAAGAACTATTAACTTAGTAACATCGGACCTTGCACCCATGTTCCCCTCAAAGAAATGAGAAACATGCAATTTCTGATTATTATCAGATAGCTAGTGATCTTTGCTCCTCTTTTTTATTTCTTCCTTTTGCACAAGTTGATTTGTTTATTCCATGTTGATCAATAGTCATATGGCAGTTATTTCTCAAGCAGTTTTTAATAATAGAAATGGAGACCTAAAGAATATATTAGGTGACCCAAGTCCCCAAGTGCAATGAAACCAAAAGAATCTTGTTTCCCAATGTCATTCCTCTAATGTTCCCACTTCCAACTGCAGCATTAGACATGAAGAATCACACTGTCACAAGCCTAGGAAATCAAACACATCTTTGTATATTATTTTTCAATTAAAGAGATACAGTAAAATAGATGAGCGCATGAAACGCATGCACACAGACAACATACATGCAACCAATCTCCCATAATTTTGCTTAGGTAAACACAGATTAAATCCTTCTTTTTCATATTAGATGTGAATAAAACTGCATATAATCAAACTTTGTCCAAGATCACATTATTTGGTTTTCGTTTCTTCTGTAGCCTTGGGTTCAGAATCATGTGCACCATCACCAATCCAACAAGATCCCAATTATTAGCTTCTTGTTTTTTCGTTCTTCTGAACTGCTGGTTCCAGTACCTTGTATTCTGAACAGTCATGTGCCAGTTAGATCTGAATGCTAACTCTTCGAGGAATCGCTTGGTGCCTCAGCCAGACCTCTGCACATGGTAGGGAGAGTCCAAGCACGCACCCACTTGCAGTTATGATTTCTTCTTTACTAGTCGGTAATTAGGCAATATATGGTGTTTAGGTAGTCCTGTAAACACTTGCTTTTTCTTTTTTCTATCGAAGTCGGGGCCGGTGACACGACCGTGTAAAACAATTCTTTTCTGAAATCATCACAGTTCATTGATGTTGATGACCAGTACTGTTGCCATGGATCACCACCGTCACATCTGAAAACATGGTGCTCCCTTATGATCGATGACCACAAACAACGAGATTAAAAGTGCAAATTCTTCGCATATTAGATTCCAAATTAGACGGCAAAAACATAATGCTAGAAAACAAGAGCAGTGGATGAGCAAGTACTAAGAACTTCTCATACAGGTGGAGTATTCACAGTAGCGATAAAGAGTTGGAATTCGAGGAGATGCTTAGCCGCATCCTAGGCTGTTAGAAGTGGATCAGGTAGAGCAAAAACGTCAATAGGTTCGACCCATTTTCAACTCTAGTTCACAGGCAGTATATTGTAGTAGTTTTGCTGCTTCTTTTTCTTTATTTTCCTCTTAGCTGCTTAATTTTCATGTGGGTCCTTCTTTGGCTTGTCAATTCCTTGTTCTTTTTTTGTTTTTTTTCCTTTTTCTCCAATGTCAGGAACAAGTTCACAAAAGATGGATATATTGGTGCAGCAATCCCTGAAAGTTGTCTTGCATCATCAACAGAGGGGAGTCTGATTCGCATGAACCACCCACATGCATGAACATGAACCCCAACTAGAGCAGCAACCTCTTATGTGAGCAAAGTAGAATTGGATGCCCTCAACATTTAGATCTCCTTCTAGAACTTGAATCAGATTGCAACCGGCTTTACAACGGAATCTTGTTCCTTCTATCTACCCTGTCACACAGCAGAGATGAGTCTGTTTCTCACATTTTGGTCTGCCCACACACCAACATAATTATCTCAACTCAACGGTAGCTATACTTTTGCTGGTGGGTCCTGTAGAAAATGTGTTTCTTTAGAGTCCCAACAAAGAATAAACACCGAGTATCAAAGGATAGATTAGATCCTCAACATAGGACAAGCATCAGATAGATGAACAAGAAAAGACGTTGCTTATGAAAACCAACTACGGCATCCCGATTATGGCCCTAAGTTCCAAGCATGACAACTCGAGAAAATCTGCCTGACGAAATCATTGGAATCAATTAAACCGGGGGCAGTATGATTGAATTAAATGATGCCCCACAATTGGTTTTCCAAAATCTGAAGTGGTTCTTTTGATTGACCAAAATCCTGTTTTGGTGTCTGCAACGTGTCTTCTATTGGCTGCAGAATGAAAATCTATTTACTTGGAAGATGCACTCCTTTCATCTTGACTGGAATTACTGCTGCACATCATTCAGATCTATAGCCACTCTTGAATGGTTATAAAAAGCAGAGGTGGATGGTGATCTGCAATACCACCGATAGGTATCGAAGCGCATGTGTCTCTGACAGGAACGCCGCTTTCCTTTAGAGTTGATCCATATCAACGACCATTAGCCAATTGCGAGACCCTGAGTGCTCAAGTGTCCAGGCTAAGAAGCCGGAGCATCCATAGTTTTTTAATGGAGCACAAATAATAGATAGACTGAACTTCTGCAGTGCTCTTTGGAAGAGAACTTCGAACACATGGCCAAAAAGAAGTTTATGCTAAACCACTAGGATCGATTACATTTACGAAGCAAATAAACTGTGAGCTGAGGACCCCATTATTAGTCTCCTGACGGAAAGATCTCAAATGCGATTAGTTAATGGAGAGGCCCTGAATCCTCCAGCTTGCTCATATAAAATCAATTAAAAAGTCAAATAATCTATGAAACCTCAAGAAGAAAGCTTTGCCCTTTTCTATAATGAATCAATCAAAAGAAATCCGTTATTTAAATATTGTATGCAAGGAAAAGGTAATTTCAGGAGGTTCTCAACATCTTGGGAACTGGACAACAGGGTGTTCAGTGTCGAACTCCTGTTTTCCGTCATTGTAGTAGCTTTAAAGCCCCGGCAGATTACAAGAGAAATATTCTGAACCCAAGGAGAAGAAACAGAGAATGACAGAACCGAGCCTCCAGCCCCTGAATCTTCTCCGAGTACTTGTTTATACGCCTTGCATACTTGATACACATGTCTTCCCATAGGTAACAGAGGGTGAAACAGAGGCGATGTACACTTTGTTAGGCTGTCGGTGTCTGCATGTAGGTTGACCACCACAGTTCCATGATCAGGATGAAGTATGGTAGCCAGAGCTTTAAGAAAAGGACCATCAGCATCCCACAGCTTCCTAGGGAAAAGGTCATCGCCATCATAAGCATCCACGAAGACAAGGTCATAGAAGGGACTAGACATTTCAGCAGCTCCTTTAACTACGAAACCCTCAGCATCAGCTTCAAAGAGAGAGAGCCTTTCATGGAGACCACCCCATAAGACTTGCTCAAGGGGATCCATGTTGTTCAAGGATCCACTGCTTGCGTTCTTTGTTGAATGAGATGGAAACCCCATTGCTTGGATGGATGCCTTGATAACAACAGGGTCAATCTCAACCACATGGACTATGGCACCTACATGGTTGACATTCAACGTCACCATGAGTTTGTGAGCACAAATCTAGCACATTAGGACCGTTCGCAGAAAAGTTTCATATGAAAGTGTGGTAAAATATCTCCAGTTTAAGTCACTAATACATCATTTGCATACTTCCATAAATTGAACAAAATACAGATCATGCTATAAACAGCAAGTTCCAGAAGCCTATGTCAGCCGCCCTGTAAATATGGCAAGATGCAGTCAAGTGTGTTTCACATTTTTGTGCTTTTCATCTCCGAAGGAGTCAAGTGATTCATAAATGACAGACCAGATTTTCAGATACTGTAATAACCAAAATTTTCCATGGAGGTTATTAAGAAAGCTTTTGTACATTGCAAAAAACAAGCATTACATCTGGACTTAATTTTGTGTCTTTAGACTTACAGTAGCATGTTACTTCATGCATCAGCAGTAAAACTTCTTAGGGAGCAAGTTTCAAATGTTTAAAAACTTTGAGTTATTGCACTAGATTACCAACAGAATGAAAAAAGAAATGCCAATGAATGAAGCAACGGAGATTAGATGAACAAGTAAAGCTATCCTACAACCTAAAGAAATCCAAGTGAATGGTGGATCAAATACTTAAACCATCAGCAAACTTATAGCAGCTACTGGACAAAGCTGGTGACATCAGAAACATTTCCAACCACCAAAAATCTCCAAGTCAGTGACACGGTTATCATCTAACAATCAAGATAAATTTATCCACAATCTAGTCTCGTAGTAATTCTGTTAACCTTGAGAGTTGAGACTAACAAGTTGCTCGCTCACTCTCCTTCTCACACTTAACACAAACAGGAAGCTGAGCTTCCATCAAATCAGGGTATTTTCCTTCCCTTAGGGATTAATCCCCGAAGGCAATATATTCAAGTATCAATGGTTGAGCTTATTACCACTTAAGACACCACCACCCGATCCACCTATACTAACCCCAATTCTAATAGTGGACATATTGATCTGACTCAGCAACAGAAGCAAATAGAAAGCAGGCTAAAGTAGAGTCTAAAACAGAATCAACTGAAGAGAAACCCCAAGATCCAATCGATTTGGATTCGACGCCTAACAAACTCATGGTAAAGAACCATACATGCAGGAAATTATTTAAAAGTAAGAAGTATATCTCTAGCACAAACCCCATAAGCTAAGTCACAGTGATATGTGGGAAAGGCCCACGTACCCGTACCAGCGTACCGGTACCACAAAACCGGTACAGGGGTACGACTGGGTACATTTGGATCTATTCCGGGTCGGAACCGATCCACACCACAAAAAAAAAAAGCATTGTCTTAGTCTAGTTATGTTTTTTTTTATGAGATTATATGTAGGAACTATGAAAGGAACATTGTCTTAATGATGTGATGATATCAATATTGTTTTTTGGAATTAAAAATATATAATTATCGTTGTGCCACCGTACCAAGATTGGCCAAACCGTTATACCCGTACCTACTTCCCTGTACTTGTACCCATAACTATGTGACATAGCCCATAATTCTTCCACACAATAAGTTATAGGTTAGTGTCCCCAGAAGGCAGTCTGATGGATTGCACGTTCTTGTTTTGCTAGTTCAAGGCCTTGACAGCATGCTTCAAAAACTACCAATATACCTATTAGTTCATTCACAGTAGTCAATAGCAACCACCATCATCAGCTCTGCAAATAGATGAACCAAGGCATGCCGAAGAGAAATAGCCCAAATGGTTGACTCTCTGAACGATATGTTCAGATGAAAGTACACATACAAGCTATACAGATAGAAGTGCTTATCCAAATTTCTCGTTGTTAGTTCCTTGTCCATTTATTAGTTTCCTCGTTTCAAAGAAGAGCAGGGCTTTTTGTACACTGTTTTCCTGTCTCCAGTTTTCTTATTTCTTACCAAATCCTCCAATATTTTAACCCGTCTTCTCGGTGATACTTCCTGAAAATTTTAATGTCGCAACTGCCTTCAAGAGATTGAGATATCAACAAATCATTAAAGAGATAAAGGGCATAATTATTATTGGTGATAGAGTTGGAAAGGAAAAAAAAAAGATCGTGGATACTACAGAACTTGGGCTATCTTGCAGTTACCTTGAATTTTGCTAGCCAAGAACAGTGGGATGCTGCCACCACCAAGGCCAATGCACAGAATGTGCAATGTTCTATCACCCAGCACAGCACCCTTGAAGTTGAAACGTGTAGAAGAAAGAGCTGATAAACCAGCTGCTATCATACTCTTTACATCTATAAAGAAACAACGTTTAGAAACAATGGCAATAAAAGAAACACTAATTAATGAAAGCTAGATTACAAAAAATGCAGCACTGAGTTTCGAAGATTAAGAACCTACCAGTGAATGCATCGTAAGCTTTTGAGATAGTTGCAACAATATAACATACGGAAAATGGAATGCTAAATATCAAGTTCAACTCGAGGAAAACTATTATACATCCTACACGATATCGGGCGGAGCCTGGAAAATGAAGTCAATACAAATTGCATGAGTACATGAAACTGAATCAAGGTCTGTAGGGGATTGGACCGGTTAGTCAACCAGATGCTTGTTTTAAGCACGTAGCAGCTTTTAACTTGTAACCAAGCATTGGAATAGAAGTCAAAACAAGGTTAGAGCAGCTAGTCCTTTTGAACTTTTACTTAATGCAGCTAACGTTTACCATTTCATATTTCACTTAGACGGTAATAAACAGAATAAAAGAAAAAATTATGTAAGACACAGAAACAACAGAATAAGTTTCAACTACGGTTGAATCTAGTACAGCAGTTGTGTAAAAGAGAAGAAGTCAGCCCCCATCAGCAATTCAAACCAGGAGAAAGTTAAACAGACTAGTTGAGACTAGCACGCTAACTACTTCTTGTCAACGACTTAACTATTAATTATAGAGCTCCCAACGAACCAGAATTTGAAAAAACCGTTGCAATAGAGGAATTGAACTAACGAGCACAATGAAGGAACATTATTCCAACAAGAAAACCTCCAATTAATTGGAAACAAGGCCATACGCATCATATGAAAGGAGATGAAAGAATTACATGGAACAGCCAGACAATGTGGCTGCTGCATCAGGTATACAGCTTCAGAGGCAGACTTCCTGTAAGCAGCCATGACCTTGACCGTACTTTGGCGAGTTCTCTCATTAAAGCGAAGCACACGCCACTGATAACCAAGCACTCGAAACTTCCCGAGATTTTCATCACATCCTGGATATATCTTTTCGTATCTTCGCTGAAGCCATCTTTCAACAGCTGCCCAATGTCCTACATCCTGCGATATGACGGGAGCACACGAATAATCTCTAGAAAGTCTTCAACTCAAAAATCTGGATGTTGTAGTTTAGCACAAAAAGTAAAAAATCTCCTAGTTTTTTGGAAGCTGCTAAAAATTGGTCTCCGCTCCTTTTTCATAAAAAAATTGCTTAAATGAAGCCCAGAGCACGACCGAACGTTATTTAGTGCAGAAAATAAGCCAAAAATCAGGCTCTGATGACTGCTAAACCATGTTCTTCAATAGAAAATACTCCGCAGTGAGACCAAGAGGACTACTCACAAATTGATACTCATTCCAAATTCTCGCGATGAAATTTATAATTCTCAACGAACTTGGGGGAAATGAGAGAGGAACTTTTTACCACAAGCGAGAGCTAAAAAAGAAAAAAAAAGAAACTAGAACAGAGAGGCGAAGTGACAACTTGGAAATGGAAAAGTGGGAGCTGAAAAACAGGAACACCCACCGGCCGAGAAGATGGGTACCCGGCGACGGTGACAGAGCCATTGCCCTTGACAGAGTGGCACCGGAAAACGGTGTGGCCATCATCGTTGTCATCCCCTCCCCACCATTCGGACGCATAAAACCAGTCTCCTTCGTCCTCCACCTGCCGAATCGTCGACGTGAACAGACGACGGGTCCACCGGAAGGGGGTCGGGAAACGCATGGACTGCCACCGGCGCAAAACCCACGCTATAGTCTTCTTTTCAGCACTTGTTCAGGGTTTTAGGTCCTTCGTTAACCAAAGTGGCCGCGGCTCATTCTCGTGTCACATAAATATTAAAATCGCATTACTATTTTAAACTGTTCAACTCCGGTCGGCACCATAGCCGAGTTGATTGCTACATACTTCCGGTTGAGGGACAGCCAAGTTGCTGAGAGACATCGAAATCAAACCCGACACAGCCAAAAATGAGAAAACTCTCGTGTTGGATTCAACGTCCGATGCGATATGAGCATAGCGTAGCAGATTGGGACTGGTGAACTGTTAAATTCGATATCGATCATCAGTGCCATGAATCTTAATTTTCTAAACTGCAGTAGATATATGACATTAAGTACATCACTTCTCACCTAAGTCAAAAGTCCTACATCTCAGATAATTTGGGAACATCATCAGTTTTATTGCCACTAATCTTTTAAACTGCAAATGGTAGATATATGAGACTAAGTATATCGCTTCTCACCTAATCAAAATAGATAATAGAGAGAAAAAAAAGGTGATAAATCAACCATTTGCAGCTGCCGCTACTTGCTGTTGCCACTTTAAAACTCCCACCACTGGTGCCTTGTGGCTTCTGGCTAACTAGTTTTTTATAGCACCAAATAATGTCCCTTATGTGGCAACCAACATGCCCAAATATAATATAACGTGAACAAAAGAAAAAAAAAAAAAACTTGTATGCTATTTTATATACTCCAATCACGTCAGCGTCTTCGCAGTCCTGATATCAATTCTAATAAAGTGAGAAGTCCTTTTGGTTTCTAAGCCTATATTAGACCTACACTCCCTTCTTTACAATTTAATCAAGTAGTGCAAGATACGAAACCATGTGCGAATCTACTTTCCAATGATGAGGAAAACCAATGGTTTTGTTTCTTCTTCTTCTCTGATGAAGCTTGAGGCATCGTAGAGATGCAACCCGCAATCTTTTTCCTAGAAAAAGTTTCCAAGTCCATCAAACAGAAGAAAATGATATTGTAAAATTATACAACTCAGGAATAATCAAACAGACCTTGTATTGGGAATGAGGAAGAAACTTTCTTTTCTGTTCCAGGAACAAAAAGCCAAGGCTCCCTCCCTACCTCTCAAGAAGGATGTTTTTCACTTTCAGCAGGAATACAATATCTCAATTTTCACATGTTGATTGCTGAGAAAGAAAAGATATTCTTTGATATTATTACAAGCTATTTTCAAACAACGGATACGAGAAACATTTGTCCGTTAATGGGGACCATACTCTTTGAAGTAAAGAGAAGAATGGATACTCTTTGAAATTACAAACTATTGCAACCAAGGCAAACAAAGTATCATAAAGAACTATAACTTTTAATGGCAGGGAATAAAAAACAAATGAAATGAATCTATTCAAACATTCTCGCAAATACTAGAAGAAAATTGATAGACAAGCTTTGATTTAAATATGGTTCCACTGTACAAATAAAACAACGGAAAAACGATTCAGATATGAATCCCAGCGTCATTGTTATACCGATTATCAGAAACGGAAACAAGTCCAATCTAGCCACTTTACCAAGTCTCCTTAATTGGATATTTTAGCTGACCAAATGCTCAGTTTGCCTTAAACTCGAAGCAAAGCCATCACAAAATCCAAATAAGGGCATTATATTCAGACCCGAAATATGTATAGCTGATCTGGATATCAACAAAATCAAGTAAAGAATTATAAAGCTGAATCCGAATCCAATTACGGATCTATATATGAGTATACCGGAACTGAAGTAATCTAAGCCGGATCCCCGTCGATCCGTATATAAAACCCGAGTAGCAAGAAAGGGATTGGATTGGACTCCCGCAAGGAAGGTCCTGAAGATCTCCCATTTCCAGAACTACCCGTTAGTGGATGGGCCCCATTTGGAGAATTCAAAAAGGAAGAGCAATCGGCTTCGTCCTCAAGTTGACCACCGGCCATTAACATCGATTCTGATTGTGAAAGGGCTTTCCCTTGCTTTGACGTTACCTCCCTTCTGCCTTCTGGTGAGTTTCGTCCTCCTTCTCTTATATAAGAAAATAAGGATTGACAGAGAGACGGGAAAGAATCAACAGAGGCCAACAGCGAGAAATTTGGGGAGTTGTCTACCTGCTTCCAGCGTCTTCCCAGTAAATTTCCTTTTTCCACCTTCTTCCTTCCTTTTCTTCCTGTTTTTTCTATTTTCGGATCCACAACAGCAGGTTTTGATGTCTTTTTGTGACGAAAAATTACGTTTCTTGATGTTGGTATCTGCAGTGTATCCGAGGGTGAGGGTGAGGGTGGAAGATGATGATCCAGCCTCAGATGCGGAGGTAGAAAACCAGTTACCATTGGAGAAATTCAAATCCATTCCTGTGGAGAGTTTTTGCTCGGACGGTATTGTATTTTTTTATTCTTCTTCTTGTATGTGTATGTAACTTTTCCTCTCTCTTTTTCTTCCTGCTGATTACTCCTCCCTTCTTATTCCTTTGTTTTTGGGGTTGGTCCTTTATGATATCTCTTTTTTTTTAAAAAAAAATCAATATTGGAAAGAAGAAGGAAGGTTTCCTTCATAGTATTCGGCAGTGGGTCGATATTTTGGCTTTTGACGATGAAATGTTTTGGGGTTTGAAGTGTACGGTGGAAAACCATTTGTAAAAATTGGACGTCATAATGAATTTGTGTCTCGTGATTGGGTTCTGTATGCCGAGGCGCAAAACCATGTTGTTTTCCTTGCTCACCTTGTTGAGGATTTTAATCTTCTAGTTACACAGGGTTGTTTTTCTTCACATTTTTCTTCGATTGACATACGGTTGGTCGTCATCCCTGTTCTTCTCCACACTTGCTGCTTATGACGCCTACTTCTATGTGCTTCCTTACTTTTCTGTTTTCATGCGATTTTGAAGGCTGAAGCTCAGAAATCAGAACAGCCCCTCTTTTCTTTAATTTTTCTAATATGCATTTCTGAAATTACCAAATCTGGAAACGAAAATTCTGAAAGCGAGACAAGAGTTTATAAACAAAAATACCTGCCAGTCTTATGCTGCATGTCATCATCTTCTCGTGTGATCACTAACCCATTGTTCTGCAGGCAATGGACGTGGAACTGATTGCTCACAATATTATGCTATGGCACCAAAATCATACCCAACACTTAAAGTCTGTTCCACGATTTCATCTACTCCCACAAGCAAAGGTTTCATCTTCAACTCTTCCTCGCGAAGCAGTCATTGGCCATGCATTGATTTTATTGATGAAAAAACTTTTGGTTCTTCTAAGAGCATTGTTTTTCATGGTGTTCACAGACAAGCAGAACCAGGAGAAGAATGTAGAAAGCAAGCCGAAGCATGACCAAGAAAACAGCGTGGAGGGTAAACCTCAAATAAGAGCTAGTTTGGTGCCACGCCCTCGTGCTGTATTGTCCAGTCCTGGTATTTTCTATTCCTTACCCCATATCCTACACTGCATTTTTTTTAGGTGTCTATTATTTCATTGTGTCCAGTTCCCCGTTTACGGTTCTTCCAATCTCACAACATTTCTATCTCATTATCTAACATTTCAATAATATTTTAGTCCTGTTGTACAACGACGGCACAATAGCATCTAATGTCTGTCATCAGATTTATCGAGGCCTGCATGAATTCATGAAAGTTGTAAATGCCAATTTTCTAAATAAATTGATAGTTCAGTTAGTAGAGCCTGACTGATTGATGGACAGCGCAAACATATCCTGTGTGCATGCATGTGTATTTACTAAACATTGATTTGATGGTCTTAATTTTTGTCCATACTCTATACACTATAGGTCCTTCTGCACTTCAATTTTTGTTTAGTGATGTGCAATTTCACTGGAATCGAAAGTTAGTAGAAAGTATGTCGATGTTTTAGCTTTTTTTATCATCTTACTGTTTTGAGGATGAGTCGAGTAAGCGGCAGACAGGAAGTGTCTGTCCTTTCTGCCATTTCCCAGAGATTGTTTTCATGATAAAATTAAAATCTTAAAAATTGAAAATTGGAATTCTAAATATCGTTTTCACCCTTTGATGGAGACTTCTACATTTGACACCGCTCTGTTGCTTTCATTGGCATGACCAAATTGAATTTGATAGCATTTTTCAGATGCTTTACCATTCAATTTTACTTGCATGTGGGCCGTTTCATTGAAGATACTAGATATCTACTTTTTCTGTGTCTTATGGTGGAAAAATACTGTAGTACATGGAATACCTTGTCATATACTACAAGAATATATTAAGATTGCAATGGGCCTATGATCTCTGCTACTTCTGTTTTCATACTAAATTTTCTGAAACAGATGATTTGTATCAATGATGTATGGTGATTGATTGGAGAACCTCTTCGTTTAAACTTAGTCACTATAACCAAGTTCAGTGACTTCTATTTGCTTCCAAGTGCTCATCTTAAGCTTTCAAGATCTCTGATCCAAAATTGGTTTTGGTGTTTCAGTTAACGACCAAAAGATAGGAAGCAAGAACCAGTTGTCCCAAGCAAAGAGACGACCAGTCTTGAAGAAGAATGAGCAAAATCAAAATCCAGTTTTACAAGAAAAAGTTAATCCCAGAAGGACTCAATCTCAAAGCTCAGTTAGCTCAATAAAAGGTGCAAGAGCATCCGTTACAACCACCCGTACGAAGGAGAAGGACGGATCTGAGCCAAAAACTTCAAAGCAAGGAGCTTTCACAGGAAAAGCTAAACCGAGAACAGTACACAGCTGAATATCTGCTAGATTTTTCCATCATGTACACCTTCCCAATTGATTTGTTTTTTCTTGTTAGCTTGAGTCCTCGCAACAAGTTTTGTTGTGTCAATGGTCTCATATGATAAAAGTAGATAATTTTATGCATGCGTAACAGTCTGTAAGAGCCTCATTATGTGGAAATCGTCTGTAGATTGGACAAACAGAAGGGTAAGGATTGCGAGAACATTAAACCACTTTGTATCTGCATCTTGATTTGCCGAGCAATTCGTCTATGTGAGTCTGAGCTTTTCTCTGGGGTTCTTGTCAATCTCCATTAAGAGTTTAGAACTTCTCCATGTAATACTTTGAACTTAATGCTTAGCACAGACGTTGGCAAAGTTTGACCCACGCTAATGGAGATTTGGACGTATATAAAATGCATTACCCATATCAAACGAAACTGAATTTTCGCTAATCATACTTGGATCTAGCGCAAATTCATTCTAAAGACAAATCTAGATCCGACGTCCGATAATTTTTGGCCAGTTGCACCGCTAACCTGCATTGCAACTTAAGAAGAAGTTTGCAAATAGTATTGACGACTACTACTGTCCCGCACTCATTCTAATTGAATATGCAAAAAAGTAAGGGATATAAGATCAGATAAGCTCATCTCCACGCAAACGGTGTTCGCCCGACCAAGCTCCCGAACAACGGCGGATAAAAGGAACCCCACGAATTCCAACTTGACATTTTGCTTACTTCGGCGCCAAAACCATGTCAGAGAAATGTTAAAATCCGCATGCTAGGATGGATAAAATTGACAGCTCCAAGATCTCAAAACTAAACAGGGAACCTGACATATAACCTTTAGTCAAATTTAAGATCTGTCAAGTTCACTGCTTTATGTCAATCAGAACTTTGACATATAAGCGAAACTGGCTATATGAAACCGGCGACAGTTTCTTAAGTCTTTCTTTCCCCAAAAATCCCGGTGAATGAGAACGCCACCAAAATATAAGAGTAACCGTAGATCGCGACAATCAAAGGCAGCATCTACACATACTGCACAATGGATGCACCTACAGGTATTATTAATCTATTAAATTCGACAGACATCCGGAAAACATAAATAGCGTACCTCATAAAACATAAGGAACTTGCATGAGAGCATTTGAGGACTTCCTGGAATCCAATTACTGGAAAATTCCTACATCCTTGATCAAAACCAACCATGAAAACGTGAAATGCATGGTGATCCTCCAAAAACTTTTCGGCCAGATTCAAGTGTTTCAAGGTGGCTTTTCTTGCAAGACTATCTCCAACCTCTCACAATAATTCAACCTCAAACCCTACTTACAGAAAGTCGGAAAAATATTTAAAAAAAAAAGAACAAAAGAAGCTACATGTGAAGGAGGGGGTACTGATAGATCGGGACGGAGAAATTGGGAACAAAGAGTGGACAACGAGCGTCTACTGTAGACAAGGAGTCGTCAAGGAACCACTACGACCGAATGCAACCGATTCATTGTCAACTGATAGTAGTCATTACCAACTATATCAATTACACCTTAAGAGGGTCATAACTATATTAATTGTTCCTTGGAAACATGCTTCAAACAAGTAAGAATCAAAACAGATTCTTACCATCGTGGCAGATGACCTCGATATAGCTAACAGAAACCACAGCAGATTGTCCATCTAGATGGAAGAGGAAAAAATCGCATACATTATTTCACTGCACTACATGTTCAATCATCAAGGCTTTTCACACGAACCCAACTTGAACGGTCGAAAACACCATTTCATTCGTATGTTGTTAAAAGAACGACCCCTTCAACTAGAAGAATCACTGTTATAGAACACTGACAGCAATTCTAAAAGCAAAACACCAAGTGCAGAGAACAGGATGTCTTGATGGGTATGAATATCCCCAAATTAAACTAACACAAAATTTCGGTAAAATTAACATCGTCAACAACTCAACGATACGAATCTTTCCATATTGTTTGGTGCATAAACAAAAAAAAGTCAAAAAAGGAAACTGAAGAACTAGAATAACTTCACGGATTTCTTCTATTCGCTGACATCAATGAGATCTAAGACGACGCCGCATCTGCCCTCTTCCTTGGCGCTGCTTCAGTTCCTGAAACCCAAATGAGAGCACGACGGGTTCAGTAAACCCAAAATATGAGACAAACTGAGAATGATTTTATGCTACTATGGTTACCTTCTCTGAAATTGCTCTTGAATCGACGAGGCATGTGACGGAGGTACCGCATACGGCCCGTTCCCGTGGTCTTCCTCCTGATCGCCTTCACGCTCCAGTTATCTGCCAAAACAAATACATTATAGCCCACCACACCCTAAATCCCCGACGCCCCAAATCGAAGTCGCACGACAGCAACAGAAAACTATCAACCCCACCAACGAACTAAAGCCAAATCACAAAACGAAGGGAACGCGCACCACGAAGTTTGCGCGAGAAGAATGAGGTGCGAATGGGAAGATGAACGCAAAGAAGAAGAAGAAGAAGAAAACTCACATTTCCTAATGCGGGCGGATGGGTAGCCGCAGGAGCCGCAGCGGCTCTTCTGCAGATGGAAACTCCGGCGACCGCATCTCACGCAGAGGGTGTGGGTCTTGTTCCTCCTCTTTCCGAAGCTCCCGGTTCCCTTCCCCTGTATGATTTTACCATCAAACGGAGATTAGATTCAAGGCCGCTGTGATCAGAGAAGACAAGAAATAGCAATCAAAGTAGAGAGGAAGAAGAAGAATCGGGCTGCAAGAGATCACCATGGTCGTCTGGCCTCCGAGTCCCCCCTGTGTTTTCGGCAGCCGCCCCTTTTGTACGAGAGAAGGGAAAGGCGGAAGGTGGTGAAAGGAAAGGAATATAAGGCCCGCTTGGAAACCCTAACAGCTGGGTTTCAGATTCGGGTCGGATCCAACAATTATCGCCGGCTCTAAACTTTATTAGTGTTCTTTCCCTACTCGAGTGCCGACCCAGGATCTGGTTTGCGTATAATAACTAAGATACAGACATATAAATGGATCATACTTATTTACTCTTAAAAATTGAGCATCTTTAAAGAGTTCCGAGATGAGTCGAGTTTGGGTCGAAGTCATATATCAATTCCTCGCTGTCCTCTCCAAATTCAGTCAAGTTTGGGATATCAGATCCAGCTGACCCCTTGAATTTGGAGATCTTAGATTTTTCCCTCTCTCTCTATTGTTGGCCTCTATCTACATTGACAACAATGCCTCATATAATAAACTTTTCATGTGTTTCAGTTCTCGTAATCCGCTTGCGCCTCTGATTAATTTACTGGGGGATGAGTAAAAATTGAAGTGTGATAACTTTAGCCTTTCTCAAATCTATAATATGTCTCTTGGATGGACGTTTCTGTTGCTAGCCAAATCAATTTTTGGCTTTAGTGGTTTTAGTTATGTAAAAATTACAAAGCTGATGACAGTTACAGTTTAACAAGGAATCTTGTGCAAATAACCTCATGGCTATAAATTCACGTTCGGTGCATTGTTTGCAACGGGGCTTGGATCTGAGTTGATCTAAGAACTTAACATCTTAGATTATCAGACTTTATGATATGTCTGAAAAGGTGCAAGGATACCACCGCGTTTGTAGATCTTGCATCATAAAATGCATGCATCTCTAGACATACAAATTTTTCCTGACTTAAAATACACGAATTTGAGGCACAGGTTTACAATAGCGACGTTACGTCTGCAGTTCCCAAATCCATGATTTATTAGAATAAAATTAAGTTAAGGACACTACCCATATGTTGAGATATTGATATTAATCAAATTCAGTGTTAAGTTGATAGCAGGAAAAAAGAAGTGTAGGAGATCTTGCTCTTCTACACTTGGCAAGCAGTCTTGCTAAGCCGTTTTGCGTTGATAGCATTTAGCACGTGCCTTTGCTAATCTAGATAGTGAAGACAATTCATATTTATTTTACACAAGCCGAAAGAAAATTCACAAATTCACAGGACAACGGACCATTGACTCCATCGCTTTGGACCTCAAAAATTTGTGCTTTAATAAGCGACAATGTCTGCCAAGTGAATAAAGCAGGACATGAATCAGGGAAACATTTGCCACAAGGATCCACGATCTAGCATTTGACGAACGTAAATGTACGCCAGGAAAATACCATAAAGGCCGATGACACCCAGTTGTTCAGGTTAAAGATCCTAAATTAGAAAAAGAAGACACCAACTTAGGATGATCCTCAATTTTACATGACAGTACAACAGAAAAAATGCTCATGCAAGAGATCTTCTTCTAAAACTCAATGCAGCAACTCTAACGCAATTACAAAAATTAAAAGGGGGAAAATGAAAAAGAAAAAAAATAAAAACAGATGGCCATTCTTTGCAACAGGAAGCCCTTTAGTCCAACTTTGCTCATCTTCCAATTGCTACTCGAGGCAGCAAACCTGCAGCTGAGCAAGTCGAAGGAGAACTGTGCACCTAGCACGCAGGCATTATGTCACGTATTCACGGTTCTTCTGCTCCAGCAACAGGCAGGCCAAAGAATCGAAGATTTCTGTCCATGGTTCCCACAGCCAAGTATTTTGCATCAACCCCAAATTTCACAGATGTAATTCGATCTGCAGGCAAACCAGGAGAACATCACCTAAGAGATACATCATATACACATATACATAAATATATATATGTATATATATATATATATAGATAGAGAGAGAGAGGGACCTGTTCCTGACAAATCTGGTAAGGTGTTAATACAATCCCATTCCTGCTTGACACTACCAACATTATATATCCTGCAGCAGTTCGAAATTCATTAATTAATTAGCCACGTGTCTGTCAAACATTCCAAAAAATTAAACCTTAGCTTTCATATTAATATAGGTTTCCTTGTACGGCAGGAATGACCGACCTTATGTCTGAACCAGCAATTGCAAGGTAGGCACCACTGTGATCAAATTCCACTACAAAGTATATGAAAGATATGTCAGCATGCTTTTTACACAATTAGGGATATAAATCAGTTCATCATTCCGTGAAAATTGAAACTCACCCACATGCTAAACCATGCAGACCAAGGCCAAAAATGTTATCTATGACATCAATAGCCAGCAAGACAATTTTTTTCAAGGCCGTCAGATGAGAAAAGTGGATTCGTGAAAGAGGGTAAGGAGAACATTTGACATAAAACAAAGAATTGTTTTGCAGAAGAAATCTTCAGGAAAAAACTATCATATGCAACATTTAAGGAAAAACATATCCACCATCCATTACTAACATAAAGAACACATGAAAAAAAACATTAAAAAATGACATTATTGTATTAACATCTTATCTGCTACTATTATAGAACACAAACTTTTCTAAACATATCCAACAGAATCAGGGTTATCCTCCAAAACATTGTCAAGTTCTTGTAACATAGGCTTCCCATCAGTGCATAACTAAAATGTCTCCAAATGCGGCCATCAAAACAGCTAAAAAGTATGTGCCAGAACAATACATCCTCAAGGAGTGACTAGATCGCAGCAGTCTTACCAGAATTTGTAGGTGTATTTGGCTCATAAGGGCTGAAGGACCTGAAGTTCTTCAACTTGCGCAGATCCCAGAGTTTCACACCATCCCTTGCTGCTGTCTAGAATTTATTATAAATTCAACTCATGATTTTATTAGATTCTCCATTTATTGATGAAACAAATATAGGTTATCAAAAACTTTTAAAAACGGCAGAACTATACTTCAATAACCTAGACATCAGAAGAACACAACGCATACCGCAAGAAAATATCCATTTTCTGAGAAGGAGATGGCAGTAACTGGCCCAACATGTCCATCAAATGTTGCTACATTTGTCTACATGTAACAAATTGTTAGAGGAGATGACAAATGCAGGAAAAGAATTTTTGTTTGTATCAGAGATAGCTATACTATGGGGTAGAGTTCAAAAATAATTACCTGAGTCTTTACGTCCCAAATTCTGACTGCAGCTCCTGAAGTTCCAGTCCCAAGGATAAGACCATCGGGATGAAAAGCAGCAGAAGTATAACCGTCCTCAGCAGCCGAATCATCAACCTGCATAACCATCTCAATCAAATACCAGTATAACCTGCATGCATATGTTGTATATCTCTCTTGGGGGGAAGGAGAGAGAAAGAGAGAGAAGGTGTTCGTTGGGAGGGGGGAAGCTGAGGGATGGAGAGAGACCTTCTGTACTTGTGAGAGGCACATTCCTGAAGTAATATCATAAAAGCACCATGTGGCATCCATTGAAGCAGTCACAAAGTAATTATGTGTAGCATGTACAGATACAGCTTGCACCTGCCAATTAAGAATTCCAGCGCAACTAAGCAAGAAATATATTGAAAAAATAAGGACATAAGTTAAACTCAGATATATATATATATATATATATATATATATATATATATATATATATATATATATATATATAAAGAAAATTATATCAAAAAGAAGTACAACTGGGCCATAAGCAAAATCATTTACATCAGATTGTCAAGGCACACAGATATTAGGCAAAAGAATAGTTCAAGACATTATCTAACTAATTACTGCTTTCCAACCATCCACAAAGTGTTAACAAGTTCCTAAAATAGACCTACGTGATAGTTGGCAATGAGTGCAGTGCTAATCAGGTATGTTGGAGCACATCCCACTCTTAGGTGGACTAGAAGAGTACGTACGATCGCAAGCAGTAGAGAAAGTAGTCACATAAACTGTCTAGACAAGCTTTAACCATAAAAGAATATTTCAACACCTAGTTCCTGTATTTCCCCTTTTCTAGTGTACAATGGATTAGTCCTCAGGCTAACATAGGACATGCATAAGGGAAACAAGAACAGCTTGAAACCAGAAATTAAACCTCAGCTGTATGATCCTTCAGGACATGTAGGCAACTATAGTCATCATTTTCAGACCCTCTCCATACGCGGACCGTCTGCAAGAAATAAGAGTGAATATAGACAATAAGCCTTGTCCAGAAATCTTTGAACAATGTTTGACAACAATAACTGACTAAGCTCAAATTAGCAAGAAAAACAATCAATTAAGAATGAAACTACGCACAATTTTTTTTTTAAAGCAAGTTCCTAGAAGAAGAAACCACTCAGGTCTATCAAGTATCAAGCCCAAGCAACACAACCACAAAAAAGAAACAATGAAGTGAACGTCTAACATACCTTATCACCTGAACCAGTTATAAACAACTCATCTCGAGGCACAAATTTAACACATGTAACCTGAGGCAATGAACAAGCAGAAGAAGAATATTAAATGATGCAAGAAAATTAATTAATTTTCCACAAGCAAAGTTAGAGTTGGGTTGTGCAACATGTGACTGAATCGATCTCATGGGTTCCAGCAACTACACAAGCATCTCGATTCTCGGAGCATTCCAATGTCATAAACATATACTCTTGATGTGGTTATTTATAGGAAAAAAGAAATTCCTACAACAGGATACCTTCTTCGTGTGCCCACTAAGAGTGGAGAGAATCTGGCCAGAAGATCGGTCAAAAATTATAGCATTTGTGTCAACACCACCAGTTGCAATGACATCCTTCCAAGGCACAAATATACAATATGCAAGAAGTCAGCATTAGAACAAGCAAAGATTTGGCTTTAGAGGTTATAACTGCAAAATGTTATGCAGCACCACTGGCCACAGACATGCATTGAGATGAAACGGATTTTCATGGACACTTACTTTTGTCGGATGGATATCTACAGATAGAATGCCTGGTTTGTTGGTCTTGTGCAGTGGATGACTAGAAATCTGAGTGTAACTCATTAGCGATTCTTTCGATGCCAATGTTGGGGGAATCTAATCATGGAAGGAGCACGATTAATAACTTTAACCATGTATTATAAACCATCCAAATGCAAATCTGCATCCTCCAAAAATGTTTACAGAATGAACTTAGACAGGGGGTCCATCCAATGGCAGGTAAAGCATATGCTTGTGTGAAGATTAAGCAAACACAATAAAAGCCCATTACCTGACGCTTCTTCCTTTGCCCTGACAGTACTGCATTGCACTCTGTGAGTTCCTCAATAATAGCTGCAGATATACCAGGACGGATTCTCTTTCCACCAGGGCCCAAATCCTCATCTTCAGCAGCTGAAAATCACAATGATACATTGCATGCACTGAATGCATGGTTCCCCAAGAAACTACATATGACACCAATGGTAAAGAAGATATTCTTAGATTATAAACACAAGGATACCTCTTTTGCCATTGCTAACAACTGAGGCATTCACTGGGACGCCAGCAGGTGCATTGAGGGGAATCTGTCTCTCTGCCTGAGCCAGTAAAGCCCTTGCTTCATCCCTTTCCTTCTTAACTCTTGCTATGACTCTGCAAGCAGCATCATGCTGACAAAGGAAATCTAGCACACTTAGTCCCATATCTATTTGCTGATTCCTTTTATTCTATTTTGGAAAACAACTTTTGTCATAAGTTTTAACTATAATATCGCACCTTTCTTTTATTTAAAACTAGAATGAAAGTTCCATGGAAAGGTCTTGCAGATTCCAATGCCACAAAACCTCATTCTCGATAAGGTTGTAGCAACAATGTTTCATCTGGTACCCAAAAAAAAGTGGCTTTCTTAGGAAAATTTCGGCTATGTCATACGGGTGCGCGTGGGCGTGTGGGTGCCGGATGCAGCAAGTTCCAAAAAAAAAATTGGGTGCAGGTGCAGTGAGAGCATATAAATATAAATATAAATATAAATATATATATTATATACATATATGATATATATGTTATTTGTTATATAAGTAATTTTATTTCTTATTTTTAAACTTTTTTTTATCAAGGTTACCTTGAATTAATATATCAATCAAAACTTGGCCAAAACATTTTTCAGAACGGCCAAAACTCATTTGACGCCGTGTCGAGCAGCAGCGCCACTATAGTTGGCGCACCCGTGTGACTTAGAATTTCGGTAATTCAAATTTCAAAAAATAAAAAACATACAAAATAATAAAATCATCAAATCACAATTCTTTCACTGAATGTCCTAAAACAATCTTGATAAAAATTCAATTTTTTAATTAAAATGTTAAAACAATCAAAATATACTAGACATGGTTTTTCAAAAAAACTTGTGCAAAGATACAAATATAATACCTTCATATTGACAATATTTTCCACATATTAAAATAAATTCGCTTTTCTTGTTTAACTTCTATTTGGTGACATTATCACAATATTACAAAAATGTTGCAAATATGTGGGACAAAGTTTGAACTTGTGGCACAGTTGAACTGTTCCTTGCAAAACTTAATTGCTTATCAGCTGCTGTTCACATCACAACCACTCTCAAAATTATCAAACTTCGGATTGGGTAACAAAACCTAAAACTTGTGTTTATTCTGCTATTATGAACCAATGAACGGGATGAAATGTAACCAAAATTAAGGAACTGGACAATGTCATTCTCAAATGCCTTCATTGTTTTCATAGTGACCTTACCAGAATAAGGACCCTTCCAGGAAGACATAATAAGTTCACACTTCTGATTAACTTAGTTGTCAAAATCAGAAATACTATATATTCTTTATACAGAAATATAAATATAAAGAGTAAATATCATGTAAACACACAAAAAACACTTTTATCAGAATTAAGCTGTAGCAGACCAACGATTGGGTGACAAATTCAACAATGCCATGCGTCAGATGTCGACCATTTTAAATATTTAAAAGTTCTTTTAATTTATATTAATTCCATTTAAATTTCTAAAAAATGAATTTTTAAATATTTTTGACAATGCACAAATAGTTTAACTGAAATCAGTGAATCAACCAATTCACCAAAGCAGCAGCTCCACCAATTCAGTTCAGGAACTGATTTCTACAACCCGCAAAATATAGAGCATGAGAATTTAGCAATATGTGTGTGCTGTGTATACTACAAACACAAGGAGAGCTATTCAAGGAAACTGTTAAATAAATACTTAGTAAAATTTTCATACTTGGTTTGGAAAACCCCAGTTTGGAGACTAGTTGATCAAGTCAGTTGACTAGCACCTAGGACAACCAGGCAACTAGTTGGACTAACTAGTCCCTAGGTTGACAACAAAGCTGATTAATGGCCAAACATGATGAGTTATCTAACTTCTAGTTAGCTTCTAAAGGGGTCTATGTTATTGAAGTTGCTAGCGGCGTGACTAGGCACACTTGGGGGACCTTTTAACTAATTACGACTGTATGTATTACATTCAGTCAATATTATAGATTCACATATCTGACTTCATATCTATTTCAAAAGTGTGGAAAATAACTATTAAATATATATAAGTTATTAAGCATTAAGTATTAAGTTATATAGTATGACTAATGGTGATATAGTCATCATATAACACCAATCCATAATAGTCAAATATCATATGTTTTTATATTATATTTGTATAATGAAGACAAATATAAAGTTTACACTTTATGGCATTGAAGATTTAAGAAACTGAAAATCATTACAATAAGTTCCTAATCTCAAATTTTCACTTTAATAGCCATTTCCACATTGAAGGAAGAGTAGAAGACTATCTCTTCAGCTTCCACAATTTCAAATGTACACCACACTAGTCTCTAAAACTACTTAATCCTTATTAAAGAGTCTTTAAGATCTCCTGAGTCACTGAGTGTCTCTTCGACTTTTATGGACTAGCCACAGGCGTGTGCATAGTCACGCCTAGCTTAAGTGCACAAGACCTTGCATTGCCTAAGTGCTGGACTTCAGTGATGCAGGTGGAGTAGCACCTAGGAGTGCATCTAGGTGACGCCTCAACAACATAGGAAGGGATAGATGCTGAAGAACAAGGCATTTGAGTGAAAATGCATATCTCACAAGTTCACAACCGTACAATGGTCATACTTAGAGGCCGAAGACTACAAGGGGGCCCATTATTCCTCTTTATTCCTAATAAAAAATCCCAATTATTTTGTTTTAAAGCACATCTGTTTGGTCTTAAAGCATGACAAGGTATAACACCTTTAGAAAATTCCTTGTTGATCTGTTGTCTTTCTCTTTATCCTTCCTCTAACAAATTATGAATAATTTGAAATTGCAATTGTTTAGTGCAGTATGCAAGCGTTACATTTTGTACAAAGCAAGGTAGTAAACTATAGATTCATGAGATATGAGAAAGGCATATCTCATGCAGGATCAGAAAACATAAACATGGAATAAGCCACCCATCACCTTCATTCAGTAAAGCCAGGTATATATATATATATATATAGAGAGAGAGAGAGAGAGAGGTACCTGGTACAATGCATGACTTAGCTCTTGTCTCGCAGTATGGAGCTGCTGCTCCAGTGCAAAATTAGACAACATCAGAGCATCCCACTCCTAGTAAAACGGCAGAAGAGAAATCATCATCAGCTATTTCAGCATTCGTCAGACAAAAGCAAGAAGATAAACAATCCCACTTTCACTGCAGAGTGGACGCATGAAATTGATAGTACAGATTGTAGCAAGGACATTCAAAAAACAATTGCATAGAGGTGGACAATGATTTGAAGCTTCAACTTTGTAGCTAAAATATGATTTTTTTTTTATGTCTATGACCAGTTGAATTGCCAAAATTCCATCAGGGAGAGCAGATACTCTGATAATTATTTAAAGAACAACCAACATATCATTGATTTGGACCTTCAATTTAATGACAAAGATATGTCTTTATTTATGTGTTAAGTAATCATGGAAGTTTGGTCCCCACGCATGCAACAGACGATGGCTTATTAACTCCTCTCTGTACTGTTTTTCAAGAGGAAGAGGTAGTTGGAATCCAAACAAAACATAAACCATATAATAGCCATCCAAGTGGTCCTAATTTAATCAGAATAAAGTCAAGAAAGAAGGTAAACTTTTAATTAGTTTAAGAATGAAAAATCATAGCACAACCATGGTCGAGGACAGCTAACTACAGATGACCTTGCTGAACATACTAACAACAAGAATTTGCGTGCACAGTGTCATGTCCTACCAAGACAAAAGGGAAGATATAGCAAAACGTTACAGACCATCAAAAGGATAACAGATAAGTGGAAGCATAAGAATTAATGCTGTGTATTGCCAAGTTAGTGACGGTTTCAGTATTGGTAGATACATGCTTTCGAACTCTAAGCAACGAACTGGATGCCCGTATCTACTAAAAGCAATAAAAGAAATCACAAGCAGCTATACCCCGATATAGAAGCAGCAACGGAGTAAAAATCTCATCTAAAACAAGGGACACTAAGAAGGAGAGGAGAGTGGTCCAGGTATGCGTACATTTTGGAACAACCCGAGCATCCCTGGAATGCTTGCAGCTTGAACAGGCCTCGGCTTGACTGCCTGCGCATTGGGTAAGCCCGCAACGACAAATTTCATAACAAAATTCAAATCCGATTAACACAGGATTGATAAAGAAGGAGAAAACAAAAACACCACCAGAACGATTACCTTATTCGTCTTCACCGAAACGATGTCCTCCATAGTAAGAGGCTCTCCAGTAACAGGACATTTCCCATACTCCTGCGCAAACAAGAAAATGATGAAAAACGAGGCCGGGTCCTCTTCACCACAACCCTATGCAAAAGAAAAAAAAAAATCGGGTAGAAAGGTACCGATATATGTCGTTCGATCAATCGTCTCTCGAACAAAAGTCCGGATCTCTTCGAAACCACGGGCTCCTCCGGCGTGACGCCGGATACTGTGCGGAGCAGCAAAAATGAACAAATCGGGGGAAAAAGATATGCTCATTTTCAGAAAAGAAGGAAAATGAAAGTCACAGGAACGAAATCTGAAAATCGAGAAGCTCAAAGAGAGAATGAGAAGGAAGAAAGTTTTCTTTCGACAAAGAAAGAAAGAGAGAAGCGCTTACTTGCACAGAACATTGTAGATTAACCCAGCTAGGGTTTTTCAGTTCCTCACTTGTTTGTGTCCGTCCGGACGCTCCTTCCTGAAGAGACGGGACAGAGGCAGAGATGATGATGAGCAGAGGAGGAAGGAGGAGGAAGGAGGAGGAAGACGAAAACTCTGAAACCGAAGAGAGCTTCCTTCTCCTCCCCACCCACACGACGGGCTTCTCACTTCCTCTCTTCAGTCTTCAAAATATCGAGGGAAAACAAAACCTAGCGCGCTTTGCTTCTTCCTTTTTCATTTCCTCGTCGGTGCAGAAGCAGCGACGCGACACGGAGACACGGGTGACAGTCAAACCTAAAAACCACCGATTCGGCCCGATTCGGCGAATTAACTCGGTTACTTAGTTGCTTATGAGTTCATAAAAATAATATCAAAACTAATTATAAATAAAATAAGGTTTTAAATTTATTAAAAGTAAGAAAAAATGGACAGTGTATAATCAGATTGCCAATGATTCAATTTAATTCTGCTAATTCTAACAACACTGCAGGAACTATATTTTGACTACCAGATCAAATGGCCCCAATATAAATCAAAACTTGAATTATTAGATCGGCTTTTAATAATTTTTTCTTATTTAAATAAAAAACCCAAAAGTGAGAGGTGAAAAGCTGATCACCAGGACGAGAAGATCAGATGAGAGGCACAAGCAACTTTTATTAAAGGCCATAAGCGTTGAGTTCGAAGCCTGGAACACGCAAGCTTCCATAGCATAGTGGTAGTGCGTTCGCTTCGTAAGCGAAAGGTCGCGAGTTCGATCCTCGCTGGGAGCTTGGATTTGAGCTACAGTAATAAATTTTTGTTTCTCAGTGGGAAGTTATCTTTTATGAAGAAGAACAGCCCAAAAGTGATTCCATCTTGTCCCCCTTCCAAATGCAAGGCACCAAAATCATGAGGGACATTATTCCATGCGTAAATAACTATTCCATTTTTTCTAAGGGGATGCTTAATGAGGCTGGAATTGTGAGGGTTTAGAATTGTATTATTAAATAAGTAATTTGAACTCAAGGACTACACATTCATTGAATCAAAATTCTGAAATTATGATTCAATCTTAGTTGTAGAATTATGATTGTGAAAAAAAAAAAACATTTTTTTTATGACACGTGTCATGATGGTTTTTAATTCATCAATTCTAGTATTCTAATTCATGTTTTTTTAAATACATCATTTTCGATTCTACATTCAAAGTCCGTGTATATTCTCATAGTAATTTCAAAATCCGTGTATATCAAAAAAGTTGCGAAACCACTATAGCAAATTCGACTCATTTACTCTCCTAATGGTCCACGGGAAAGTTATGGTTAACAGGCCAAACCAGGTTAGAGACTCAGGAGGACGATCTCTCTCTCTCTCTCTCTCTCTCTCTCTCTCTCTCTCTCTCTCTCTCTCTAGATTAACCAAGTTCTTGTTCCCGGATTTATGGTCAAGGTTAGATGGCTTTAGCATAAAAAAATATTTTTATATCAGTATTTCAGGCAATCAATTTTAGATTCATAATTGGCATCAGAGTCCGTTGATGCTGAGCATCTTTCAAGGAGAAAGATGTCTGATATGTGTCATCGTCGAAAGGGGGCATAACATAGCTGGTCAGACGTGTGAGCGCATAGAATGTGCGTCTCTTGTTTGATTCTCGTAAGTGCTATTTTCTAGGAACATTAAAGGTAGAAACACGACACCAAGTTGGAGGATATATCGCACCCAAATCCTAACACACCACAGGACCTGGGGGTAGAAGTTATTTGGGAGTCTTTGGGTCTTCTTGAAGTGGTAGGTTGCATGCCTCCTTCTCACTTGAACTTGAAGTGCCTCGTGTGTGCTAAAAGATAGTCCTATATTAAGTCTTTAAGAACTCACTGCTGATTGTGTTAGTTCTCCCCGCTCTTGGGATGCCATCAACAAGACCTGTGGGAGAGATCAGCAACCATTATCCCTCTCATCAGGTTCAACTCTCAATCAATGGTTTGGATGGGAAATCATTTTCGTGCATAGATCAGATGAATCATGCAGAACTGCTCCTGCTAAATGCCATTTGCAGAGAAAAAAATGAGCCCATGAATGAAATACCTGTAACTGCAGCCAGCAAAGTCCATCACCCATTGTTCAACATACAAATTCCTCTTAACTAGGCCTTCTTTACTGGTTGGCCAATTCAATTAGCTTATATTCTTCCTTGGGAAAAGCAGGCTTCATACACCTAAACAAGCAAAAAGCACGCAGCAAATGCCCTCTCTCCTTACTGAGGAAGAAAACCAAATTTGGTATAGAAAGTAGAAGCCATCTCTACAAGGGACAATTAGTAAGTGCTCGTGAAGTACCTGATACATGGTGGTCCTCATGTGAAGAGACTCACATTTAAAGGCAACAGTTGATGGGTTCAATGTTCGGTTGGCTTTACAAGAGAATAATAAAAAGTGGCAGCCGTAGCTCCATTTCACCTTGTTAAGCAGTCTGTCAAAGTACTACTTCAACTCGAGACAGGTCAAGAGTTCGATGGAGTACCGTATTCTTTGCTGTACTATCTAATAGAGTTCCATCGATTCTCAGGTTAATTGCTAATATGGTTAGGCAGCAGATGCTATACTGCAATTGCAAGTATATAAGCATAGAATCTTGCAGGTGTAAAGTATTTCACTCAATTCAAGACTATAGTAATAGGTGTTCTGTAATACTTTTACCACTGCAATACATTTTTTGACAGGAAAATTTTTCTAAGGAAGCCGAGAGACAGAGAGGTCATAGTTTTCTGAACTTCGAATTACAACTGCTACTGAACTCAATCAGGGTCCTGTATTCTTTGTGAAGTGGGCAAATCATGTGGCGTAATTAATTACTTTCTGGAAGAGATCTATGATCTTCACCTTCTGTTTTTCTGATAAACGATCGACCACCAATGAATGGCACTAGTATGTGAGTCTTATCATCTGCATCAAGAATTGGGTTAGATGAAAGCAATTGACGGTGAGAATGAAAAGATTCCTTGCAGGAAAACGTTTGGGGACGACCAGATACGGCCTTCTTTGAAAGAGGGAGCAGATCAGGAAGTGGGGACTCTGGACCTTCTTTATTACATCGATCGCATCCACTGATACCATTCATTCATGTCAATATGAATGATGAATGACATCCACAATTCCTTGCATGTTCTGTGTTTCGAACCACCTTTTCTTTATGCTCTTCTCATGGTTCATCCGGTGCATCAAATGGCTAAAAATCCATCTTCCATGCTCATTTAAGAAGTATAGACTAGGCTCAGATATGGTGTCCCGATGAATTCACTTCTGTTCATTGCATATAAATAAACAACATAATTAACTGATTCATGGTTTATATGTGGATGCCGATATTGGTGCTGTGCTCTAAAGATGCATGCATATGGTTAAATCCTCACAGATGATTGATTTCTCGTTGAGTGATCACATAGTTCTTTGATGAGCACTCATAACATAACTATAGGGTAAGCGGGTTATATTAATGGGAAACCATTATCCAAGAGTGAATGAAAAAGGCTTGGCATCCACTTTGAAGTCTCTATTAATGCTTGATAATCTAAGCATATCCATGATGCTTAAAGCATGTGGCACCATGTTTGGAAGCATCCATCTGGCAAAGTGATCAATAAGTTAAACTACATACATTAGCAGTATCATTACTAACTACAGTTCATCTCTTTTCACTAAGCCAAGGGAAACACAGTTTTTGGTCGTGAGCGCAGCCATTAAGAACAGCACCACTTAGGTATCCGACCACAGAGCTTCCCGAGCTACATGATATATGAGCAGTACTCCTTCAACTTTGATCACAGGAGAGACGGAGTGTTAATTAGTTAACGGCGAATTAACAGGTAAGCTTTAGTGATAGAAAGATGGTATGTTGATTAATTAAAGAGGCGAGTTTAGTTAAAGGATTGTTGATTAGCTACTTCGGCTGAAAGGCATCGTGTGATGAACATGGAAAAAGGAGGAGCAAGTGGCGTCGGCCATGGAATCTATGACCACGTACCAGTAGTCCTGTGATCACACTTTGGGTACTCCTTTTAGAATCGCTCACACATGCAAATGATCAAAAGGTACGATTAGCACGAGGGACAGAACATAATCCAAGTATAAAGTGGCGAAGATTTTGTCGAGGGACAGCATACAAAGTGTTCAATCTCTCCCCAGCATTTTAACCAATCGTGGTAACTTGCGGGTCTCTTCGCCGGCCGAATTTCTCGCCAATTGTGGATGAGAATGGAACATGGAAGCAGGTGACTCTCATCGACATGGCTGCCATGCAAGGCTACTCGATCGCCCTTGAATAATCAAGATAGTGCGTGTCCCAGCCTCAGTAGCTTCATTTTCCTCTCTCTCTCTCTCTCTCTCTCTCTCTATATATATATATATATATATATATATATATATATATATATATATATATATATATATATATATATATATATATATATATATATATATATAATATATATATGTGCGTGTGTGTGATGCACTACCATGTCTTTCTTTCTTTTTCTGCAGAATGATTTGCAGAGAACTTGGATCATAGTGAGAGTTGACCTGTGGAGAATCGTGTCTTTTGTATTAGTCTTGTCTAGAGCGGGGATCTAGATTAGAACTGAGGTCCTTAACAAGTGGGTGGCCTAGGGACCAAGAAGGAGAGCTAGTAGGAATCGACAAACAATTTGATTAGCATAGAGCATAAAAAGGTTTTGATCTCCATATTCTAGAGAGAGAATAGCTTAAGTAATAGCGATATTGAAGAAATATCACCATTACTAGCAAACAACATAAAAACTTGCACCAGTTTTTTCTTTCTGTTTCTAATATGTTTATGAATTTTAACTCCATTCGCTGATCTAAGAAAAACAGTTCATTTTAGTTCATCAAGTGATATATATTCTTTTACTAAGAACAACCCCAACAACAAGATTTACGACTAAATGCCTCAATATTGATATGGTGGCAGCTTTGTCTTCATTTTACGAAGAGTTGGAGCTGTCCAAAGCTACTCTTTTTGCCCCAGATTCCTGATCAGCCTTCTTTTGGAGGGCTTTCCTTGATTGTGCTGCCACTTGGAAGGTTCCTTCATCTTCCTTTTCGTTTTTTAATTATTATTTTTTGAATAACTTTATGGCTTGTCATTCCTATGCTTTGAACCTCTCAAAGATTGATTAATCAATTCGCAAGCTTCTGATTTAGATGATTGAGTTATGATCATACCAAATATGCTCTCTGCACTTGCCCCTCATGTACGCTTCGTTACTATTTTCTAGTAAACTGACGACAGGCGAAGACATAGATCTCTCTCTCTCTCTCTCTCTCTTCACCCCAACATGAGAAACTGTTTAGACATTGGAAAAAAATCAAGTGTGAGCTCCTATAGATCTGAACCCTTGACTTATTCTCTCTCTCTCTCTCTCTCTCTCTACATGAAATATAAGCATGAAGTCCATCTTATATATGTTTTGTCTCCTAAATACGCTGAAATAAACACATTTACAGCTTCATGCTAGATAAACTGCAACTGCAGCTGGGAGCTTCTACCAGGTTCCAAGTCCTAGCCGAAAATGTTTCTCTCTCTAACTTGCTCTATGATGGGTCCTTTACCTGCCCATTAATCTGACCAGCTACGCAAGCTTTTAAGATAGAGAGAGAGACCTCTATATATATATATATATATATATATATATATATATATATATATATATATATATATATTCTAAACTTCCATCAACTTAAAGGCCCTAACTGTATTAGTTCCTAGTCGCTTGGACTAAGTTTTTATGTCGTACAAACCTTTGATACGTTAAATTAATAAATTTGAAGCCAAACATTTGAATATTATAGAGTTTTAAGAATCCAAGGCGTGGAATTTATTAGTGTTGAAGGATTCTACTTCAACTACAGATGGAAAAGTCGAAGCGCGTCCTTATCAGTCTATTGCTATAAACACTGTAAAAAAAACATACAGTGACAAGAGGAAAAGAGAAACATGCCAAAAGGTACTTTCCCGAATATGAAAAAGTCATTACTTGAAAGAGAAAGAAGCTGCCGATATTCTCACCATTGTTTATGAAAAAGGTTCGCCATCGGTTCGAGCCATGAAACCACGGTTTGATGCAGGGAGCCGGTGCTACTAGAATTGGTTTATCAACCATATGAAATAAGTTATTAAAACAATTTAAATTGTATTAAACATTTAGTAAATAAAAGTTTTAAAATATATTGAGAAATTAACTAATAAGTTACACATGAGTATGCAATCCCAGCTTTATTCTAATTCAAGATTTGTTTTTGCATTTATATGAAACATTTACCTCTCTTAAATTGAGTTGAAGCCAACTTAATATCAACTTATGTAAGGTCACATCGGCTATAATGAATTAGAACAAAATATATACTTGTCTTAATAAGATATTGGTTTGATATAGGCCGATTTGATGGGCACAGGTCTGATCTAATTGGAAGCCGATATTCCAAGGGACCCTTTCAATCCGAACCTTGGTCCTGACCCACCCCGAAACCAATATCGTTGGTATAAAGCGAGTTCCCGAGGGGCAATTTCGGTGTTCCCGTGGAACCCCGAAGTTTCTAATCGGCGATCTTTCGCCGGTCGCCGAGGAGTCCGGCTCGGTCATCTCGGAGTCCAACGGCTTCCGACTGGGTCCGCCGGAAGAAATGCTCCTTTAAAACGCAAGGAAACAGCGAGGACCCCACCGGACGACACGTTGACCGCTGCCACGTCGGACTTGGGAGTGCCAACGTGGCGTCGAGCGAGCGATCGGCCGTTAAGATCGGGCAGCGTGCCCCTGTTTCCCTCGTGGCGACGGCGTTATTCCGAGATATGACGTCAGCAGACGGGGGGTGGCGGGGCTGTATAAAGGGCCAGGGCAGCATCCCTCCTCTCCCCCGATATCGAAGCTCCTCCGCTCGAATTAAATTGTGTCTGCTCGTTCGTCTTCTCTCCTTCTTTTCTCTGAGCGAAGGGAGGGGAGGGGAGGAAGAAACAAATTCGCCATTAGAGCTCCCCGTTGAAGTTTCAGAGACAGAAAGAGGAACAGAGATGTTGCAGGAAGTGATTCGTCCGCCGGAGCCGCATTCACCTGTATCGCTTCTTTCTCTTTTTCTTCTCTTATGTTCTTCTTTTTTGTTTTCCATTTTGTATGACTTTTTTTTTTTTTATGATGAGGATAGAGATTTTGAGTTGAGCCATCTTTTGGCTGATTTCTTTTTCATACGTTCGCTTTCTGAATGTGCTTCATTTTGATGTAAGATTTCGAGCTTAATTTTCATCACTTTTTGAACCGTTTCCTTATCTTTTTCATTTGGTCCTTATTTTGATGACGAATTCGATTTCTTTCTTTCAGTGGTGCAGAAAAACAAATTTCTCTGAAACTCAATATCATGGGCTTTCGTTATGAACTGCATGAGTTGAACAAAGAAAAAAAAAATACGATAGTTTGTCCTTGTTTAATACCCTTTTTGACGTTATATATGCACAGTTTTCTTTCACCCGTTCATTACGTGCATGGCCATGGAGCTCTCTGAACAGTCCAAATCACGAACATCCATGGCCGTCAAGAGCCGTTCATCGAATGAATGAACGGCATCCAAGATAATGTTGGTTGCTTTAGGAAAATTACGCTTACGATAAACAGATAATTGATATTCAAAAAGCTGCCTCTGAGAAAAAAGCAAAATCCCGGAAGGTGTCTGTCGATGGCAGTTTGTTGACTTTTTTTTGCTTTTGCAGGATGACCTCTCGGTGGTATCTACCGTGCTTTTCGACTTCGGCGTGGACGACGTCCTCTTCGCCGAGGCGCTGAGGAACCCGCCGGAAGTCTCCACTTCCAGCTGCTCCGACGACACCTGCTTCTCCTCCTCCTCCCCGTCCGCACCCCGCCACCAGAATCCCTGCGTGGCTGACCTCACCCCGCCGCCCCCACGCCAGCAACAGAACTTCCCGCCGGCTTTCTTACCGGCTCTCCCCTTGAACGACCAGTTCGACCTCTCCCCTCTCCAGCCTTTCTCCAACTCATCCCCTTACGGGGACAACGCTGCCGGACCCGCTCTGAGCTATGCCCTCCCGGCGCCAATCGGGTTTGAGTCATCCCCACCGATGCCCTGCGTCTTCGGACCGCCGTTCGAAGCGGAGGAGGAATGCCTCTCCCCGTTCGCCGATTTCGTCCAGGCAGCAGCGCTCGCGCCGGTGTTCCACGGCGGGATGAGCACATCCATTCCGGTGGACCAAGGGAGGGCCTTCTCGGCGGGGTCGGTGCACTTGATCCCCGTTGAGCCTGCGCCGACTCTGGAGCTGCATCCAGTGAGGAACGGAGGAGTCTTTGCCGCCGGAGCCGTACGCCGCGTCTACAGCGCCGGAGATATACAGGTAAAGAAACACATATCTTCTCCCCCCCCCCCCCCCATCTTTCTCATTTATTCGCAAACACGCTCAAGTGTTGTCCGTGGATCCATTTTGGTACCTCTAAAAGTTTGATATTTCACATTTCCGTACACTTTTTCACTTCACTTGATTGGACTCTACATTTAAAAGGAAGAATTTATGCTCTCCGGCGCAGAGAGAAAAGTGAGATCACGCACGGAGCATAAAAATAAGAAAACGACACCTAAAAGCTTGCCTCTAAAGCGCGCCTTGTCCCGGCACTGCAGCACCAAAAAATCTTCAACGCTGTTCGACTTGGTTTTCAAAGTAAAGGGTGCACAAAGTGCAAGAACCCCACCATAGTTCATGACTGAGAAAAGAGAAAAGATCAAGAACATGGTCGTCTTCAACAGTAGCCAAACCACAAGGCTCAGTGCGGAGCCGCTTTAGTTAACGATTCTCCGTCTTAGATCTTATGCTGGAGACATTCTCAAAAGATAATATCGCAAGTTGCAAGGGGTCCCGTTTGGATGTGCTTTTTCTAATATGTTACTGATGACATATAATCAAACTAAGTTATGCATATGCATGTGTTTGGCACTTCCTGAAATTACCTTGAGTTAGGTTTTCGTTACAGTAAAGCTTTCTAGTCTCAAGTGAAAACATTTAGCAGACGGCCGGAAGTGGCCGTAAGGACGGACGGAGTTCCATTAATCCGGCAGGTCCTCTTTGTGCTGGCTTGGCATAGTGGTCGGATTCAAACTTAACATGCATCTTTTCAGGGACTTCATCATGATCAGAAACAGCAGCTGGTTGGTGGCGCATGTGGCGGCACTCCGAGGTCCGACTCGGCTGCGCCCCTAGAGGACTCCGCCTTCAAGGTTGGTCGCTACTCCGTCGAGGAGCGGAAACAGAGGATACACAGATATTTGAAGAAAAGGAACGAAAGGAACTTCAATAAGAAGATCAAGGTCTCTCTCTCCCACAGACACACCGCAATGAGATTTTTTAACTGTTTTTGTTTCTTTTTGTAAAAGCAACCATACAAATACAGTCTTCGTATATATTTTTTCGACGAACCATCGCTTGATTTGCAAAGGTTATGATGCTAAATCAACAAGTTTTACAAAAATTTGCAAACGTCCTAGTTTTAAAAAATCCTTTGTCGACATGATTCGAGTCATTGTTCTTAGCAGTTTCCCAACTCTTTCCTTTTCAATAAGTCAATATGTATATACGAAGCTGAAGAATCCGACCTCCTTTGGTTTTACCATCTTCACTTCTGATACAACGTCCCGGGCCGGTATGCAGTACGCTTGCCGGAAAACGCTGGCGGACAGCAGGCCGCGAGTCAGGGGAAGGTTTGCCAAGAACGATGACTTCAACGAAGGAACGGTGCCAAACTCTAGGCGGCACTATGATGACGATGAGGAAGAAGTAAGTTTCATGCATCACTTCACTTCTCTTTTTCAGTTAGGCAGTTAAAGGGAGAAAAAGAAAAAAGTGAAAGAAGAGATAGGAAGCAACGGATATCGATCAAGTATCACTGGCCAATCCACACACACTTGATCTCCACCCAATGAGTTCGCAGGCCTACTTTGGCTATCACACATATAAAGAGGGAAATTTCTAGACAATTTATGATTCTACAATCCTAAAAGGTAAAACCCTTTTTCTTTATCAGCTAATCGAGTGCTTTTTTTTCGCATTCAATGATTTCTGAGGTAGATTCAGATGTGAGATTGGTTAAAATTAGTAAAATTATGTATATGTGTGTATATATATATATATATAATTTACAAATTGTTGAAGGAAAAGATCCTCTGTTATCTTGAAACACACTCTTAAATGTATTGGAAAGTGTCTATAATCACATCTGTCTGATGCATTATATAGGGCAGCAGTAATTGGATGGAACTCAAGATGGCAGAATTTTCAGCTTCATGAGTCTCTCTCTCTTTATATACATACATACATACATATATATATATATATATATATATATATATATATATATATATATATATATATATAATCACATATATAATCACACACACACACATGCCATTGACAGCATCCTTGTCTGGCTTTTGGTAATCCAAAAATTTTGAAACAACTCAAACCTGAGGCCTAAAGGAGACATCAGTTTAATATTTTGCTGCTGTTTCTAAGGGATTCAAGTCTCGAGTTTTCTTTTCCAACTTGCACTAAAAGAAGGAAAAACTTGGTCAAGATGTGGAGTAATAATCATGCACGAGCAATAAGATAACTTGCTCTCTTGACCTTCCTGAAAGAATTTGTTGAAGAATCGTGGACAGAATTTGATAGTGGGCAAAAATGGTTTACCATTAAAATTCTGTAAATGTTTGGTATGTGAGTACTTATCTTTCCAATACTGAAAATTTCTCTCCATTTGTGCTTGTGCAGGTAGATAACATTGCAGAAGGTAAGGAGCAGGATCTGGTCGACTCCTCTGACATCTTTGCCCACATTAGTGGTGTGAATGCTTTTAACACCAATTTTCCCATTCAGTCTTGGACATAGATTTTGCTCCTCATTTGAACCTCAGTTTGTACATCTCGACACACTTTTAAGAACCTGGAAGTGCGCCCCTCTTTTCCTTGTTTTTTTCCCTCTCAATATACTAATCCCAATAAATGTTTGGATGCCTGTATATTTATTAAGGATGCTAATTTTTCCAAGTGATTGAATATGGTTTTGAAACCAATGCATATGATCTACATCATAGGTATGAAATATATGTGTGATGCCCCAAAAACATTGTTGAACCTTTGATGTCAGGACAAATATACATCATAGGTGTGAAATATATCAAGGCCACTGCTCTCGTGACAAACAATTACTTCAACATCTGACTAACAAAAGAGAGTTTTACTCTTTGGCATAATGACAACTGATTAAAATGAAATTCATCAAGGACAATGGTTGCATGTAGCATGTAATAAAAAACAGATATACAACTAAACACCAAGCTTGGTGATTAGATCAAGAGAATGTACGTGGAGTTTTCATTCTTAGTAGAACAGTTCCAAGCCACCGAGGACTTGCATTAGCTTGGCTTGCCTATACTCGGTCCCTCTAGTTCGCACAAGCATCTCGAACTCCAGGATTCTCAATTATGCCTCTGTTCGAGAGTTTGCAAATGAGGATGGAGAGGAGATTTTAATTAGCATTTGAGCTTTCCTCATTGGATCTCAAATTTGGCTTCACAGATCCAACAAAAACTAGTGATATCAAAAAACATGATTTTAGGTTCATCATAAGCATGTGTTTTTTTGCTTTGGAAGGACACTGAGTGATAAGAATAGTTCACACTATGCTTTGAACCTGTAATGTTCAGGGACTGAACTAGAATTTTTTTTAGGGGCGAGCCAAATGATTCAACGAGCTTATTCGGGTAAGGCCAAACTAAACCTGAATCCAAAAAATACATTACCCAACTAAAAACTTTTAATTTTTTTAATGTAATTTTTTTTTTTCAATTAGCTGGGGTAGGGCCACGGCCTAGGTGGCCCCCCTCCCTCCCCCTGGTAATGTTGGATTAGTAAATGGTCCTAGGTACACACTATGCTTTGAAAAGTTTATATTGATCTAGATCTGATCCGGGTTCTGAATAAAATCCAATCCACAAACATGAAAATTGTAAAGACAACATCCTTTACGGGTATGATTCGCAAGCACGATTACCGTGAATATTCCCTCTCCATTGTTCTTTTACTAAGAAATCCGTGCTCTGCGGCACATGGTTAAGAACAGGTAGCCTAATACAACAGAAGCATGAAAACAAAAATTTTCTTCTTCTCCTTCCTTTTCATGGCGAAGTCGGAACACGTATGCCCTAGTTGGCCTCGAAAACTCACCAGTTGCACTCAGGACACCGGCGCAGCTAGTGAGGTAAAACATGAGACAAAGAAGATGGTTGGCTTTTTCTCTCCTATGGACAAGCAAATACAGAAAAAAGTATGCTGTTAAATCCACTAGTCACGGCTGATTTCAGGCAGACAGAAAGAAAGAGAAAGAAAAAAGAAAAGAGCTGGTATAGCCACCATAAGTCACGACAAAGATCCAGTTCCAGACTGCCCATCGTAGGGACCCGCATGCAGATGAATTACGCGGTTAAAAAGCATCAATGTACACACATATATTATATATGTATCTTCTCAATCTCAATTCTTCATTTAAGTTGTAAGGTTGGTTTCATAAAATTTGAGATGTACAGTTTGTCTTTACATGAGATAAGAAACTTGTGCCTTGATGTCATCTAGTTTTGTTGTTTTCCCTCGCCTTTTGGTTTTAAAAGTGCAACTGTAGACAAGTTGGCGAGGTTGAATATTCTTATGAAAGTTACATCTACATGGTCAACTTATTCTAAAGTAAATTAAGATTGAAATTATAGCTGAATTGGTACATAAGCTTGGAACGGCCATCTCCTAGAGTTAGATTAGTGGTGTCCATATATAAGATAAGAGGTGGTTTGATGCCAGGAACAGAGTGTTCCGATCACAAGGTGGTATGCTTCAGGATTTCCATCTTATGTTCCATCAATTCAATGAGGAATGCTTTCGATCAGTCAGCTCGAGCACGGATCGACTAATGAAATCTTGAGCTCGACTCAGCTTGAGCTTTGAGAATAGCTCGAGAGAAGCAGCTCGAGGTCGACTCGATACTTACGTGTTGAACTCGAGCTTGACTCGATTAAGGCTCAGCAAACTCGTTTGAATAGAATTGATATTCATGGTTACATGTTGAGCTTGAACTCGACTTGATTAAGGCTCGACAAACTCGTTTGAATAGAATTGATATTCATTGTTACGTGTTGAGCTCGAGCTCGACTTGGCAGTTACGTGTTGAACTCGTATTCAACTTGATTATTTGAACGAGTCGACTCATGAATTCGAGCATGACTCGTTACTTGTTCATGAAAAGAGCTTTAACGACTCCACTCATTGTTCACCCAATGTTAACTATATGCATCCAATTGACTTACGAGGGTTCAACCCTAGTTTCCCCTCTAGAATCGTTAACCCAAAAGAAACATGCCTATGGTTCAAGCTTAGTTCGAACTCTGTGTTCCATACCTTAGAGAGAATTTGGACGTGACGTTGTACCAAAGTTAATTGGTCTAACATGTGAAAGATCCAAAGTTTTAGACTAGATGCTAGATCATATAAGGATCCATGAATGAAAGAATCTGATTCCTTTTATGCCTTAAATACTTGGGAGTCTATATATGTTTAGAAAGGCAGGAGCAAATATATGTCGTCAATTCGATCGAATCGAAGTATTTAAATTGGGTCCAAAACGTGTAGGCCCCATCGAAGAAGCACCAATTTAGCTTCACAAGATCCTTCATCTGTCGAATCTTTTGCTCTTTTGGTGCTTCTTTCTTTGGCCGGGTGAAATTCGCAATAGACGTCGAACCTATCAATTATGATGTCCCTAAAACTTGTAGATCCATGAAAAGTGGCGTCTTATACATAGAACCGAGCGGTTTCATCTATTTTTAGGTGAATCCTTTCATGACATTTAGCAAGAATTATTGGTTCAATGATAAAAAGATGATATCAGACCCAAGCCCATTTATATCAGACCATGAGCCGGTGAATGGGACATTCATTTCACAGTTTCTTTTGTTACTTTGTTTAGTTTTTGACATTCAGTTGATTTGATAATATAAAGATCCACAAATCAGGATCCGTGTTCATGTAGTTGGATTTAATGAGGTCCACATCCATTGATCCACCTGCTCTCTATTTAAAGAGACTTAGGGTTCATTTCCAGTTTAATCTCCTGATATTTACTTTCAGCCTTTATTTTCCTACATTTCTCTCTGTTTTACCCTAGTTATAGCCGGCTGTGGCTTTTAAGATCTAGAAAAATCCCAACTCACCATGTCAAGTTTAGTTTGAGACCTTTCCGGGACTTTTTTTTGGCAGCAAAGACAGTTTCTGGGTGTCACGTGAATCTGTTTTATTGATCCGGTCAGATTCATGGAACATTAGTTCTAGTGATCTATGAATCTGTCTCAACTGTGCGACATAAGTAGAGTGTCCTAACTGTCGAACGATTGTTTCCCCGATATTTATTTTAAGCCTTTATTTTCCTGCATCTCTCTGTTTTGCCCTAGTTGTAGCTGGCTGTGGGTTTTAAGATCTAAAAAAATCCTAATTCACCATGTCAAATTCAGTTTCAGACCTTTCGGGGTCAAAGACACTTTATGGGTGAGGGTCACATGAATCTGCCTCAATGATTGAGGGAGTCAAATTCATAGAATATTAGTTTTAGTGATCTATGAATCTGCCTCAATAGTTGACACATAGAGTGTGCCTGCTGTCAAACGACTGTTTCATGCAACAGTCAAACATTGTATCAGATCAGATCTCGAATTGAAGGCTAGATCAGGTGGTGTGTTCTAGCTGGCGACGAAACATATGAATTGGACTGTTGAACCCAATCCAATGTGAACCTTCCGGTGGTTCAACTCAAACCCTGAATCTGTTGGATTCAAAAGCGGTTACCAGAAGCAAACATAGATCATCAACGTATAAGCCAAGCATTCGCCAGACTTGCTCGGTGTGAACACACCAGGAACATCCAAATCCTCGTTGAAAAAATTCCAGACGTCCGAAAGCGGCGACCTCTGATGATCAAAGGAGCAGTTCAGTACTCCAAGGCCATCTTTTCCTTCTCTTCACAGAGGTCTGCCCAAGTTGAAAATTGGGACCTTCAGTCCACACCTTGGAACCCTTATTCAAGAAGCTCCTGAAAAGAAACGACATGATAAAATTATAAAGAAGAAGGTAGCACAGTCGAATTTCAAGAGAGGGTGTTGCTGCCAAACGGCTGCCATGAAAGTGCGAGTTCAAGAAACATAAGATATTCCAGTTTCTGCAATATAATATGAATCCCCAACTCTAAATTTCAAAGGGACGGGACGGTTGAAAGGAGAAAATTCAGAAGCTGATCCGAGAAAAACGAGTGTCCCAAGCAAAAATCGTCCGACCTTTTTGACCTGCTCACAGAAGAAGATTCAGGACATCCCATGCCTTTTTCCAAACTTCTTTTTTATAGTGTCTTTGTCCATTTTTTCCTTCCACTGCATGGAAAAACTTATTTTATTTTAGTTTTGCGATTGCCTTCTCTATATAGGCCTATTTCAGTAATGTGGCAGTGGCATGAATAAATCCTAATTTTTCTCATACTTAATATTATATCTGTAAAACTTTATGTCACCAACATGCATTGAAAGATAAACAAAACAAATCTAAAAACTTTTTGCATGTGCATATATAACGACACAGCATGAATGACGCGAGAAAGAGAGAGGTAATCTTCATGTGAAAGTCATACCTACTGTAGCTCGGTAGAAGCATTTTGAAACTTGTCGTCCCAACCGAAATCTACTTCTTACCGAATAGATGATGACGAAAATCAAACAGTGCCATCTTCTTCTCCATCCCCATGTTAGAAAGAAGGGGACGTATTCCTTAATTTGTCTTCTTTTCTGCGATGCAAACTTGACATGCTGTGCGTGGAATCCAGTTCCAGTTCCGTCCTGTTGGAGCAAACTCAGATTAATTGCGAACTAAGATCTGATGTTGAATCTTAATGAACTGCCAAAATCGGGTCAGATGTACAGCTGAATCTGAACCCATCCAGTCAATTTGCAACAGCTAATGCAGAACCAAGTAATGATCTGTTTGGCACTAGATCAAGTTCCAACTCCAAATTCAAGTCAAAATTCAAAGGGATGAAAAAGGGCAAGGTTTTCAACTTGTTACATGTCCATTTCATTTTAGTTGGACACAACATGCTCTCGAGGAAGACCCAAATTCACATGCTGTGTCCGCGTAATTGTATAGGGAGTTGATACCCATAGGAATCGAATTAGAGACAAAACTCAGTCGGTTGTTGAGAAAATTTAAGATCAATAGACTCATCAGTAGGAGTTGAGCCAAAAAATTTTCATGAAAGAGGCTGAATTAAAGTTCAGTGTGGTAAAAAAAAATAATAATAAGCAAATACTTTTTAGGTTTTAAGATGTTCAAAATGGCTTTTGGCAGTGGACAATAGAGGACAAACAAAACCCTCTAGGCCTATGGAAAGGCCTAGCTGGCAGCGAGTTTCGGATCCCAATACTGTCCGGTCATGAAACGAAGGTTCGGATTCGGATCCGATCAAGGAAAACCTCCATGAAAGGGCAAGTTCGCCATTCGGAGAGGAAACCGCTTTTCGAGATTTTCTGGAAAAGTGGGCCGCGTGTTCGAAATTTTTTTAGAAAAATGAGACGCTTTCTTGAAAACGCGAGCAACTTTTCGGTAAATCTAAATCGGCATTTCCCTTGTTATCCCCAACTTAGGAAGCAAAGGTCATCTAGGGAAGCGGGAGAGCTCTTTGTTGCGGGATGGTAATTCCGTCATTCCCGCCTGAACCACTGGCACCAGGTAAATGACCGAGACATCCTTCCAGTTAGAATGACAATGATACCCTAAATCCATCTCAGACCCTTCACATTGCCACTGGGTCGCTGTCCGAACTCGCCCGTGAAATCCACTTTCTGGTTAACTATTTAACTTATTTCTAATATTAGACTCACATATTTAGTAAAAATGGGTATAAAATCAATAAAGTCTATAAATTGTCTATACAGATCTATAAAAATTGCTTATTTTCATACTGATATTGCTTGCCGGATAAATTGTTTTTTCATATATTTAAAAGTTTATACTTATAACAGTATCATTGCTCGTTGTTAATAAGTCACTACCAAATTTATTATTTATTTTAAGTATTTCAGTGCCTTTTTTCTTGTTAGCGTTTGAATCGATGGCATGTCGAGCGAACCATCTGCTTTGGGACGAGATAAATGTTTTGAAAGGAAAAAAAAAAAGAAACAAAAGCAAAAGTTTTGAACAAAACCTACCACCCAATGGCTACGGTTGTTTGCCTCAAGGGGCATAGCGTAGCTGGTCGGGTTAGGGGCCTGAAAAAATACAGGTCTCTAGTTCGATTCTCGTGGGCGCTATGTTCCTGTGTCTTAAGGTGGCAGGGCGCGACATCCAGTTAAAGGGTGTCCCGTTCTATCGCTGACACCGACGCAGCTCAGGACTCTGGAAGCAGGGGGAATGGGGGGCCTTTGGACTTCACTCGGACGGTAAGATTTACCCTCTCGCTCACCCGAATGGCTGCGGTTGTTTAACAAATCTTATGAAAGTGGCAACTGCCAACACGAACAACTGAACGACTCCATCGTTTCATTGGGGTGGAAAAATAATAGCATCAAACCAAACAACTATCGTGGTTGACTATAGATTTAAATCAAGATGTAGCTACACCTCCACAATATCAAAAGAGGTGGTTGTATATATATATATATATATATATATATATATATATATATATATATATATATATATATATATATATATATATATATATATATATATATATATATATATATATATATATATATATATATATATATATATATATATATATATATATATAATGTATTTTTTAATCAAAGCTTTTCTAAGTAAGTGAGAGCCACACAAAAGAAGGTCCAAATCCTTTCCCGATTCTTCTTGTGGGCATAAATGGTGCACCTTTTGTTAGGTAGAATCTAATTGGGTAGAGCCAAGGAGAGGTTAGCAGGGGCTCTTCTCATCTTCTCTTAAAAAAAATAAAAAAATAAAATGTAAATTTTAAAAGATTGTATATATTTTATATAAAAATTTTAAAAAAATTATGTTAAAATTATAATTCAACCATTGTTCTTGATAAAAAATTTATGGCTTGGCTCTACCTTTCTAATCTAAACAGCACAAGGACTCGCAAAAATTGACAATGGAAGGAGGGCCAGGACAAGGTATTGGTCAAACGGAACAACTGTAGACGGTCGGGGCTTGAGGCCGAACAAAGGTCAGGTGCGCAAGATGAGTTAATTCGGGAGGGTGAGGTGGTAATAATGAATTACATTCCGAATATCGGGAACTGGAGGGAGTGTGAAAACCCCTGCAAGCTCCTGCGTCTGTGTTTTTAGAGTGACGGAGCAAAGAGAGTTGTTGGAAGTTTGAAACGTTGGGACAGAGAGCAGCAAACGGTGGTGGGAAGATAAAGATTTAGTGAGTTGCAAGGAGGGCGTTTAGCTCTGAAGATGTTAAAGGTGGAGAATATAGAGGTCGACGGAGGTCTTGTCTTTTCTTTTCTCTCTTGCGGTCCTGTGACGGTTTGTCGTCTGGTTTGTCATCTGTCAGATAGCTAGTGGAGGAGGGGTTCTCCTTTGTGGAGGTAAGAGTTTTATGCTTGGCTGAGCTCCTGTTTCTTCCCTTTCAGCTTCTTTTCTCCTCCTTTGCCTGCGGTTTTTCACCATCAACCATCGTTCGGTTTTTGGCCTGAGCGGGTTAGACTGCTGTGCTTTGCATGTCATCGTCGTCGTTGTCTTCTTCTCCTTCTTCTTCTTCTTTTCTGTGGCTACTTTTCGTTTTCTCAAAAGGAAAGCTGATGGTGGTTTTTGGGCCCTTTGAAAATGGTGAATTTTGCCTTTTGAATGCGATATTGTGTTTTTTTCAGTTGTTACAAAGGGAATTTTTGGTCGTGGCATTTGAGGTCTGTTAGGGATTGAGGATTTGATGTTGGTGATGTTAAAATTGTGAGAGGGAGGTCAGCAGAAGTTGCAGTGATTCTTTTGTGTTTGCTTTTTGGTTTGTGACTGGGAGAGATATGGAGGAGCTGCATCTTTGTTGCCTGGGATTAACGATGATTTAGTGTGTCTTGGTGGTTTACCAATCGCTACTTGGAAAAAGATTTAAATTTTCCTGGACTTTAAAGGAAGAGAAGAAGTAGAAATTTTTTTCGGGTGTGTCTCCTGTTTTTTTTTTTAAGCTTTTCGTCTTATTTCTTATTAGGAAATACTGTTGGGTTTCACTTTTCTTGTTGTGTGCATAATTGTTTTCAGTCGTTGTTATTTCTGTTTAACGCTGCCTTTGGTGTTTGAAACGGAGAAGTTGATGAGTAGAAGATTTGTTGGTCGTTCGTTCGCTCCCACTATTCTTCAAATATTTATGTGCTCTTTAAGTTTTGGGAGAACAAGAGACGAAGTAGCGCTCTCATGTTTCTCTGGAATTGCTTCAAGAATGATCAACGTGTCAATTCAAGAACGGTTAACATGTTAGTTCAAGAAGAAGTAGTTTTCTATAGGAGAGCACGGTTTCTTTCATAAAAGGTGGCTCGGAAAAGAAAATGACTTTCGGTGCTGGAAATAGCAAGACGGAAGGTATGTAGCTAATATTCTTAGCTGCTGGCTAGTCATTCATCAACTGATGAATAGTGCGTTAATTTTGGAAGCATGGCGGCGATAGAAATTTGTTCACTACTCATTCGCTGGTCTACAGAATGGTGAGGTTTCTTCACATTGATGTCTACATGATGGGAGTAGGTGCCAGCTACCAAACATTGTGTTAACCGGTCCATTTGCAGAATAAGAAAGAAAAACCTCAACTATATCCTTCTCCCCGTACAAGGGAGAACCATGGACAGAACTGATGCAGAAAGTTGTTGCCCTGGAGAAAGCGAACAGAACAAAGGTACCATCTCATTTGCTTTAAATCTTGAAAGAAATGAGTCAGAACCACCATATAAGACGGCTGATGTTCAGCCCCACCTGAGGGTAAGGTCATTGATACTGATGAAAAAGGAGCAGCGCACATTCTTGTCACTTAAGAGCTTTTCTTTTCCAAAAGGATCTTGCCACATTTTTCTGAGGCATGGTGCAAGTAATTTCCCTTGTACATAGTTCCTGAATCTTTTGTTCATTAGCGAAAATTTGTTAGCCATACATTCTGCTAGTTGTCCAATGCCCATGTTATAAAATTGTGGTGCAGATGTGTAAGCCAAAAATGGTGCCTTGTTTTACCAACGACGGCTTCACTGATCTTGTAGGAAAAAACTTGTGGCTATCACCAAGTTGATGGTGTGTCAAAGCAGAAAACCCACAGGGGCATCTCTTGCAAGGACAAGGTAGGGTGTACTCCAAAGAGGCATTCTTTGAGACAAGATTGACGACGCTGTACCTGCTGTGGGCAAAGAGCATTCACGGTTTTTTTCTATATATAATTATCCAATTCTATGGCAGCCAATGCCTTACAAGGGATGGGGCTTTCTTCCCTATCGCTTGTGTGTTTAGGAGGAACTGGTAACATAAAGATTAAGCTTTACTTTCTATGTCTAACCAATTCAACTGCGCACTTAATTTGACATTGTGGCGCTTTATTCATAAATTTAATCTAGGAGACAGTTGACTTTGAGGTAATCTCTTATTACGAGGAAAATGAGTTCTGATTATTGATATTATCAAAATGTTACAGTTGTTGCTTTCTGTTTATTAGGAAAATCTTCGATTTCTCCTTCCACAATTAAAACATGGGAAATTATCAAATCCACTGAGAGTGTGGCCCCTTCTTCAGTTCTTCTGTCTTATCTTCTTTCTTGCTTCTTTGCTCTCTACTGCTCCAGCGACTCTCTGTAATAGGTTACTTCTCTGGTTGGCCAATAGTGGGCGGTGCAGTTGACCTATGGCTGCGCCCCTTTGGGGCTACAGCTCTCTTAACCGTCCCTTTCATGAGAAAGGAAGAAGACGCTGTTGTAGAAAGAACACTAGGTACCTGTTATCACCTTTTTGTCCCAGGGTGACCTATCAAACGATATCAGTAAGTGAGAGGCTGAAAATCCAATAAAAAAGCCTTATGGGAAAAATGACTTTCAGGTTCATGGCAGCTCAACCTGAGTTGGCATGTTGAATCAAATTCGTTAGAAGTGAGAGCATGATTTGCAACAATGTTAAGTCACCCCAAGAATAGGAACCGGCTGTTTGCAAGATTGGAGAGTGATCTAGGTCAACTTTGAAAGCGTACACCCAGTGCTTATTGGATGATTTAATGTCATGCTTTATTATATTTGGATATCAGACATCCTTATTATTGGTCCTTAAATTTGAAGTTTGAGAACTTAATTCCATGCTACTTTTCTTTTTCTGCTTTTGCTGTCACGACTGATACTGGAGTGCTTAATGTTGTTTTTGATGTGATTATAAGCTGAATGTTATGAATATATTTACGGCTGTACAAAATTGAGTCTGTTCGTCTGTGTTTCTCAATTTCTCATCAAATCCTTGGTTATCCTTTATCAAGTTGAAGGGTTTGTCTGAAACTCCTGGTGTTAGTATAGTGATTGGAACGAGTAAAGGAAAATAGTTTGGATGTTGACATGGGCTTTATTTTGTGCAGGTTGAACCACAAGTTCACCTAGTGAGTGTAGTCCACTTGAGTTCAATGCCATGGAAGCAGAAGATATTTTTGCAGATGCACGAGAGTGTTTCTCTGACGAGGACAATTTATCACGGTGCTGGATGAGTACTGGTGCAGGGGCAACAGGAGGGGATGGATTAAACTTAGGGCACCCCACATTTTCTGAACCATGGTGCTCCTGCAAGACTGACACAACTGGTAACAACAAAATCCATGAAGAAACTCTTCTAAGGGAGTCTGCAGCAGTTCCAAGGGAGCACAATGCTGGAGAGAATTTGAGCACTCATAACAATATGCAGAGAGCAGACGTTGGAGAAACTCAGGAAGCATGCATTCTGAATCAGTTTCGGGCTGAACCTGGACATCCAGGTCACATGAACGTCAGTAGCTCTGAAGATTTTTCAGCATGTCCTTGCCCGGCATCAAAACAAGCTGCCGTCTTAGACAATTTAAGAGTTACAGCCTATCTGGGTATCATATGCAGAGCTTCAATATCATTTGATTATCCAGTTAAATTGAAAACGAGGATGGAATTTCTCTTTGGTAGTTCAAAGACAAAAAAGAAAAGGGTGAAAAATGTCACTGACGAGAACAACCATAGCGTCGTCCCAAACCTGAGAGAGGCTTATCTAGGGGACAGCTATGGCCTTCAAAAGGGTGTTACATTTAGCCCAGTTGGTCAATGGCTTATCAACACCATTAGTGGGAACGGCAAGGTACTGGACACTCTAAGAAGTCCACTGTTTATTAACTTGACCGATCAAGATAAAAGTATTACGCAAGACGGGTCAAGTTATACTGAGACTAAAGAGGCCAGCTGCTCTGATTGTGACTGCTCCTTCCCTGTTGGGCTTCATGATACCACATCGCATGCACGATATGTAGAATCCATGGGAGATACTGGATGTGATTCAGATACTACAACCAGACGAGAGTTTTCAGATGACGTCTTCCTTTCATGCTCGAGTTCTAGAACAACAGACTCAAATCAGTCCAGTCTGCCCACTTCCAGGGGATTTCTTCAGTGCATTTGGGAGGGTGGAATCCCTCATTTTGTCTTCTCCCTGGATGATCAGGATAAGAATTATTTGGCTAGTCCATGGAGGGTTGAGTCATCAGAAGATAAAGCTTTAGACTGGATTTACCTGTTTCATGTGAAAGCCAGTGGGCGGGAGAAGCAAATCAAAGGTGGTAGCCGTGATTCAGAGTTTGTTGGCAAAATGAAAGTCTCAAGCTCTGTTTCACTTGATTGTGATAATGCAAGCAAGTTTATTGAGACAGAATATGTTTTATTTGGTGTAAATGGGGCACACAATGAAGAGCTTAAGCAAGCGATGGTAAATTTAAAGCCAATTCGTAAGAAGTCTAAGGGAATGCAGAAGAAGGTAACAGGTATATTTAGAACCCCACACTCATCCAAGCAGCAACCTCATAGTAATTTGGTCCCTTCGAGCTCCATTTATGATGAGTGTCCTCAAATACTCTTGTACAGACGAACCAACTTCAGTAACATGGCTGCAGAGAAGATCTTGATGGGTCAACTAATACCCAACCTAGAGATGGCAGCAATAGTTGTGAAAGTCCGTACAGATCAGAGTAGTAACCAGGAGACGGCCATTGGAGGTTGGGGCCTGAAATTTCTGAAGAAGAAAGAGGTAGACCCAGGCTTCTCTTCTAATGGGAGTCGCTCTATGCAAAACTTTAAGGACAAACTGATCACCAATATGACTATGCTTGTCCCTGATGACTTTCATGGTGGGCCACATGGTGAGCCGTCAACCCTTCTTGAGAGATGGAGATCTGGGGGGCACTGTGATTGTGGTGGCTGGGATGTTGGTTGCCCTATCAAAGTACTTGATGGCGGGCCATGCAGGGAAGAAAGCTTTTCTCATACTGAGCCTAAGGAAGCATGCGGATCGTTTGATGTATTTATGAAGGTAATTCTACTGTGTTAGTTTTCAAGTCTGCTTCTTCATCCTGGGGAAATAACTGAAACACTAAATTCTGTAGAAGCATATCTTCGTCACGTTGCTTCAGCTGCTTTCAACTTTGTTTTTGAAGGACAGCACTGTCCAGGTTCCTACAAACAAAAAAGTGCTTTTTTTTTTAATGTCAAACAAGATTGTCCATTAAGTTTGGAGACTTAATTGAGCTGCAAATATTGAACGACAGTCAACTGTTTCAATAAGAAAACTGAAAACAGCTTCCTAATCTGAAGCCTATTTGACAACTGAATGTGTGGCTACAAGCTTGGTAAATTATAATACAAAACTGTGAGCAAATGCACGTAGCTTTCCAGAAAAAGTTTGTGAATATTTCTTGGCAGTGAATTTTGTAAAAAAAACAAAAAAAAACTTTTACAACCATTTTCTAGGTTGCTGTTTATCAGGGTAAAGAAGAAAGAAAAATTGCCCTCTTTATCAATTAGCTGAATTTGCTGCTTGGTGTAATTTCTCATTTATTTACATGCCACTGCTTGACAATCTTCAGGGGACAAGAGAAAGTCTACCAGCCCTAAAAATGGTGCGTGTCTGCGAAGGCTTGTACTGCGTTCACTTCCAATCAACATTGTCAGCTCTCCAATCCTTCTCAACTGCGGTGGCTATGATCCACAGCCAGAGTCCACCTCTCTTCTTCAAGATGTACAATACCTGAGCAGACAAGGTCTGCCGATCGTCCCCTCTAAATGAACTTTGGCGGCTTCCTTTCGCTTGATGGAAACTGCTGCAAAAAATGTCGTTTACACGGTTGGGCCTGCTCAAATGATAAAAGGGTGGTCAATCACCTAGAATCCAATCTCGACCTCTTCCCTGCAGAAATACATCCTAAGCAGGGGGTTTCAGAAACAAAAATATAAGAATGACTGAAGCTTCCGCCAATGGGGAGATCATCGTCAAACTAATGAAGCACCAAAGACTAATTAAGGTTCTGCTACTGCATACGCCTCCCGACAGCCAAAAGTCTAACACAATGTGTCAGCTGGGAGACAAAAGGTCAGTGAAGCAGCTCGTCTCGTCCACCCAAACCGCCGATGCTTTTCCATCATCCGAATACAAGTTCGGCTACGACTTGATGAATTGGTAATGCTGATTCGGGGAATTTCTTCAATCGCTCAGTTCAACGCCTTGTTCATATCCCTTCTTTTTGTCATGTCAGTGAAGCAATAAAAAATCGATAGAGAAATTTTCAAATATTCATTTTACAAGTAGCTTTCAAATTCGAGTAATTTTCGGTATGGTTGGATATTGAAATACGGATGGGTCAAAATCCGATCTCAAAATATCAAAGTAGTCATACATAGTATTAGTTATAACTTATATGCAATTCTATATCTGAATGAAAAACGATCTGCGACTGCAGACCTTGTCTCCTCATTCTGCGATTAGCCAATGGTTGCTCATGCCGGATTAGAAGCGGAAGGTCTGGGAAGTTTGTTCATTCCTCAACGAAGTGAGAGAATTCCGAATTACTTAACTTGCATAGATGTTCTTCAATTCAATGCTGCTCAAAGGAAGCATATTCTGAAGTCTTGAATATATCGTGGATTGTGAAGAACGCGTTGTAAACAACTCTTAAAAGGAACATGTACATGTTGTGAACAACTCTGATTTTGAATATGAAACACACTGGCCCACCACCGCCCGTGCTACTGAGCTCCGGTACTTCTCTTTCGGCCCGATAGAACTTCTCTATTATGAGGTCTAAAGAGAGAGTCCCTCTCAAACCCAGATGGTATCGCCGGTCGAATGCCACCAGGATTCAAAGGGAAAAGTATCTTGTAGTAACCATCCATGATCGCATTGAAATCACAGGTTTCTGAAACTTTTGGAATCTGCATCACAAAACAGATCTCCTCATGAAAGAGCAAAATTAAGGTTGCAGGCAAGCAATGAAAAGCAAAGAAATAACCAAGATCGTAAAGCAACCAACCTGATAAATGTCCCTCATGTAACCATGGAGATTAGGATACTGAACCAGCTTCTTCTTGGTGCACCTGAAGAGCACATTGTAGACAAGGTCGAATCGAATCAAGGTCGTGAACAGGAAAATATCAGCAAGAGTTAAGCGATCCCCACATAAGTAGCGTGATTGAGCCAAGTGGCTCTCCAACACATCCAATGTAGTGAACAGCCCATCTACTGCAGAGTCATATGCTTCCTGACTTTGTGCAAATCCGCATCTGCAACAATGGAGGGCTCGTTTCTCATACTGCGTTTTATTTGTAAGCTGAACTATTTGGCCAAGCAAGAGGAAACCAAAGGTTGCTACAGAAGGGGGTACGATCGATCACCTGTAAACGCCATTGTTGACATTGGGGTAAATGATTTCAATCCAGCGGTCTATTTCCTCCCTCAACTCCGCCGGAGACAGATCCAGTGACGGGCTCCCTGCGACGTCGTTCATGCCGCTGTTGAGGAACTCGGCGATGTCTAGGCTCTCGTTACAGAAGACGTTCCTCCTCTCTGAGTCCCAGAGCATCGGCACCGTCGATCTGCCATCATACCCACCCGCCCTGAGTTTGTATACCTGTCTCAGTGTCCTGCAACCGTTCGCCTTATCTGCCCCCGGCGAGTAATACCCGCGCTGGGTATCGGTTTCCCGGAATTCCCATGAGCCGTCGGCGCTCGGCGAAGCGATGGACACCGGCACCGCTCGCTCGAGTCCCTTAAGGGCGCGGACGATCAGGGTTCGGTGAGCCCACGGGCAGGGCAGGCCGACGTAGAGGTGGAAGCGGCCGGTGGCGTCGGGGACGGTCTGGGTGGCCCCCGGCCGGCGGCGGAAGGGGCTGTCCGGCCGCGAGTAGGAGCCCGATCGGTCTGAGGGGGCCATCTGACGCATCATGACCTGCCAAGCGGAGGTCCACGTGCTGCGGACGACGCCCACGAGAATCGATGGGGGCAGGGAGCGGCCGAAGAGGAGCCGAGAGAGGGCAGTGAGGGGGTCAATCGAGGAGTCGCCGGACGACGACATTCTAGGGGTGATACGGCGAGGGACGCGGCTGGTTCGGATGGTGGGTTTGGCTCGGGATGAGGGGAGGAGGGACCAGAGCTGGTGGGAGCGCAGGCTGCTGCCGGTCATGGCTGCCGCCATCCCGCGGAGAAAATCTTCAAGCGAAATTATCTGTCCCAACACTTCGGAATTCGGATCGCTCTGCCGTTTATCCAGCAGCCTGTTCTAGATTTCTACTACAGAGTCCGGATTTTATTTGGTCTCGGCCTCAAGACTCCACTTGGATGGCGGATGCCTTTCAGAAAAGAAGCAAAAAACCATTTCAGGCTCGATCAAAGATCGACTAGAATGTTTCTTTTTTCTCAGTAAGATGACAAAACCTTGTAGTCATCTTTTATGCATGCAGATAATGGACCCTCTTCAGTCGAACTCAAACCTGCTGGAAGCTGGCTGGAGCTTCAGTGGTATTGCACCTTTTGGCGGTTCGAGAAGGTGGACGGGGAGAGCCGACATTATTCTGCTGTGTCGCCTGGTGAAGGGGTGCAAAAAGAAGCTTTGGTATACTCCAAAGAGGCATTCTTTGAGACAAGATTGACGACGCTGTACCTCCTGGGCAAGAGCGTTCACAGTTTTTTTCTATATGATTATCCAATTCTATGCCAGCCAATGCCTTGCAAGGGATGGGCTTTCTTCCCTATCAACTTGTGTTTTTTGAGGAGGAAAATGAGTTCTGATTATTGATATTATCAAAATGCTACACTTGTTGCTTTCTGTTTATTAGGAAAATTTCCGATTTCTCCTTCCACAATTAAAACATGGGAAATTATCAAATCCACTAAGAGTCTGGCTCCTTCAGTTCTCCTATCTTGCCTGCTTTCTTGCTTGTTTGCTCTCTACTGCTCCAGCGACTCTCTGTAATAGGTTGCTTCTATGGTTGGCCAATAGTGGACGGTGCAGTTGACTTATGGCTGCGCCATTGGGGCTGCAGCTCTCTTAACCCTCCCTTTCATGAGAAAGGAAGAAGACGCTGTTGTATAAAGAAAACTACGTACCTGTTATCGCCTTTTTGTCCCAGGGTGACCCATCTCACGATATCAGTAAGTGAGGCTGAAAATCCAATAAAAAAAACCTTCTGGGAAAAATGAATTTCAGGTTCATGGCAGCTCAACCTGAGTTGGCATTTTGAATCAAATTCATTAGAAGTGAGCATGATTTGCAACAAACAATGTTAAGTGACCAAGAATAGGAACCGGCTGTTTACAAGATTGGAGAATTATCTAGGTAGACTTTGAAAGCGTACACTAAGTGCTTCTTGGATGATTTAATGCCTTGCTTTATTATATTTGGACAGGCTAAGTTATACTGAGACTAAAGAGGACAGCTGCTCAGATTGTGACAGCTCCTTCCCTGTTGGGCTTCATGATACCACATCGCATGCACGATATGTAGAATCCATGGGAGATACCGGATGTGATTCAGAACCTAAAACCACACGGGAGTTTTAAGATGACGTCTTCCTTTCATGGTCGAGTTCTAAATCAACAGACTCAAATCAGTCCAGTCTGACCACTTCCAGGTGATTTCTTCAGTGCATTTGGGAGGGTGGAATCCCTCATTTGTCATCTCCCTGGATGATCAGGATAAGGTTTATTTCGCCAATCCATGGAGGGTTGAGTCATCAGAAGATAATGCTTTAGGCTGGCTTTATCTATTTCATGTGAAAGCCAGTGGGCAGGAGAAGCAAATCAAAGGTGGTAGCCGTGATTCAGAGTTTGTTGGCAAAATGAAAGTCTCAAGCGCACAATGAAGAGCATAAGCAAGCGATGGTAAATTTGAAGCCAATTCCTAAGAAGTGTAAGGGAATGCAGAAGACGGTAACAGGTATATTTAGAACCCCACTACTCAATAAAAATAAAATCTCTATTGTCAACATGAAAACTTTTTCCCTCAGATCGAAGACGATTGTAAAACTGAAACAAGTACTACCAAAACCATTGGAATGTTCAAAATTCAAACAATAGCATTTGCTGCACTGGCAATCCTAGGCCACAGATCAGCGCACTCCTTGCCAATAGGCCCCGTAATAGCCGATCCTGCAATTGAGTACCAAAACAAAGGTCAACTTTGTTTATAAACTAAAAAAAACCAAAGTAGAGACCATACAGGATGCTTTCATCTAGAAAATGGGACAAGTTCATGTTGTCCCTTGTTCTACATGGAGAACAGCTTGAATTCGTCCCACTTATGCATGTTAGGAATCAATCCAGACATAATGCCAAAGGTGAGCATTATGCAGATAATACCCTTTGAACCACGGCATCTTATGCCAAAGGCATAAAGAAAAATAAGGGATACAAGGGCTCATGCTTGATCAAGAACCGTACCTTTCATCTCTCCCTTAGGATTCACGATCACACCAGCATTATCTGCAAAAGAAGAATCAAATAAGATAATTATATAAGCAAATTATGTGATCACATATATGCACTCTTACAAGCTTTAACACCTTCAGCTAGAATGCTTTCTTCAAAGAAAACGAAACAGAGAACACATTGCAAGCAAAAACAATTGAAACAGGTTAATCACGTCTGACTTCTTTAACTGTAGCCATACGAAGAGGGTTCCAATATAAGGCTTCAAGGCAAGGAAGCAAGGCATATTATAAACATTGAAATTCCTTCTATGAAGGGTATGTAAAAGATCATTTGTGATTTAAATATGTTCTTTTCCCTTCCTCGTGTTACTTATCTTTGTCTTGATGTTCAATGCCTTTTCAGCTATTGGTACAGCTTATCCATCATTCTCTAATGAAGCACCACCAGTGAACTCTGATATGGAATGTGGACTTCCCATTAGGCTATCTTTTTCTGCTCGAGAAGTGTCAGATGGGACCTTTTTCAAAGCAATACAAGATTTTGACCCTGACAGCCAGCGACTACGTTCTATGCTACAGAAGTAAGTCAGCTTTTCGTCCTAAATTATACGTGGTGCCTAGTTTGAATTTTGTATTAGTATGTTGAATGGTGCAAAGTGGTGCTTGGTGTTTTGTTCACTTCTGTCCTGATAAAAATGCCTGCAGGCTGTATTAGCGACCCACATATTTTGTATTAGCTATGAGCCACCCTGCTGGAAGGCCAAAGTACTTTGCTCTGTATGTTCCTTCAAGTATTCTTGCTTTGAGCAATTACGTTTCTATTTTATCACCAGGAACTATTGTCTTTTATCTTTTTGTTCCTTATGGAACTTCATAGATCATGTGCACCCAGAAAATATCTAAGAACCTAAGACCAGGACCAAAATATATCCAGGAACTCCCTCAAAGGTCTTTAGAAATGAACGGTTTAATTAGACCAATTCAGAGAACACCAAATCCAAGATTTCATATACATACTAGAAATGTCACTAAATATAACTCGTTCAGCAAAAAGTTAGCACCACACATAATAGCAACAGTGCAGACCAAAGTGGTTATGCCGCAAACAATGCATGTAAAACATAATAGCGGCACCAACGGTTCACTACTAATAACTTAACATCATCAGATTTCATCTGGATCCTTAGGACAACCTTCTCCGGTCAGTTTAGGTCATCAGAAGCTTTAGACGACCTTGTCCAGTTATTTTAGTTCATCAGAAGCTACGACCGTGAATAAGGAAAACATAGCCATAAAGTATAACAACACACACTCATAAAGTATAACAACGCTGACAGAAAACACTAAACCGGATCTAGAAAGATGTGATGAAACGACAGATCGATGAGATTAACCAAAGAAAAGGAGCAGCACAGGGACTAATCATCGTCCATCCACAGTTCATGCTGCAATAGAAAGATCAACAGAATACTAGAACCTCCATCTCGCACGTAGAGACAAAGAAAGTAAATCGTATACAATCAAATTCTAAAACCCATGAAATACGAGAAAGAAAGAACAAAAGAGAGAAGGCACCTTTGACAAATAACCAGAACGGAATGAATCAAATAAAAAGGCCGAAGTTCTAACGGCCACTCGAAATTCAAAATAACAAAATGTAGTGCCAATACCACCAAACAATCGACATGTACCGAACGAGACAACCAACTAACGTACACGCAAGGACAAAATGAAACAACAGTCTCCTTCAAAAATATCAATTAAATCAAATGGGTACCTTCAAAATACATGTAGACACCATCCTTTCGGCGCCAGGGCTTGCGTTGACGAACGATGACGGCCGGCATCACTTTCTTCCTCAGATCGGGCTTCCCTTTCTTGACTGTGGCCATAACCATATCCCCGATACAGGCGGAGGGCAGCCGATTCAACCTCCCCTTGATCCCCTTCACGGAAATGATGTAGAGGTTCTTGGCCCCAGTGTTGTCGGCGCAGTTCACGGTCGCGGCCACCGGAAGTCCCAACGAGATCCGGAATTTGTTCCCGGCAGAACCTCCACGTCCTGTCAAAAAACAAAACCAACGGAGGCAGTCAGATCACAACCCAAAGAAAAACAACCAACAATCAGGAGAAAAGATCATGTTCTGCGAATTTTGGGGAGGAGGAGGAGGAGAGGAAGGGGACCTCGCTTCGACATGGCGGCAGAGGTGTATCGTCGCGGGCACTGCCTGATAGGAAGAGCGAATGGACGTCCTGCTCCTTTTGAAGGGTTTCGTTTGGGTTAGGGTTTTCTTTTGTAAACCTAATTACTAAAGTACCCCTCACATTACAGCAAATCACCTTTCCGGTTCAGTTCTCCTGTAGGTGCGTGTAATCTGGACCATTTCCGTAGTGCTTTTAACATTTGAGGGCTGATTTAGTCAATGCTCACAAATTCGTCATTCAAACTCGGGTCGGCAGATGATCGAGCCATCCGTGTAGCAAGTTGACTCATCAACTGAACTCAGTATTCGCAGATGATCGAGTCATCCGTGTAGCGAGTTGACTCATCGACTCAACTGAGTTTTAAAATAACCATAATGTAAATCACTACAGTTGAATCGAGGGAATCAGGATGAGTTAGGGCTAAGTCAGGCCGAGTCAAGAGCGAATCGGGCTGAGTGAAGGCGAACCTGACCAAACTTGACTCGTGACTAGATTTTGCAACGATTCGAGTTGGCTCGAGCGATTCTAGAGCCAACCTGCTGAGTTTTGTCAATTATGGATTCAACATCTGCCCATCAATATCCATGTGTTGCCACTGCTCATCAATCAACCAATAGATATAGAGAGAAAGAGAGAGCACCATCAATCTTCTTGTGTTTGAAAGTAATGGGCAGATGTTCAAACATTCTTCACCTCGAGGAAAGAAAGGTTACATTAGGATCATATGTAAGGTTATCAAAAGAAAGAGAGGTCTTAGAGGTCGTTTGATTGATGTCCATTAAGACGGAACAGACATGAAAGAGAAGCTCTGTTGTGTTTCATCCAACTTCTCAAATTCCTCTTGATTATTGGATCTAATGCGATGCTCGCCTACCATAAACTTTGGCCTGTATAGTTTGTAGCCCTATTCTTGCTTCCTCCTTGGTGCCTTAGTTCATTTGTATTCTATTTTACCCTAGGCTGGGTTAGAGCCTTTTGGGGGTCCATGGTTGCCTAACTAGGTCTGCTACTTTTAACGCTAAACGATGACCTAAGAATATTACACACATCAAGTAAATGTAAATATTAGAGATATTTATACAGCGCCATTAAGTACATGCGTATCTACACTAAATTCGTAAAGCTCCTCAAGTCGTATACAAAAATTAATAGAACATTAGGAAGCTGAATGTACTTATCCGGCTTTGATCCCATCGGTGAATTGGTTTTCCTCAATTGGGGATTTTCAAGAAATGGTTTTGAAAAACTTCCCACATCTAAGTTCTTGAATTATATGCTCTCTCTTAATTACATTCAACATTTCTTTATAAGACGAATTTGCATTCCATCAAATTAATATCCAAGTTCTTTCTACATTTAACGCCCTTGGTTGGATGACTGGGTTACTTTAAAAAACAAAAATTATCACTCACTTATATATATATATATAAAGAAAACTGAATGGTGAGCACAGGGACACACGATAGTTTTCTTAGAACTCAGTTGTAACGGCATCCACACATTTCAAAAACCTAGTTTTGGAGGCAAAACGAGAATTTGAGGTGTAGTATTGGCATGTATTTTCAAACCTTCTTTAGTATTTGTTCGTTCTAACTTTGAGAAATGAATTGTCCCGCCAGCTCATACATAAACAATTGTTCGTTCTAATTAAAATTTTCAAAACGGAAGAGCTTTAAATTTGGATGACACTTTGATATCCAAAGTGAATGTAATAACTTGACCAATGTTAATACGAACAATTCGCGGCCGATTCGTCATTTTTTGCAGTATTAGACATGCGGCTTATTTGATTTACAATGTATTAAGCTGTCTCGCGTAGTCATGTTCTAAAAACTTGCATATTCCATTTTGATCGGGACTCTGTTATATGTTGGACGGAAAATGTATTATAACTACAAGAAACGCCTAAAACTCGCACCATACGCCTTTACCGGGACGATTGGAGTACCTCCTTGTGTTAGGAGAGGAGTACGCAAGTCTGGAGGCAGAGATGAATTACATGATTAACTTTACAAGCCAAAAAATCAAACAAACAGGGACAACGCTCGTCGTCACACCAAAATCTGCCGCGATGCAGTCGCCGAGTGAATAAATTAAACTCGCACAAAAAGGAAAGGGAAGCGGAGGACGAAGCGGACCCGAGAGGCGGGAAGGGCTCACAGCCAGAGGGCCCCTGCGTCCTTGAGCATGGGAACGAGGTTGCCCTTGATGTGGATAGACATGAGGCGCTCTACTCCGCCGACGAACTTGCCGCCGATGAAGACCGCCGGAACGGCCGGATCCCGCCCCGCGATCCGGACAAGGGCGTCCTCCGTCTTGCTGCCACCGTCCTCCTCCTCGTCAAGCTCGTACAGCGTCGGGTTGACGCCCATGCCGGAGAGGAGCTGCCTTGCCACGTGGCACATGCAGCAGCCATTGAAGCCGAAGATGATCACCGCGTTCTCCGACACTAGCCGCGAGATTCGGTCCAGCGCCGACCCGGGCGGGAAGGGGGACGAGCTCGGCCCGGCCCCACCCGAACAGCGGTGTCTCCGTGAACCGCCGCTCCGCCCTGTGTCCATCCGGAGGGAGAGGGACGATCTGGAACTCATTGAACTCAAGCTGTTTTCAAATTCCGATCCCGAATTCCTGATGCAAGAAAGGAAAAGGAAAACATAATCAGACAGCAAGCACATAAGAAGCCTTGAATTTCTCATTTGCTCTCTTGACTGCTCTTTTCTTGAAATTCTGATGGCTTACGTAATGAGCACCACCCCGTCGGGGCGTGTAAACGGAGATAAATAGAGGCACCGTGAATTATAAAAGCAATGTGTGCTGAAGAAATTGAAATACAAACAATCGAATGACACAGAAAGGAGTTTGGAAGCTCTCCGCCTACTAACAGGAAACCTCGATGTTTCGTTCATCTAAATCTCATGAACGAACTTTCACAATGTCAACGGCGCAAGATAGAGAACACATGCGCACGTGCGCGCACATGAAGAAATTAAAGAGGAAGCTCAACGAAATCCGCCAATCACCGAGACAATGTGAGCCGATTGCGAACAGTGCTCAACAAAACGACGTAGACGAAGAAGAAGCCGATGCGTAGGATGACGACCAGAGCAATGAAAGCAGAACGTTACGAAGAATAGATTTCCGAGGAAATCTCACCGCTCACCGCAAACTCTAACCAGCGTGGGCGAGTCGGCACAGGGGGAGCGCGGCGCTCACCGATAGACGCAGCGTCGCCGGGCATCCGACGGACGACATTCCAGTCCTCCCGGGGAATTCGCTTCGAATGCTTCCTCCACCCGTTGGCGGGCGAACCGAAAACCCAAAATGCAAACAGAAACGGAGAAAAAGAAGAGACAGACGGAGGGAGAGAATTGGCGGAACAAGGCGGAGGCTGCAAGCCTTTAATAGCCGTTGCACTGCTGACGTGGCATAGAACACATCGCCTGACGAATATCGGCCGCCACGTATCCTGAGGTCGGATTTGTCGCGATCAAACTATTTCTCCAGGACCCCTCCATATTCGACCATTATAAAATAAACCACTCGCGGCTCACCTATATTGTGGGACCCGTTCTCGAGATGGCGTAATTTTCGGTCTACTTCACCTGGTCCTGCCTCGCCGCGACGGTTAAAGACAAAAAGAGGTGAGCCGCTAGCGGCCTTCGCAAGCAAAGAAAACGGCAATATCACGTCACATCAGATAGGATTCAGATCACTTGTGTCCAACAATTGTATTTTATAGAAAAGAAAAAGCTCATCTATATCTACCTTTTTATTCCCTAAACTTTTCAAATACGTGCTTAAATTTATGAGGATAATACAAACATCTTTAAGTTGTGATACATTGCTAAAAAGTACTGTGGAACTTCTTTTTGTGATCATCAATTGAGAAGAGTAAGATCATTTTCTTCCGTCCATTTGTCGTCAAATGAGTGGCAAATCATCAACTAGAACAAAGTTCTACCTTCCATACACCACACATTGTTTGATGATCTGAAACTTTTGTTCCAGACATTCCGTTTGTGTTTGCGCATGAAACTAAAATTCCATCGGTTTATAACAACTGGTGAGATTGCATGCAAGTGCCCTAATGTGTGAAATGCAATGGACATAGAATAGAAAATGCAGTAAACATTTCTATGAAAATGTTACTGATTGTTCCACCAAGTTCAAACGGGGAGCTTCGAGCCTGTGAAAATGTTTCCCAAGAAATCGACTTGAAGCAGGAAAACGTTTCCGAGCTCCATTTGGTGCTCAATTTCACGTGAACTATGAAAAAGGGAGTAACGAGAAAAAGGGGGCATTATCATTAATACCTAATCTCTGGCCTCCTTGAGGCACCTCCCTCTGCTCCGCCCGACCAAGAAAATGGCCTTTCTTCTGTTCCTTGAGCCGACTTGAGCAATGGCCGGCGACTGCTTCTGATCTTGGAGAAACCCAACGGAGATGGAGGGCCAGAAGCAGACAAGAAGCAGAGAATGGTAATACCCAAGATGGTTTCTGATGTAAGGGCCACTGCCCACCCTTTATATAGACACCATAATACAAATTTACTAATGCAATAGCAATGTTGTATTATTGTGAAGAACAAGAGGCAGTACCAGGGGCCACCAGAGTCACAAATGCGTGCTTTTTTATTTTTACCTCAAAGAGTTCTTCGACGTTCTTGTCTTTTTCTTTTCTGCGTCTTTCATTATTCGGATGATCGAATGCGTCTTTCTTACTTTTTCCCACCAAAAGTTTCAGGAGATAAATTGGTGAACTAAAGTTTACGTCCCGAGGCTTGTAGATCTCCTTTTTGTCTTGTCATATCATGTTCTAATAGTGTATGTTCTTATTATTGTCCCCCTTACATTTTCAGGTGACCTTTCTTCCCTTTCAAGGAATGCCCATTTTGTAAATTTAACCAGACATGGGAAGGGCTAATGAACAGCAAGAAGCTATTGATGCGTCCTGTCCTTTGAGAGACAAGAAGGTAATCTAGATTCATTAAAGAAATGATAAATTTTTCACTCCCCAACATTTTGTGTTTGTTTAATTTGCTGAGGAATTCAACCACTAGCTTAATGAATTGAATTTGGGGAACATTCAGAGTCAAGAGCTTAAGAATTCGGTGGCATCATTTTCCTCGTGATTTCTAGCATTTTAATTTGAAATTGAAATTCAAATCGCAAGATAGACAGAACTGAAAACATAAAAACCAGCTAACAGGCCAACAAAATATACATATAAATCAGGGAATAAATTGAACATTTCCATTAAAATCTTCATAGCAAAGAACAGGGAAACCTGCATCAAACCCTTTATTTATCTGTTTTATCCACTAGAGGTGAACTGCCCAAGGCAAACTTATGGCAGAGTTTGAGTTCATGTTCAATGCCAATTTGAATCTTTAGACTTAGACACAAGAATGAATGAATCCAGCAGTTGAATTCTTTGTGATTAGCATGTAATGTAGATGAAGTTTATCAATCAAAATGCAGGAAGTTGAGTAACATAAAAGGATGCTGAGGGAGCAATGCCTCTTAGAAGGTCCCCCTAAGAGAGCAATATTTGAAAGCAAGGCATCTCCACTGCAGGACAAGGAATGCATGGACTCAAAATCAAAGCCATGCATGTATTGCTTCATGAACAAGCTTGTTTCTCAAACTCAAGGACATTAATTTAATTGAGGATACCAAATATATACATGTACAACATATCCTCAATTATTAGACAACATATCAGCATTTGAGGGACAAAACATTATTATTGTCCTCCGTATGAGTGGCACCAACCTTTCTTGTCTTTGCCATGTGGGTCTGTCCCTATATCAAACCTCCTTTAACGAGAGAGAGACAGAGAGAGTGCGCGTCTTTCCTCACACCAAATACCGACTGAGCGACCGGCCTGGGCCGTCTGTGTGGACGGCCCACTCTTAAATCAAACAATAAAAAAAGGGACGTGCCGGACACTCGAGAGCCAACACTAGCATCGGGCAGATGGGGGAGGCATCAGCTCCCCCGCTTCTTCGACGAGGGGACGTTTTCTTGCCGGCAGACGGCCGGCGGCGATGGGAAGCGACTGGCTAACGACCCTTTTTGTTTTTGGTGTATCTTTTTCTTTTAAAACAAAAACCACGATAACATTAAAATATCCTTTAAAGAAAAAAAAAAATGAGTTTACTAAATTGAGATCGTCTGCCTCTTTAAAGGTTTTTTTTCAATCTGTTTATTACGTAAGCAGTGATGTTCGTAAGTGTCCAATCATGTCTGCCCACTGACGGCCACGGCCTATCCCGTCAGAGAAAGCAGCGGAGAGACAAAACCTTGCGTTTTTCTTTGGTTTGGTTATTAAAAGATACCCACCCAACCGATAAGAACAGGTAAGTATAACCCAAGCTTTTTTAACTTTTATTATGTTTTGCATTGACTGGCGGGTTTCCAAGGCTTCACTTTCACCAAAAGTTCCTCTACTTGCACCTTCATACCAAATATAAAAAGTCACTTTTGCCCCTTAAAAAAAATGCATCGAAATAGGAAACATGTTCGAATGAACATAGCAGATGTAGTTTGGAAACCGGAACACTATTGATGAATGTTACATGAACTTGTCTCAAAGATTGAGGTAGATTCATGAAGTGTTAACACATGAGTTTTATAAATTTACTTTAATTCAACCTTTCGTAATTTTTGCCTCAAAAGGCATAGTGTAGTTGGTCAGGCTAGAAACTTGTATAAGGCAGGTCTCTAGTTCGATTTCAATGGGCGTTATGATTCTGTGTCTTAAGGCGATAAGGCGCGACATCCAAGTTGAAGGATGTTTCGTTCTATCACTGACACTGACACAACTCAGGACTCCGAAGGCAGGAGAAATTGAAGGGGGGGGGGGGGGGGCGCTTTGGGTTTCACTTCAGGCGGTAGTATTGACCATCTTGCTCACTCGAATCTATCGTAATTTTTAGGTCAGAGATTGTTGTAACACTCACAAAGTGTTAATACTGTCCAATCATCTTTATGGGGAAAGAGCATCCTCTTTATGGGGAAAGAGCATGTGAAGAGACTTGGCTTTTGATTCCTCACCAATCAGGGTGGAGGCATGTGTAGGTTAAGTGTGTGGGCAATTGCCACGAACCAGTACCACATTTATTAGTACTATTATTTTCATTTATAGGTTGGCACCCCTTAAAAATTCAAAATTTAGCTTCAGTTCCATCACCTGTACTTCTCATCCTGTCATTCAAGCTGGCGCCTCAAGTGAAAGAAGGGTCCTTCGATATTATTACTCCCATTCGACGACAATATGACAAATGGTTGGCCAACACTAGCTTTGTACTTATTTGTGTGTCACAAGAAAGTGTTGATTGCATGCATGTGAAGGAATTGGTAATGCTTGCAGGTCAAGCCACCACTCATTTTAGATGGGGAGATTGCTCAAGGCTGATGCACAACAGGGCATCGTGACAGTCGCCTTCAGTACCAAGGAGTTTTCTTCCTGTTCAGAAAGCAACGGAGTACTACATCAGACCCTGAGAGTTGGTTTCTTGAACATCAAAAGAGCATCAGGCTGATCCCCTTTTGTTTTTCTTAATTTTTGTTTTTCAAGAAAAACACAGAAGTTACAATTTATTTTATTTAATATCATGTGCTAGCGTTACTTAGAGAATGATGTTCTTCTTAACTGCAAATGGGTGGGCTTCTTTCTTTTATATTGGTGATGCATAGTAGCCTCAGTTTCTTATTTATCTTGCTTAAGGTTAGTAACTTAAATGATGTTTTAGTTATGTACTGCGAGTATATCTTTTGCTTAATATCAAATGTATAGAAAATACATTGTTAAAATAAACTCTGTTGTATCACAAGAAATTTATTTATTTCTTTTGCGCATTTGCATTTGTTAGACAATGTATTAATTCCCCACCAACTTCAAAATTCTGTCTCTGCGTCGGTTCCTACTTAGCCTTAAGCAACACACGCAAGCGCGCATAAACAGAGATGATGTCATATGGCGATGGTGGCATGAAAAAGGATCCTGCTACTGCCATGGAGTGCTTACGGGACGCCTCTTTCCTGGAGCTCAGGGGCGGAGGAGGCAAGTGTGGGCACCATATGGGCAATTGTCCACACGAACCCAGAAAAATATTTATTTTTATATTGATATTTCAAGGTAATTTCTGGCTCCACCCCTGCTGGAGCTTGATATATTCTTGGCTGATTATATCATCAAACTCACTACACTTATGTTTTTTTAAGCTATTTTACATCAGAATCATGCGTCTGACATCTCACAGCAATTTGGTTTCCTTCTATCTCAACTAATTGCTACTACTTGCCCAGTGTCAAGTGTTAGGCTTGATTTATGAGATACAACCGAAGGAGATGTTGTTATGATTCTGCAAGATTAATTGCATTAGTTCGGATCCTGCAAGGGCTCTGATCAAAGTCGACCTAATGGTGGAGAAAGGCTAAACAGTAATATGTCTGCTCTGCTCCTTGCGGTCCGAATCACATTAATATCTTTCCGCTACAATTCGTGCAAGAGATCGATACAAATTAGACTTGGTGATGTCATGTCATGAAATGCGTTCTATAAAATGCTACTCAAAGATCATTGTATATAATCTTTGATCAAAGAAGTAATAATGTGGAAACAGATTGAAGCACAAGTCTTCAGAGCCTTGGAGAGGCATAAACATGGTCAACTGTTATCAGGTTACTGTAGCACCTGAAAGCTTATAGAGACAGCCTTATCTTCGGTTAGCGGTGGCGGTGGTAGTTGTCTCTATATCAAGACACTTTACCAAGCCCTTTGGCTGTATTTGGTTGAACATTGCATCTTTTAGATTGGATAGACTTTGAAAAAATCTGTGAATTTCCGTCTCAGTTCAGAAAGGCAATGCACATTTCGGTGCTTTATTCTCTCCTGCACTCTCCAATGGTGATAAAGCAAGATTCGTTCTTTGGTTGGATAAAAAAAAAAAATCTTTGCTATTGGATACCACGCAGTCGGCCATGACACACCAAGCCTAATCTCTGATGACTTTAGTAAAGCAAAAAGTAGAAAGAACCACATGTTCTAATGCATGTGTGACCAAAGAATATGGTACCTCCCCAAGAAAGCTTTTCCTTTAGAAATTCTGCGGTCTGACCAATTTGGAGTTGCTTTAAGCACTGCACATGATTATGTTATGGCAGGACTGAGTCATCATATGGGAAGAAGGACACCCACTAGAGCTTCTTGGGCCCTGAAACCCGAGTCCGCAGACGTGGCAATTGCTCTTTATGACGAGCCATGGCCAGGAAGTGACATGGCACCTTTGAGGGAAAGATGATATAAAGGCAGGGAGACCATGGTAGGGAAGGCAGTGCAGGAGAAGGAAGATGGCAGTGAAGCAAGTAAACAGCAAGCAGGAGGCCGTTGCTCTTGTGAGAGTTCGTGCGAGGCCGTCCATCAGTCCATGGCATGGGATGATCTGTTGGAGGAGGCTAGTGTGGAGGATCAAGGCACAATGGAGGCAGGCCATGAGGGCACACAAGCAGAGGGTGAAATTCAGCTACGACATCTACAGCTATTGCCAAAATTTTGATGACGGCGTTCGATATGATCTTTAGGTCCTGTAGGTTGACATGTTCTTGTGACAGGATAAGGGGAAATTTTAATGACTCTTCCCCGAAGCATCGGTCACAAGGTCAATCTTACCTCAATTTTTGTTGTTTCTCCTTTCTTTTTTGTTTGTTGGCTTCTGTACATATGTTACTGTCCTGGTCCTGGGAGGGAATTCACTTGAACTATCAATAGAGTAAAGTTTCTTTCTCATCTCTGCAGGCATCAAAAAGCCTTTAATTCTTAAAAGCACTGTTGTGTTGCCGAGTTTGTTAGAAGGTTTTCACGTTTAATAGATCATTTGGACAACAGTCTGATGTTCGACTTTCACTTCGGACTGATCTCCCCATAATGGAGATGTTTGGGATCATGGTGACCATTGTCTATATTCTTAATCAGTAAGTTCAACTTCAAAGCTCATTGTGATGTAACTGGGTCATTCATCTCCTTCAGGTTTCAAAGGAAGTTCATATAGACGATTAGTAGGTTAAAAGGTTTCTTTTCAGTCAATCGTTTTGGTATCCTGCAACTAAAAGTGTCAACTAATTGAGATTCATAATGCAGAAATGGTAAATTTCAAATGACTAAAATCATAATCCATGTATATATGTTAATGCTTTTTCCTTGTGAAGGTAGTAGTACCAATCAGACTTAGAATTTTATAGTTGGAGATTGTTACTGCAAATTGCTACTATGCCTTCCATGTAAGATGCTTTCAGGGGGATATAACAGCCATCAATTATCTGAGTGAGGGATTGAATCCCCATCTCATCCAGGACAAGCGATCTCTTCCACACTGAAAATATGGGCATTAACATGATTCTGCTGGAAATGACCTACAAATACTGGTATTGTCTCATGGTAGCACGGCCCTCTTTCTGGGTCATGTGAAGGGGGCCAGTCAAGATCATGTTGTTTCTCTAAGCAAGACAACAGACACTCTCAACGGCTAGGCGCTACTATCTTTAGGTGAGCAAGAGGTTAACAATTCATTGCCCAACGGGTAGACACCACTCTCTTTAGGTGAGCAAGAGGCCCTCTATTCCCTAGCCTCCACCTCCAGGGCCCTGAGCTAAAAAATCGCAGATCCTTTTTTTTTTTTTTAATTTAAGCTTCTGTTAAATGTTTTCAAAGCACAAACCCCACACTTCTCATTGTCTGTTTCTTGGCGTTAGTAACATGGAAGCTGCAATAAACTCCGTCTCAGAAGCCATTAGTGCCCACCCTAGAGAACGATCTGTAGTTTCATCATACAGGCATTAATATCCTGTTAGTAATGCAGCAGATCAATGTGAATATGCCTGTGGGAACTTTTTGCTTTCACAACTCTTTAAACTGCAATCAACAGTGTATCAAGAGAGAGAGAGAGAGTTCAATTTGCACTTTTGATCTTTAAAACATCAACTCGACGCTGAAAACTGCTCTTTACATAGAACAAAGAAACAAAAGATAAAACGGAAAATTTTGCAAAGAGACGCCCTGTGCCTGCTTTCTCGGATCCCTGGTGGCCAGACCATCGAACTTATCAGGTCAAATGGTCAGCCACTGACTCAATTTTGTCACTTGATGATTGACTGCAACTTTAAAAGAGGATTTAAGTTGAATAGTTCTTCACGGGTTCGAAACCAACTCTCAAGAGGAGCAACATTACTCATCGCTAGCTTTCTCTTAAACTACCTGCATTTCAAGCAACAACGGGTTAATGACTACCAAGTCTTAGCACCGAAACGAAAAGGGTAAGTAAATATATGAGATCCAGCAATAAATCAAAAGGCCCATCCCACTCATATTCGCCTACTAGTACAAGTAAGCAGCTCAATTATTTCAAGTTATATCTAGGCCTTCCTAATCACATATCAACAATTTGAGCTTGCATGCGTCTCAACCACAAGAACCATCCATGGAATATGATAGTATCAAGTCTCCCAGACAATTCACAAGTGATTCCTGCTTCAAATATGGCATCGCTTTCTGTAACTGAACACTTGATCAATAGACTGTGCGTCTGTTTCTATGGTCTGAACCCTCTAAAAACTCCAATTTTTTATCTGCGCTTCCAGTGTGACTTGTTGAAATTAGGTTAAGGTCACTGACATTCACAAACTCTGCAACCCAATATCTTCCCCCTTAAACTTTGAATTCATTATCTGTTGTTCATACATATATGCCGCCTTACAAAATGCAGCAGGTTAAGAAGGATGTATAACCTGTTAACTCCCTCATCATCAAGACGGCACTTTTTGTCGACACATCGTTTACTCTGCCAAGACCAGTTGGCAAACTCACTGCTGTTGCTTCATCTGCTGCTTCACTTTCTGATCAGCACCCAACCCTTCACATATGAAAGAAGGACATAAGTCCTTGTCCATGTCAAGACTATACTATGACCCACTGAATTGCATACATCATGGATCAAGTACTTTGTTTTAAAACCACTCAAGCCATCAAAATCTTGTGTAACATCAAGGAAAAAAAAAAAACATGGCTTCACTACTTAGTAAAAGAATAACTCAAGATCTTAGGAAATGAATAACAAGAACTTGGATCTGTTTTGCTTCTTGGCTGAGACTATTGTCACATGAGAAAACAATCGGATGAAGAGAAAATAACAAAACCAGTCCAAATCTTGGGCAAATCAAACACTTCAACTGACTGTGTTAATATCAATGAGGGAATTATGTTCTGGAATATAATAGCAACACGCTTCAAATGTTGATCCTCTGTTCCAAAACCAGAAAGGACAATCAGCCCAAATAATTTCCAGAACCAATTATAATGAGGAGAAAATCTCTCAGATGATTCTGTTTCTTTTCTTGAAAAGGGGAGAAGAGAAAGGATTGTCAGTATATGGAAGAAACAAACAATTCAAAAATAAATTACAATCAAAAGGTTCTAATGGCCACCAAGATTCAATGTCAAGAACAACTCCATGTCAAAGATGAACGAACGAGCATAAGAAGTTGAATGCTTTTGAACAGGAATAGCATTGACAGGTTAGCAGGCTAATGAAAGGTAACTAGACCATATGATGGCTACCGACAAGAAATGGTGCAGAAACACCCTATGCTACAGCCAGAACCATTCGTAGCATTAATGTTTTAGACCCGTTCAAACAGAAAAGAGAAAACAGATCAGTGCACCACATGTGTTGCTTTATATCACTTCCAAACAAAATTATATCGACAATAAAATAACAATGCCAATACAAGAATTCAACCAAATTTCCAAAAGGCAGTGGAAACAAGATGACCATCAAAAACTATGAATAGCCAGCACCAAATCTTATGCTCAACTGGATTACACAATGTACTTTACTAGCTAAAACAGTGATGAGGCACAAAGGAAATGATAAGTTTGGAACCAGATGGTTAACAGGTAAACAATAAGTTACAAATTATATATAAGTATTTATGGGGTGGAGGAGTTACTCGTGGCAAAATGATTACGGTTCAAAATTTGGAAATTAAACAGTCACCATAAGATGGGGACACAGATGAAGACACCACTAGCAGGATTCGAGCAGAATGGATAAATTGGAAACAAACTACCGACATGTTAGGCTAAATGTTAGGAAACATTTAGCAATCATCACCTCAGACGAGAGAAACTGCCTTTCGCATGTGCGCCTTCGCTAGACTCGACCAAGCACCTTCAGAAAAAAGGAGAAGTAGACGAAGGAGAAAAAAATCAACCGTTAGTTTGGAATGTTCTCAAAAGCACCTCCATTACTAATAATACTTGGTAGATATCCATGAAGAGCCTTATTTCTTTCTGCTATGTCTGAGATCGAGGCTGATACCAAATCTGCGTCAGGTGAATTCACCTTGGATTTTACAACTCCAGATTTATGAAAACCATGGATCTGTAGTCCGAGGAAGAAGGGTCGGCCACTCGGCCTACACATCGATGAAGACCTCCGCTGATATGAGGTAGCTTTGGATATCAGATATGAGGTTGCCAAAACAGACAACCTTCTTTTGATTTATTTTCCATGATCGAAGCACACTGATACACTTCTTTTGGACTAATTGATTCCAATATCCAACTAAGCAGAAGAGAAATTGAAGTTGGCACAGGTTGTCTGCCTGAGCAAGAGTGTGGAGCCGAAGCCCATCGTGGAATGCTCGAGATCGAACTCCAGCAGATGGTTCTCCAGTTGGTATCCTCCGATCACGACCGACGCCGTGTTGGCCGTCCCGGCCGCATCCAGGAACCCCAAGCACATAACTCCATTGCCCATATCCACCATGGAATTAGAGCCGTAGATCTTCCACCCAAAGCTCGCCCCCTGAAACTGCAGCTCGATCTCCGGCACCGCCCACCCAAGCCTCGTGCTCGTCACGTTCTTACTGCTGAAGCACGCTCGGAAGGGTGGCCAATTTGTGGGCGCTGCCACCCTCGCGATGCCCATGGCCGTCGCCTCCTTCAAGAACGCCGCCTCCAGCGCCGCGTAGATCGAGCTCTCGAGCCAAGTGTGCGTGTCCACCGTGCTGATCTTCGTTCCCCCATTGCCATTGCGCAGCTCCAGAAGCGTGGCGTTAACGGGAACCGCCTTGCCGTTCACCGTGATGGAGGTCAGCTTCACGAAGTACTCGATGGTCGGCTCAATCGTCGAGTAGGAGCCATGGGAAATGCCAACCGGGTTGTTCAGGAGCTTGGTGTAGGCAAGCGGCTTTGACACGTCGACGCCGGGGAGCAGCACGTAGGGGCCGTCGCCGAAGAAGATGGCGCCGGGAGACGTCGTCGATGGCGACAAACAGATGGCGAATTTCTTCTTGAGTCCGAATCGACTAGCCAATTGCTTCGGGGGACTGACCTCCCATTGGCCCAACCCGAACATCCCCGCGCTTCCCGACGGCAGGCCCTGTAGAAGGATAAGGGGACCGCATATGAAGAGGAAATGCGGTACCGTGACCAGAGGACCGACTCTCCGGCCATCGGTAGACCGGAGGGCGAGTACGTCGTCGGCGAGCAAGCCGTACGTGAACATATGTTCCAGGGCGGCGACGGTGTTACCGACCATACCCGTGCAGGTGTTGTTGGTGCAGCCCGGTCTGGGCTGCGGTTCCATACAGACGAGGTTGCAGTCTCGGGCTCGGGCGAAGGTGCAGGTGGAGGAGCGGCAGGGGGCGGAGCGGTAGGTGGTGGACCGATACCCTTCGTCGCAGTAGACCCAGAGGTAGGCGGAGCCAATGTCCACGACGAATTTGTCGGAAAGGAGAGGCGTCTTGTGTTGGAGTGTGGTGACGTAGAGTCGAGTGCTGGCGTCCTTGGTGACCGGAAGGACGAGAGCCTTTGGCGGAGATGCAGCGGCAGCAGCAGCGGCGAGGGAGAAGAGGATCAGGAAGTGGAAGAAGAGCTCCATGGCAGCGAACCCAGGAGCCATGGCTTCCGTTTGGACGCTTGATGAAGCAAATGGGAAGTCGAATATAAAGGCACGCCCACCGTTGACTTGAAGGAGGAGAAGGATCATTCATGGCCGGTCTAAGTGGGGAAGGATACTCACCGACAGTATGCCGCCCATTGGATGATTTTCAGGGAACTCACAGCAGTAGGAAGGGACCTAAATTAAAACGGCGCCGTGTTTGACCATTTTAACAGAAATGATTTTTCATACAGAACTTTATGCAAGTCATCTTTTTGTGCGTACATTCAAGTAAGCGCTCATACTGAATTTGTTCGTACGTGCATTCTTTTATTAAAAAATGACAGACTGCACTATTGCACGAAGAAGATCAAGTGCTAACTTTGTCATATCTATTTTTTTGTCTTTCACCCTTTCCATTTAATTTTAGCGAATACATATATGATTGGTGGAGCTACATATAAGCGGGGCAGCTTCTTCATGTTTTCTTATTTTCATATTAACATGTTCAAATATTTATATTGTTATATATATATATAAGTGCCCGTTTAAATATAAAAGTCTTGAACCCTTGAAATTTTGCTAGCCTTACCACTGTTCATAAAGATTACCACTGTTTAAGAAGATTGTAGGTAAATAGCTGCGGGATCAACTGGGCACCTGTTTGGTTATTTTCACCAATCTTTTAGGGGGCGTTTGTTTAGCACAGACAAAGATCCGTAGATGTTCCCCCATGGATCTTTGCCCCAGATAGAAAAGCATGGACGGTGATTCATGAATAAAAAACTATCCACAGTGTGTAATTGACACAGACAAAGATCCATGGACTTGCATAACGCTGTTTGAATGCAGAATGGATAAAATAAAGACAGACAAAAGAGTTATTACCGTTGGCAGTCTATATTCATTACTTAAAGCATGACCTCCACTCCACAACCTGTCCAACGGCCGAAAGAAAAAACATGAAAACCACAAACTGTATTTAAAATGGAGAAAAACATGCCCAAGTAAGAGTGTAGAGTCCAGCTCAGTAGAATTGAAAGATGGAAGAACTTATAATATCGGGGATGAACATTGAAGATCCCTTCCTTTTTCCCTACAGCAGCTCAGGCTCTCCTTCTAAGCAAGAAATGGGGAGCAAAGTTTCCATTCCACCAATCCATAGAATCAAGTTCAGTTCCAAAATTCCAGTGCATCATACTATACCTTAGGTGTTCCCGTGCAATAAAATTGACTCACATTATATTTTAATCCAAATTGGAGACGAGAATTATGAAATTCGAAGTAAAACGCGAGTTAGACCTCTGAAGAGAATGAGGGTTTCCAATATCGGGGAACCGAGGGAACCCTCGGAGATGGTCGCCGGACATCGGGCCGTCGGAAGGAACTTGGCAGGAGCCTCCCACTCTCCCTCATTGGATGAATCTATCGTTCGAGTTCTTGGCCCCTTTCGGTAGTTCAGGAAGCAGCGGGGAACCCAAACGCAGAGCTCTCCTCAAAATGGGGCTTCGGGCAGAGATGAACGCACCAGATTGAGGGCACACCTCAGCGCTGGGGCCAGAGTGCGCCCTTACCTCGAAGGGAAGCTGCGGCTCGGCTGCAGATGATAAACGACCTTCTTTCTGTTCAAGAATGAGAACTGCTGCAAGAATGAGAGTTGCTGCGGAGAGCTTCTTCCAGCTTGATGTACCTTTTACCATATTTAACTTGTCGGATATTTATATATTTGGATTCAAATTTTCATCAGGAGAAAAAAAAAAGCGTAAATTTTTATTTTCATATTTAATTTGAACAAGGTTTTCAAATATATAACCGAGTCCGAACTGCATTATGACACATTGACAACCAATTTTCAATATACAACATTTATTTGAAAAGGGATCCGAATGATAAAATTCTTGTTTCATATCCAACTTTAATCGAATATCCAATCCATCAACATACTAACGCCTGGAATGAATTACCAAGGACAAATGAAATGGGTGCAATCAATCTCCGCAATAAAATAGTAAACAATTACCGATTTTACTCCCGTCCCCTCGAGATTTCGATCCGTTCAAATCCCAATTAAATCTATCGATAATTGTTTACTATTTTATTGTTTGTGCAATTATTTGTGCAATATATGCCAATGGCTTTGAGTTGCAGAAGAAGAGAAACCACCAGTAACAAGCGAGGTTCAAGAATTGAACCCTTTTAGTTATTATTGTCAAGAATCATTGAAGAGCATTTACATCTCATAAAAGTAACACTAGAATTACACTGGGGAAAGCAGAGAAATGGCGGCTGCTCCTACATATAATTATATCAAGCCAGAAATCCCAACCTTTCTCCATTCTTCTTCGCCAGACGAATCAATCCCTGCCTTTGTTTACCGTCTGCCCCGATCGACTTGCAGAACTCCGTAATCACCTGTACGTTAAACCTTCACTTTTTAAGTATCAATGGGCATTAAGAAGCACATTATCATGAGATTTGTATGGTGAAGATTGGAATTCAGATTCAGAATTGGGTTCAGTCAGTCTCGAGTATACCTCTTCTACCCAATATCTCATGTAACATCATAATGTGGCTTTTTACTCAGTTGTGTATTTAAACATGTAGGATTCAAATGTGGAAATAAGAGTCAGGTTTAGATTGGATTTGACTTGGATTCAGACATAGTATAATACTTTTTTTTTCATTTGTATTCAAATCTAAATGTGATAAATTCGATAAGATAAAGAGTATATCAGATTCGAATCCTAGTGGTTGAATCATAGTGGCTATGGCATAGTCACCAAGGGTTCTAAAGATGGGCCTTAATTAGTATTAAGTAATTAACAACTCTTGTGGTAGCAAGAGCTAGGTAGCCTTAACCTATCTCCAAGGGGATTGGAGCAAGGGTTGGATTGGAGCGAGGGAGGGTAGGCAGTCAGTTCCCGTTTCAAATTCTCGTGACATCAAGCTCAAGCATGGCCGAGGCAACACTCTAAGGCACCGAAAGCATGCCTTATCTTAAAGGGGGCACAAACAATTTGGAAAGACTCAACCATGACAGAAGCAAACACTGTACAGATCTTGTATTTTAAATGGGCACAAACAATTTAGAAAGATCGAAACTTTGGATCCGCGATTAAACATCAGGAAATGGAATTCAATTCTTTCACCAAAACCGCACAGAAATAGGAGACAGGGCAGAAGTTAGGGAGGAAAAATGAACTGACGGCAATTGGCTCCTATGACAGAGAGAGGGAAAGCGAAGGAGGAGTTAGGTTGTGGACCTATACCTGAGAGTGGAGGGCGATGGCTTTGCCTCTGAGCTGGTTGAACTGCTTCTTCCCGATGATGTTCCTCGTCACAACCACAAGAGGTGCGAACAACCCTTTCCCTTCGTTCACGTTCTTCATGACAGGGCTGGACCTGCAGGGCCGCGCCGTCCGCACCGAGCTCGGCGCCAACCTCACCAGCTTGCTGCTGCTCTCCTCCCCTGCTATGGAGGAACCCCAACCGCCATGGAAGGACGAAGACAAGCTCACGGAGGCAGCCATGTTCTCTCTTCCTCAACCTCTCTGAACTAAACTAATGGGGCTTCTCGGAGGGGGTCGGGGGCCTTTTGTTGATGAGGGAGAAGAGGGAGGAAATCGTGGAAGGACGGCCACAGGATTGGCAGATGGGATTCTGGCTCAGAATCTAGAGAGAAGCGACGTGGAAGTCCCTGCGCCGCTCTGGACTCCCAATTGGTGGACTTGGAAAATCGGGGGCTCGATATTCTGATATTTGCGGAAACTTGGGAGCCACGAATCCAAAACGCGGACAAGTTCATGAACTTGGGCAGTCTGAGATGTGACCGGCCCAATATGGTGGCCGTTCAAATTCTTGAGTTCCTTGTCGTCCTGAACTTGGGCGCACCTAACATTCTCTAGATCACGTTTCAAAATTGGAGTTTGCCATGAAAAATCCTGGTCTCTCATGAGCTTCACGAGATCTGACGTTCTAAATGAAGAGGGGAAGGTGGTGCTCCTCACAAAAATGTCGTCCACAAGTTCTACTTTGATACGAAGGTTCGGCGAAGGACAACAGAACTTCTACATGAGGTATGCAAAAGTACCCAAATTCTAACGCCATACTAATGTTGCTTTTAATGTTTTCCATTGATATAATCAACGTGTTAATCTAAGTCACTTGGGTAGTTTAATAAGGTCTATGTACTCATACCGAAAGTTGGTACTTGAACGCACTTTGGGTACTTTGTAAATCAAAACTGATCCAAACTGTTCAATTTTATGTGATTTAGTTTTTTCCAACTTAGTTTTCATTCCATTTTTACAATTATTGTTCATTAAGATGTGTTTTTTTTATTTAAAATCACTTGTTTATTTTTTTTATATTAATTTGCCTATATACATGCATATATATCCTAACTAGTCTCATACCCACATTTTCTAAGGGAAGGAAGGGAAAAAGGTGGTGCTCATCGCAAAAAAATGTTGTCCACAAGTTCTACTTTGCTATCAAGGTTCAGCCAAGGACAACAGAACTTCTACATAAGTTTACAAAAGTACTCAAATCCGAAAGCGGTACTAATATTGCTCTTAATGTTTTCTATGAATATAATCGGCATGATAATCTAAGTCACATGAGGTACTTCAATAAAGTCTACATATCCACATCGCTATACCTGTAAGAGATTAGAGGTTTGATTTTATGACTGCTGTCAAGTTCTAATGTGTCACTCTGCGGCAAGTGCAACACCCCAATTGAAGAATTGAAGATCTGCTTTTATGTTTTAGGTTTTTATTCAATATCCCGTAATCATAAGGGGTGGATTTCTTGTTCTAATATTATTCTATTGGATTTTCATTTTCTTGCTTTCATGGTCAATGCACCTCGCCCTATCCTTCAGAAAAACAAATATATATGTAACAACTCCACCTACTGTTGCACTCGAGCCTTTGATTTGGTGGATCCTAATTTATTTTCTAGCAGTTTTAGCTTCAATCCTAAAATAAGTCCTTGAAGATCCTTCGTAAGTTTCCATACAAAACTAAATTTTTGAGGTGTTATAACATTTAATATGTGACTAATTATAATTAATTTTGCAACTTCACAGTCGTCGATTGCGAAAAGCACAACAATGGGCCAGCCCCTTTCGCATGCAAAAGTCGGATCTTAAGCTAATCCAGGACCCAAACCCGAGCCCTGACATCCTTCTCTTCTCACATCTCAACCGTCATTTTAGTTTGATGATTGTGAAATCAACGCAACCGATGTCTTCTTTTCCAGTGTTTTCGGTCGTGTATCGGCTGGGCGGTTGGCATTGTTGCCCTCTCTCCCTCTCTGTTTCTATGGGGTAGATGTCAATATTTCCTCTCTCTTTCTGTTTCTATGGGGTAGATGGGAGTCGGCATGATTTTCTCCTTGGGACCCAAGATTTGGATTGTTTACGTTGTCGCATGATGAATCCGAGGAGCTTCTATTGCCTCTGGTTTGCTTATGAATTGGATTCTCGACGGATTGACGACGGGACATAAGAACTCGATGGACGGATGAGGAATTGGGGCGTAATAATTGCTTCGAGGATGAATGCGGGTGCATCGAACTACGGCGATTCGAAGAAGGGGAAGAAGGTGGTCGCCGTTAAGGAGTTGGCCTCGCGATACGAGGAACAGGAAGATGTGGTGGGAAGGGACGACGAAGAGCTGAGATCCTTGCTGCCTCTGCAGAAGAAAGGAAGTTTCAAAGGAGGCGCCAATGGTGGGACGGAGTCACGGAGGAAGGTTCAGTGGAACGATAAGGATGGCGACAAACTTGCGGAAGTTCGCGAGTTCGTGCCAAGGTACTTTGCATTGAAAAGGAATCTTGTGCCGTCATCTCCATTCATATGTTGGTGATGTTTTCTTTTTTTTTTTTGGTATTGTTCTACTTCTATGGATGGTTCATAATTATCTTTTCGGCTTGGCTTCTATGAATTCAGGAGTAATTAAAGATATCGGTCGTTCAACGTCATTTTGACTCTTTATCTCGGTACCATTTCCTGTTTAAACTACCTTTGTGTTGAATGCAGCCAATTATCTGGGAGCAGAATGTGCTATCGGGTTACCATGCAAACAATCTTCCTTCAGCAGCTATTGGTTCGCCTGAGAGTTTGTTTATTTTTTTTAATGTTGCATAATGTTCTCGATTGCAATCATGCAGATGGCATAGTAGCGGTTGGCCATTCAGATAATTTGGAAATCTAATCTTGAGGTTTGTCTGTCGAATTAGATCAAAGATGGATACCATTTGAAGGAATTGGAGGTGAAGTAGTGCTTGCATCGGGGACGTGAATCAGGATGCTGATGATCTGCTTTATTCTGCCTTCACAACTATATTAGCGCGTTGACTTTTTAATTTTTAATGTTGGTTACTTAAGGGTTCTTTGCAGACAACCGAAAAGAATAGCAGCCTGCCAACAGACCGAAATTGTCAAAAGATTTCAGACATTTCTCGGGAAAATTTAAGCACGTTCCTTGAAGTCATGAAATATCAAATCATCACGTTTATGACTAGTATAGCATATATTGTCCTTCCTTACACATTCAAAACATGCATATGAATTCCATAAGTTATCTATGATTGATTAAATGTCAAACTCAAAGACTTAAGACAGTGTCACAACCAAGACAACTCCACTAAATTTGGAGACGAGGAGGTGTTTCTAATTATTTATTTGTTTGGAAGCACATTGACATGTTACAGCGTATGATACAGGCATCTTTTTCTTCTGTAAATCCATATTCACTGTTCTATGAAATTGTAAAAATGAAAGGAAGCTCTAAATGGTGGTACTAACTCATTCAATTGGAAAATTTCTGTCGTCAGATCTTGGAGGATAGAAGGTTAGGCAAGTGTTCATGCATATTTTGTTCCTTCATGCTTAACATAGATGGTCATTGCAGCTTTGTATTATGTTTAAAAGTTTAGTCAAAAGAATGCATGATAACAAAAACTAAAATCTTTGTGTAGTTTAAGTATAGGTTGCCAGTCAATAAATAACGATCTTCACCCATTGGTTTACAAATCATAGCCTGTCGATCGAATGCGTCAAGTGACATGGATCAGTAGAAATTGATGAGGAAATACTGTCAACAACTAAGCCCTTCATTTAATCCAAAAGGAGTTCTACTAATGGTGATGTTAGATCTCACATGTTGTTTTGCACTAACGCCGGCCACTATATCCTGTTCCATACTGCTACCTTATTTTATATAGTTTCTTACACTTTTCCTGAACTTTTTTCTTGCGGCATGCTAACGTCCATCTTCTTAGGTATCCCTAAGCTGTTTCATCGTACAATTGTTTGTTTCATAGCTTTGCAGTTGTTTGTACATTGTACATTGATGCAGTTGTATTAGCATGAAAAACTATCAAGTTCTCTTATCTCCTAAGTCTTAACTTGTTTTTGGAAGGCTTTCTATCATCAGTTGATATAGGAAGTCAACTTTTTTTGTTTTGAATCGTACTTGTCTACTATTTTCTTCCTCCTCTTCTCTTTTAATTACTTGCTGTAGCTGGCTGTGGTCTGCTGCTTGTGGTGTCCATCTTGATCCTTCATCAAGAAAAGTGATGAAGGTAAAAGGGCCTCTTCATCTCATCATTCATATTATCTGTGTTTCATTAGATTGTTGTGGTTCAGAAATTTTCTTGTCAAAGTCTTTCTATAAAGTTTTGCAGGACTTCGTCCATTCCTGATTCAATGTATGTATTATTGTTGTGATTCAAGAGAATCTTGAACTTTGACAGTCCTTTTCATTGTCCAATATGTCCTTCCTTTTCCTTTTTTTCTTACCTATTTGTTTGACCGCTGTCCACATGCTGCATGTTTTATGCACATGCAGCAACATATATTCCTTGTCTTTGAAAATTTCTCTTGATCTCTAACTAATTACTGTCATCATGACATGGAGCTATCCTCTAGGTAGGGCTGAAGGAAAGTAGTGGTAATGATACAGAATCCTGGGATTGAGATGGTCAGTGTTGTTCGGCCGTGAGTTTCTAACTGTTCAAACGTAAATTATTCTGTAAATTTGTTAATTAACCAAGGTATTTTTCAGAAGACAGAAATAGGCGCAGGAATATTCAAACTGCTCTGGAGTTGTCTCCTCTGGCTTTCAAGTGTTGAGTTCTGATCTACAACCCTGTTTTTTCTGAGTGCATCTGAATCCTTTTCAATAGAAAAGCTTGTACGCCACCTCGTTGTTTTCAACTTCATTTAGTATTTAGCACCCCAGCAGATCCGTACCTCATTGGATTCTCATTCTTGTCACCAGATTTAGGAAACATTGTGTCTGGCTCATTGATAAGCCTTCAAACATTCATCTACACAGGATCACTTAAGTGAGCAATTCCCTTCCTTAGGATGTGATCTTCCTTTTTTTTTATGCATATTGCAATACTACATAGTAAATGCCACTGCGCTTTGAATTTATTGACCATTTCATGGGTAGTTTACTTTCCTATGTTCCAATTTGTATTGATTGCCTACTGGTTTTATAGCTTTTGTCTTGTATTTGCCTCATCTTTTTCTTTCTTTTATTTGCAGCGATTCAAGTGACAATGATTGCGATGACGACAATATGGATTCATGTATATGTGTAATAGTGTAAATACACGTTCTTTGCTTTGACATGAACCAATTAGTTCTTCATTTGGGATTACTAATGCAAGCAGCAAGCTGACATGATAAAGATTGAAGGGGTTGAAGATTGTGTCTCATTCATTTTATCGGAGAAACTTGGAGATATTCACTCGAGTGTTGAGGTACTGTGAAGATAAAGATATAGGAACCCTCATTTAGTTTGAAATTTCTGTATTGTTAGATCCTCTATCATTGGCGGCTAGTGTTGAAATTTGGAGATTGCTCAAAGAAGACGCTGCTTTTCCTGCTGTACATTTTCTGTATGTTTAGTTAACATTCTTGGCTAGGTTGGCAGCGCTAATGGTCATGTGGTGAGTACATGGGCATGGATATAGTTTAGTGAGTACTGTAGGAAGGAAAAAGTTTTCCTCTATGATCTGAAGGTTGTAAATTCACGGTTTATCTATTTTGATAAGTGAATAAAGAGTTTAGGAATTTCACTAGTAAAAACAACTCATTGTTGACTGTTGCTGTTCTTACACCGTCTTATGCCAGCCGCTATCATCATACATCAACATGATGCTGAAGCAGCTCATCAAACTTTTTTTGTTATGGCTTCATGTGACCACCCATGGTAGGCTATGATGATGTCTCTAATTTCAGAAGTCTGCTTGCATATAAACTACGTGACAACAATGTATAGCTTGCATGACCGTTGCATTTGTGGTACTATGGAACGACATGGGCTTTCATTGGTTGACACCGTCTGTCTGACTACGTTGTGCACATGAACAGGTTCACCTTGTCCTGTTTTGCCTGGATGTCAGGCGCTTTATGTGGCTGTTAAATTTGTGACAGCTCTTAGAATTAAAAGACCAAACCCGGTTATGATTCATCAGAAAAGATGAATGCTTGATTGCTTTGTTTAGCTTCGGGCAGTCGCCATCCGGGCATTTGATTTACATTGTTGGTTCAGTAGGAGCCGGGTTAAGCAGGCAATGTACAGTTGCTTAGATAGTTTGGTTAGACCAAGCTTATGATTATCATTGTGGGAGTTAGCTCAGAACATACGAGGATGAAGTTTTACTTTGGCCTGTGCTTATTAAGTTCCCAACAAGAGAGAGAGAGAGAGAGCTACTATACATGCAAATCTAGCAGCAAAGTTACAAATGCATATAACAAGCAAGTTCTTTCTCTGTGAGATCTTCTGGAAACCTTTCGCACTGAAGAAAAATATCTCTTACTAGAGGTTGTGAAGACAGATGTAAACAATCATGAAGATGTTTCGGCTTCCCATTTGTTCAGCTTATGATACGATATTATTGTGCTAGAAAAATGATGGAGCTGCTCTGCGTGCCTTTGTCGTCCACATTCTCTGCTAATTTAAATTTTAAACCGATGAATGCTGCGACAAGTGGTGGTCCATGGGAGAATGATATCGAGGTCGGGACAGGAGGGAGGTTGTTCCAAGAATTTCAATCGGGTGAACCCACCAGCCTCTGCCCTGGCTAACTGCAACATCTGGTAAAATTTCAAGTAAAAAATAAACACTACGATGATGGATTTGGGTGTTACCCTGCGGCGACTTGTATATTTTGACGCAGACACATAAATAATTATAGCAAAAAATATTTAAACAGATTTTCTTAAAAAAAGGTGACAAAATTGTATAAAAATTTTCTTAAGGTATATTTAAAGAACAAATAAAAGTTGAGAAGGGTCAGTCTTGAATCCGCTGCCGGGTTCAAATCGGTTTGCTAATGATTTGATTTGGATCGGTCTGTTCGAGCTGATTGGGCCGATTTGGATAACAAGACTCGAAGCAACTCTCAATTAATATACTGATCTGCTTTGTTGGCCTTCCGATCATTAAAATGGAAATCAAGTACACGTTGGCATTGGTTCCTGTTTAGGAATCGGATCAGGTCGAAACGGGTCTTTACCGTAAGATTTAGTTGGGATTTTGATAATAAAATGTCTCCAATATAATTTTTTTTATGGAACCCAATATGCATTTGGGCGTCTTTTCCTATAGATTCAGTAATATCACAGAGTTTTCAGATACGGGATTCGTCATAGTTGATTGGATTTCAGATAGGGAATTCATTATAGTTGATTTGGATGCTCTCTTTCGGATCAGTTTATATCTAGTTGGAGCTTTGGGGATTTGGATTCAGGTTCTGAGACAACATTTTGAATTAGAATTCAAGTCTGATACCAACAAACCTAGAAAAATCCCATTGAAACCCCTCACTACTATCTGCATTCTGCTCTAAAACTTTCGATAATAGTATATTTCATTAAGCATTTTTATCAGAACTCAGTTGATGTTTTAAATTGAAGGCAAAGTGTGGTCGTAAGGATACATAATTTAAAATGGTTGAGGCTCCTCCTTCAAACGACTCTGTGTGCGTAAAATTAAATGTCTGTGCCCCACATTCTCAACAGCTACCTATATTTTCTTTATTTTTAATTGTCCATTTCTGGCAGAAAAGGTACCAACGGTCGATTTTTTTTCTAAATCACTCGACCGTTTTGTTTTCCCCATTTCGCCCAGCTTAGCCTTTTATGCGAAAAGGCCCGAAAGAGCCAGCTACTGAGCTAAGTTCATCCCCTTCTTCTCCTCCTCCTCCGCTGCCTCCTTCTTTTCAAAGCTCTCCAACCATGGAGACCAATTCTTTCCACACCTCATAAACCAGAAACCCCTAAATCACTCTCCTCAGACACCCCCCCCCCCCCTTCCCCACCAAAAAAAAAAAAAAAAAAACCGAGGATGGGTTGCTTCATTGCTTGTTTTGGTGGTTCCAGTGGAAGAAAAGGGCGAAAACCGACGCCCAAAGGCCTACCGAGGAACACTGTGCGTTTTCTGACGTTTTAGAATTTTATTTCACTGACTTGTTTGAGAGAAAAAAACACTGTGGGTATTGATCTATCTTTTGTTTTCTTCATTTTCTTGGTCTAATTCGTGCTCTACATCGTGGTAAAACCATGAACGCCGGGAATCTCAGCTGCCAACTTCTTCCTCGAAGCCTTCAACTTCTTCCTTGAAGCCAACCACAGAAGAGACCCTCCAAGGATGTTCATTTTTAGAACCAAGGTCGGAGATGGTGCTTAATGTTCATCAAACCTCCGTCTGCCTTATTCATATCTTCCTGACCCTTCTTTCTTGAAGAGCTTTGAGTTTAAGAACCCCTTTTTCTTTTCTCGTTTTTTTTTGGTCTTGCAGGGAAAAGCCAGAGAAACCAGAGGTCCTGATCTCTAGATCCCCGAAAAAGGTTACTTTTGATCTTCAGGTCAAAACCTACGCAGAGGTTCCATCTCATGAAGAGCCAGATTTTTCATCGGAGGAAGAAAGTAAAGGAGCTAATGAAAATGAACTAGAAGAAGGAAATGAAAGCCAATCCTTGACGTCGTCTGAAGACCACTCTACAACTTCCACCACCTGTTCATTCCCCACTTCTCATAGATACCAAAATTGCAGGTACAGTGACGATGAGGATGACAGTATTGATGATGGCGATCTTAGTGATGATGGCCTCAGCGATGACGATGTCGCTGATGATGAACGTGAAGACTTGTTTGAATGGTATTCCTCTTCTTCATTTGAGTCACAATCGAAAAGCGTCTCCCCTGAACCTGCGAAGACAGAAGCAAATGAGTTGGTCACCAGACCAACTGTGGCAGTTGGTCGTGTCCGAGATCGGAGTCAATATGTTCATCCTGTTCTGAACGCCGTTGAAAATCGGTCGCAGTGGCAAGCACTAAAAAGCAAAGAATCTAAGAATGCATCAGTAATAAAAGAGAGGAAGGAAAACATCCCCCGCAAGCAGGAAGCAATTTCCAAGTTCAGTTTGGATCCAAGGCCAGAACCGCGAGTCGATGCTAGTCTCTCAAGCTGGTTAGTACCCAGTGAACCAGCCAATTATGCCGCTGCCCCTGTAAATATTTATGTAAAATCTAAGGATGGTACCTTCAGCTCCAGTAAGACTGAACCAGTTTTGGTTGATGTAAGAGCTACATGAACAACTATTCGATGAGCTCCTCCGAATCACGGCAAGAAGTCACGAAGCTAAAGGAATGTCAAGTTCGAGTAGTAATGCAGACATTTCAAGTGGAATATACGGACAGTTGGAAGCTTGCATTTGCGTTGCAGGACGGAATGAAGTGGAATTCAAGTGCCAGTCTGAAAAGTGGAGTTTGTGTTGTAACTGGTTGTATCATTAGATATTGCATTTATTCTTTGTGAAAATTTCCAAAGAGAGACGACAATTTGGAAATTTATCAGTGTCAGGTTCAGTTTCTGTTGGTATGCATCTCGTCTTTCGTTCCAGTTTGTACCAGAAGTCAAATAGGTTGTATTCTATGATTCATTTGAAACCAGATTTGTGTTATTATTGCAACCTTTATATTCTTTAAACCGAGAGAGAGAGAGAGAGAGAGAGAAATAGTTACTCAACATTGCAAATGGCCACCAACAAGGCCGCAAGACCTGCCGGTGATGTAACATATGAAACAGAACACCGGGAGGGAGATAGAGGACGCTGTGCATGATCAAGAACAGGGTGATAGTGCTGCGTTTTGATGTAAGCAGAAGTCGGTCGACGGAACAACATCTAACAACAGAAACCATGAACGTCCAGGAGTTGAAGAGGGGAAAAGCAAGGAACCAGTGAAAGAACAGGACCACAACTCGTCATTTCGGCGATGGCTCATCATACTCGCTGAAAGGACCAAGATGAAATCGGGTCCAAGCCTTGTGCGAGCTTTAAGAGAACGAGATCTCCAAGAAGCAGGCACTTGAACAAGCCTTCAAGGTTGAGAATTTGCAGGGACAGTGCAATGAGCTTGATATTTGTAAACTGAGCGTATACAATCATCAAGTTCATCAGTTTTGAGATTCATAGCTGCATATCACCTGTTTTGGTTGCAAAAAAAAAAAAATCGAGGCTCAAGTTTTTCAAGTTGTGGGCGAAGAAGAAGACATTCTCGAGAAGAACACATATCATGAAGCTTAGGCTTCTGAAGTGGGAGAGGAAATCGCAGCAACTCAACCTTGGGCCAACTGAAAGGATTTTAAGGATTCATTTTGAGCCCACCATCAACAATTTTTAGCAGTCTAAACGCTCCTGCATATAGTTTTGGTTGCTCATTGTAAACACAATTTTGAATTAATCCATATATTTTCTCCTCATCCTGATACGCTCATTCACCAAGACAATGCTGGCATCATCCAAGTTCTGCTTTCCAACAAACCATTAACTCTCATAATCCACCCCTTGTTATTAGACACTACGATCATCTAGATACCAAGACTCGGTTCTTGAAGCCGAGACTCATCTCCAACTCGGTTCTTGAAACTGAGATGATGGTAGTAACCTGGTTCTTGGTTCTTGAAATTGGGACGCCCCAACTGGCCCTTAGAGCCGAGGCGCCTCCCAAGCTGGTTTTTGAATCCGAGACACTTTCTTAACTCGGTTCTTGAAACTGAGACACCTCTCAAACTCGGTTCTTGAAATTGATACACTGATACACTTTCCACAACCCACTTCTTGAAACTGATACATCCCACAACCTGGTTTTTTGAAACCGACACATTGCCCAATACAAACTGCCAAATATGTGTCAAACAGGGAAAAGTCATTCGCTTGGGAATCTCATCAAAATGTCATGGAAACCATCCGTCACATAAATAAAAATATGTCAAAATACCGTTTCATCTAAACCCTTTATTCAACATCCAGATGCAACATCTAAACCAGATCAGGTTAGACCTCTGATCTAAAGTCTAGAATTAAAAACGTTATCTAACATCCAAAAGGGATCAGGTTAGACACTTCATATGAGTCCTTACCCTTGAGCACAAATCTAAATTCGACATGATTAGATTAATTATCCTAAACCCAATCCAAGTTCCAAGCCGAATCACTATAAACTTTTGATGCAAACCTCTTATTCTACATCCAGATGTGTCAAATTATATTTGATTATATATTTATTCTTTCTCTTCTTTTTTATAGATACGAAAAAGTGGATGTAGTACAACTATGGCAGTGCAGGTAGGAGCACATCGCAGACCATTTTTGAAAATTATGGGTATGGGGGTTTTGGCAAATATACATTAGATATGTTATAATTCACAAAAAAAATCAAGATTAAAGAAAAACAGAAAGGGAAAATCAAAAGCAGAAATTAAAATAAATTTTTATGTTTTAAAATACAGCAGTACCTGCATACGTGTATCACTGTACCCGCATATCAACATGGTTACTTGGCCATATCAGAGCAACTATAATGGAGTTAACATCTCAGACACAAGATTTCTTTCTTCATATACTGGCTGCTGTTAATTTTTCAGCAGTGCTCGACTGGTGAATGCCACCAACAGTTGATATCTTGAGCTTGCTTTTGGAATATAAATGCCTCTTTAAGTATCATGTACAATTCTGCTTATAACACGGGTATGTTTTCTGTATATGGTAGTTTGGGATCCCGTAATAATGATTTTCTATGTTTTCTGTTTCCTTAGATATGTTTTACTTGGCCAAAGTAATTTTGTATTTACAGCTATTTGTCTTTGGGATTGGTAGCACATTAAAATAATTATGTCAGACCAAGAGTATCCAGTCTTTGATATACTTCTTCTCAGTCTTAGGAAAATCAGTATGCAACCAAAGTTCCTTCTTTTGAAGGAGAAAATGGGATACGTTTGTTTGTTTATTTATTTATTATATATATACATATATTTATTTCTTTATTATATTTGTATATATGTATATGTGTGTGTATTTGTGTGTGTATATACATTTATTTATTTAGACCTCTAGTCTAAACCGGATACGTTTGGAATTCTGGAAATAGCCGCTGATTTCCACCAGATTCCGTTTGTGTACGATTTCTCAGAGGTCTGTGGTCAGATTTGCGTCAAAATTTGTCTGGAAACTCCTTAGGATGTGAGGACGATTGCTCAAATGTTCCACTGATTTGCCGTGATCCTTGACTGATCAGGTATGGGTTGGTGGCAAAACAGAGAACAGAAGGAGATGTCCTTGAGGCGTACGCCTCAAGCATTGAACATCCACAGAAGGAGGCATACGCCTCTACCATGCCTCAGAGGCGTTTTTTTTGAAAAAACGCCTTGAGTCTCTTTTATTTTGTAGCTCTTACCCTCTTCAAAGTGGAGTCTTCCTCCAAATGCTCAATAACTGCAAAAGGCAAAGATGAGCGGCCTCTCCAGCACAGGAGGCCGTCCTAATATGTGATCTCCATTTTGCACAATTTTTGTGCCATAGAATAGCTTGCGGCTAAATTTCTGCCTCATCTGTTCAACGTTCTCTGTCTATCAGGTTATTGAGGATTATTGGAATCTCTCTCATTCTTTCCTTTGTATCTGGTAAAATTTCAATACAGAATGATCTTTAGACCAAAAAAGAAATTTTCTACTTGTCAAGCGGTTGCACTTATTTAATAATAGCTCTAAAAGCCCTGAAAGTGACTCAAAATCCACTTTGTGACTCTATGTTGGTCACTTGTTTTGCATTTTTGAGGAGAAACATATTGAAGCCACACTGGATTATCTCCAAGATTTTGAGTTTGCTGTAGTATGTTACTGTAAACTGTAAACTGTATTTCTTTTTGGACTATTCTGGTTTACATGTATGAGTGCCTTTTTCTGTTTTATTTGTACGTATATATTTGCTGTTTCTTTAATTATCTTTATGTGCGAAACCATTTATTAGTTTTTATGTTTTGATGAAAAATCTTAATGGTGATAACGATTATGCTATATTTGGAACAAAAGTTTCGAAACATTCAAGATTCATCGCCAAATTTCAAATGAGGGTAGCTGAATTTTGGAATTTTTGTTGACATTTTATATCTTATCAGTTTGAGGCCATCAAACTCCCCTTAATTAGGGAGCGATCAATGGCCAATGGTATCAACAGATCTCCACAGACGAAAATTGCCAGTCGATGAAAATTGCCAGAGAACCTCCTCATCTTCACACCATCACCAGCGATATTCCTGGTTTCAACAGATCTCCACAGACGTTTTCGGTGCTCGAATTGTCGCGATCTTTTATATAATATTGCAGGTGTTTTTTCCTTGTGTTTTAACTTTTATTATGATGTCCTGATTAGTTAAAACCGTGGCGTTACAAACACAGAAGATCTGAAAATCCTTCGCTTCTAGATCCAACTTTTCTTCGGTGGGTACACTCCGTTCATTTGGTTTATTCAATTTTTGTTCTTAAGAGCAAGGTTTGATCCATAGATTCTCATTCAAACCAGCTCAATACAACTTTCAACCACCGGGCAAAATTAATGGACCAGGTATGTGATGGAAGGAAGAACAGTACTACAAGATCCAACATAATTGAGAATTTAAGTTGAAAATTTATATATAATTCTATACGAATTGCTCTAAGAGGCTTACACGAGACCTGTCAACTGAAATTGAATGTGTCTCTTAACACCACTAGAACCACGTGCTTTTGAAATGCTGTATTATCAATTTAGTTATTAATGTATATAACATATTTGAATAATTGAATTGCATAAAAAAATATCAAAACAATATATATTATATAAGTAATTTAGTAATATGACATTCTAACCGGCTTTGGGTGTGAGTCAGTCGCACTCATGTCCGGTGCGCATCCGATTCGATGCGACTCGGGTGCGGCAGGTAAAATAAAAGAGTCGACATCTCCAATACATTTGACTCTTGTCTGTGGTTCAAATTCAAGTTCTCTGGGCCTTTGGCTTTTTTGTTCCACAAAAAGGAGTGGGGAGAAAAAACAAAACTAAAATGGTTCATCCTCCTCAGTAATTGAACTCTTCTAGCTCTTTCAAAGTTGAGGTCGCTGTGAATCGGCCAGCAGACTCCAAACAATCACGTGCTGCTAATGACATGGGGTCCCTCCTCCTCCCAAACTTTCTGAAGATGTGGGTCCCGCAAGTCGCTTTGATAACATTTGTGGGTCCCACGCATATGAGGAAGCTTCCAAGGGAAATCCCTCCTGCTTCCCCTCGTATGTTTTTTCTCCTTTTTAAGAATTAAAAATGTCAAATTTTTTTCGTCACTGTGGCGTCTTCGTGACGTGATTGTTATCAAGTTTGGCAATTTTTTACAAGTAACAAGCAATAAAATGCACATACGAAGCTTTTTCTCTTTTTTTTTTTTTTTTTTTTTTTTGGGGGCAAAAAATCTCATTGTTTTCTAGATAGTGTGTCAAACAGGCGAAAAGTTATAGCTTGGGAATCTGATCAAAAACCGGGAGGCTCCGTTCATCGGAGTTGAATTTCAGGCGAGCAATCGATACCTTTAGAGCAGATCCAAGGCTAGCTAAAGGACACGAACTACTTATACCTTGAAAATGGGTGTCGATTGCTTCCAATGCAGTCCTTCACTTTACTTTATTCATAAGTTTTTTCTAAGCTCCGAGTGCCTTTTTCTGTTTTATTTGCTTGTCAACTTACGTACTCTTCTCATCAATCCCAAGCAATTTTGAAAATTGCTGTTTCCTTCATTATTATCTTTATATATCAAACCCATTTATTATTTTAAATTAAAACAAAAAAAAATTAAAGTCTTGACGAAAAATATGAATGGTGGTAATGGTTATGTCATGTTTGGGTCAAAAGTTTCAAAGATTGGTCGCCAAATTTCAAATGATGGTACCTGAGTTTGAAGTTTTATTTTAACCCTATGACATGTCCTGCGCAATTCTTATAAAATTGCGGAATAAATAAATTTAAAATTCCTTCTACGCAACTATTTTCTTGAGGGTTTTCTCACTTTCAACCTAATCTTCCTTAATATCATGATCAGAACAGGAGACATTATTGTTGTAAGAAAGAGTTATTATTAAGTTTTTTACAAAAATATCTACTGAGACAACTATAAAGTTTTATAGCGAAAGTAGATACGATAATGAGAATCCGGATAACAGATATGTTGATTGAAAACTTATGAACAAGAAAACGGACTTTGCTTAAGATGGTCTTATGATATCACATGGTGAACAAGGAGATATCACATAAGATTGTCTTGTGATGTCACATGCAATTGATTTCACATGCTTTTACGCTTGATGGTTTCACCCAAGGGGGTAGGAGTTAATTTTGAGGGAATCAAACGCCTTCTGTGTGATTCCAAGGAGGAAGTGGGGAGCCATAATTGTGGAGGTTGATAATGGCAAAACAAGAACCACTTTCGTCCTCTCTGTCTGTTAAGTCTTGTCCTCATTCAGGAAAACGTTTGGATGGTGGAATCTCTTTTCCTTTCTCTCCCCACTGGAAATGTAGTTTTGTTTCTTCATTTATTCTTGTGAAACTGACCTTCCGCTGATTTGTTGGTAAATTTTTCTAATCTCAGGATCCACTGTTTGCCTGCTCTGAAGCAAAACAGAACCTCTTATAGATGATTCGATGCAAAATAGGTGCCCGCATGATAGGAAAGCAACAAATAAATGAGAAAACCCCGAGGAAAACAACAAAGAGAAAATTGGACGGAATTTGAGGGAAACAGGTGTTGGAAAATAGTCCCGAATCCACCATTCAGATCGAATTGATTCGTCGCTAGATGGAGCGATACCATGTTTCCCACTCCATTGTTCTTTCTTTTAAAAAACAATATATATATATATATATATATATATATATATATATATATATATATATATATATATATATATATATATATATATATATTGTATTTTAACCGAAGGAAATAAATTATTTAACAAAAGTTCAGAAGGTTCTTCCTAATCTAAAAAAGACAACATCAAAGAGAAGAAAAGAAGAAAATTTTTCCAGTTTTTGTTTAAGGTCCAAAATGAACCTGCATGTTTTAGATCTACGAAGTCCAAAACAAATCCAGTTTCCTGTCTAAGGAAAGCTTATCCAGATCCGGCACTCGCATGTCCATATTTGAATCCGAGACAGGGAGAGCGGGCCCGTCTTGTACCAGCTGGAGAGCGTGTTGCCGTGTTCTTCTCGCTAGCCATGGTTATTATTTCAGGTGGATGCTCGCATTCAACGTGCCGAGGGAGAGAGATGGAGCATCAAGAGGGAGGAGTACCGGCCATTGCAGATGGAGGAGGGTTCACTCAGGATGGGAGCGTCGACCTCAAAGGCAGACCCGTTCTCAGGTCTCAACGGGGAGGATGGAGGGCTTGCTCCTTCATCGTCGGTAACTTCTGCTGCTGCTCTCTCTCTTTCTCTGATGTCTCTCTCACTCTCATCTCTCTTTATCAACATTCTTCCTTACCTTACATGAGGATTCAGCTCATTGTCCCTAAAAAGTTTATGAAGAAGAAGAAGAAACATATTCATCCTTTTAATTTCTCCACGTCTAATCTCATGTAAATTGGTCCCTTAACCATGTTTTCGATTGAGAAAGACATCGAACGACCGCTATTCTGATTTTTCTGCATTTCCTGAGACCGGAGTTCGCCTTTTAACTGAAGTAAAAGAGACCAATTTTAGTTCGCCATTTTTATCTCGTTTCTGTGTCTGCACTTGGGATATGATCTGAAAAAAGAAGCATGCCACTGGCACACGTACTGCAACTTTCTGTGAACCAGAGGATGGATGATATTTATCATGTGGGAGGAACATGGTGGTGCAAAGCTCAGGAGGTCTCCAACAAACAGGCCATACCGTAAAAGTTCCGGCCATCAGAATTAACCAGTGAAGCGTAAAAAAGGGGGTTAGCAGGTCTCCTCTTTTCTCCGGCCACTCATAAGTTATGGTGCCATCGATTGGACAAGGAAGACTCTTGCACGAGGACAAAAGGGACGACCATGACGCGTCGTCGTCTGCGGCTCTAAAATCACTGTTGCCTGATAGAATACAAAACGGGCCTGGTCCAGTGTGTACGTGTGTGTGTGTGTGTTCGTGTGCTCATGTGTGTTCTAGATGTCTAAGATCTTATCCACATGATTAAATTCTCAGGTTATGGACCAATTTAATTAGTTTGTCTATTTTACATTTTCCTATTCTTGGATTTTTCCCTACTTGAGGGGGCTAGTTATACATCTTCTTGATCAAACACTTAAAATTCACCATCAAAATCAGGGATGGAATCGTCTGAGACAATTTTACTTTGCAAAGAGAGAGATGTCATCCATGTGGAGCATAGTTTCACATGAAAATTGCAAGGATATGAGTGTGGTCTACATAATTCGGCCGCGATTTCTTTGATCCCTGTCGATTATATTGACTATGCGTAAGTGAAAATTTCAAAAGGAAGATGTCATTAATCAAACTTTGACAGGCTTAGCTAACGTGGGTTTGGGGAGGACCTGGCCTAGATTGAAGCAGGTCTGCCCCTAATCCCCATCTGAATCTAAACCCCCATGATACACGCATGCCAGTGGATGGTGCTCGTGAGGAGAGGAAGTTAAAAAGGAGGAGAGGGCATTTTGGTAATTTACTAAAGGAAATGTCCTCTATTTCTTTCTATTTTCAAATTTTTCTTCACAAAAAAGTTTTGTTTTCAATGTGAATTAAAAGTATTTTAGCCATTAACCGTGACACGAATGAAAAATTATGAACCAATATGACACATATAACCAGATTCAGCTTGATAGATTCCTCCTTCCCCGCCACCATCATGCAGGAGGAAGAGTAAATTTCAGGTGGCGCCCAAGTGGTTGGCCGACAGGAGGGGATGGTTTCCCCTCCCCTTTCCTCCCTGCACATCAAGGCAGAGGAAACTAGGAGGGGTGTTTCATTGTTTCGCCGGCCGACGGCAACACTTGCCGGTGAAATTTATTAAAAAGTCGGAGTTGAAAGATTTAGTGTTGTTAATTAATTTGCAGGGTATGAGGTGTTTGAAAGGTGGGCATACCATGGGATTTCATCCAACCTGATACTGTACCTGACCACCCAGCTTCACCAGGGCACCGTTACTGCTTCCAACAATGTCACCACCTGGGTCGGCACCGTCTGGATGACCCCGATTCTTGGGGCTTACGTTGCTGATGCTTTCCTTGGCCGCTACTGGACCTTCGCCATCGCTTCCATCATCTACCTCTCTGTAATTTCCTTCTCGATTGTGACACCACACTTTGATTCATGTATATGATCTCATAGAGAGATCCAAATATTTCGGTTCCATTCCTAAAGTGAAACCGCCAATTTCAAACAGGGGATGAGCCTTTTGACATTGGCCGTTTCGATCTCGCCGCTGAAGCCACCCTCTTGCCATGACCATGCGAGCAACTGCAAGCATGCTACTCCCTTACAGGTCGGAGTCTTCTTCCTCGCACTGTACATCGTCGCCCTGGGCACCGGTGGGACGAAGCCCAACATCTCGACCATGGGCGCGGACCAGTTCGACGACTTCGAGCCGAGGGAGCGGAAGCAGAAACTCTCCTTCTTCAATTGGTGGATGTTCAGCATTTTCTTTGGAACTCTCTTTGCAAACACGTTCCTTATTTACATCCAAGACAATGTTGGTTGGAGCTTGGGATATGGGCTCCCCACAGTTGGGCTAGCTCTGTCCATTCTTGTGTTTTTGATAGGGACTCCATTTTACAGACACAAAAGACCTGCAGGAAGTCCCTTTGCCAAGATGGCCATGGTCTTAGTTGCTGCCGCTAGAAAATGGAAGGAACCTCTGCCAAGAGATCCAAAGGAGCTTCATGAGCTTGATGATGGGGAGTACGCTCGTAGAGGGAAGTTCACAATGGAGTCAACCTCTAGCCTCGGGTAATGTTTGAGCTTCTGCTGTTAGCTTTTTAGTTCTCGTAATTGAAGAGATGAATTTGTGGGCATAGCTCATAGAATCTGTAACTTCATGCTTGTAGATTTCTTAACAAAGCAGCGGTGAGAAATGGGCCAACCACAAGGTGGAGACTCTGCCCAGTGACCCAAGTAGAGGAAACCAAGCAAATGCTAAAGATGATTCCCATTTTCTTTGCCTCCTTCTTCCCAAGCACTGTCATTGCCCAAAGCCACACCCTCTTCATCAAGCAGGGGATCACCCTGGACAGGAGCATGGGGCCGCACTTCAAGATCCCGCCTGCGAGCTTGACCGCCTTCGTCACCCTATCGATGCTGATCAGCCTGATTGTGTATGATCGGTGGCTCGTCCCCAAGGTGAGGAAGTACACCAAGAACCCCAGGGGAATCACACTGCTGCAGAGGATGGGGATAGGCCTGGTTATGCAGACCATAATTCTGGTAATTGCCTGTTCAGTTGAAAGGATAAGGCTGAGTTACGTCAAGCACTATGGTCTCCAAAGCAGCAAAGAAGCCATTCCTCTCACAATCTTCATCCTCCTCCCTCAGTTTGCTCTCATGGGACTGGCAGATGCCTTTGTGGAAGTTGCCAAGATTGAGTTCTTCTATGACCAAGCTCCTGAGACCATGAAAAGTCTTGGAGCTTCTTACTTTACCAGCAGCATTGGAGTTGGGAACTTCTTCAGCAGCTTTCTCTTGAGAGCAGTGTCAGAAGTGACTATGAACAATGGCCATGGTGGGTGGGTCGGGAACAACCTTAATGTGTCTCGCCTTGATTACTATTATGGGTTGCTGGTTGTGCTGAGTGTGGTGAACTTCATTTATTTTCTCATTGTCTCAAAGCACTATGTGTATAGGGTTGAGGCAGTTGGGATTGATGTGGCCTTGGATAAGTCCTCTGAGATGAAGATCATCAAGGCTTCTGCTTTGGAGGGTGCAGTAGGTGATGTAGAACAATGAGAGAATTGATGAAGGGAAATGATCATGTAACCATTAGGTAGGAGAGGGACTGTATTAAAAAATATACTACTGCTTTTCAATGTTAAGCTCCAATATGGTTTTCTTACACTTGCCAACAACTGATCACAGCTCGATTCAAGCTCGGGCTCCATGATCAAACTGTGCATGAGCCAGTTGGCTAATTCGATGCATGAATGAGGTCACACCCTCTGACCAACCACAGTCAATGTAGTAGTGGATATCATCTCACCAAGTAGGGCTTCTTAACACTAAGCATTCTACTTAAAAAATTTATTTCAAAACAATTCATAACTTAAGTTGTTATTATTATTAAAACATTAGTGTGCACTACATTTTGACGGAATCGCAAAGAGCTGGCCTTATGTTTATTGACCTTCTTGATACAAGCCCTTACTAGCTACATTTTTTGCAGTTGTCACGCAGCGAAGGTGAAGCCTATATAAAATAGTTTCAGTTACGTAATTAAAACCTGTTTCTAAGATTATGTTAGAAAAATGGCTCCTTAAATGAGAAGTCCCTGAAAAATGCGTATAAAAATAAAAAAAATGAAAACCTATAACTAATTTAACTTAAAAGGGTTCAGAAATTTTGTGCAAGTTATTCTATGATCCATTTAGCCAGTTAACATTCATGTGTCTAGAGTTAAAAATGATATATATGCAACTTGGCACTAGAATCCAACTGTAACTTCAAAAAGATTCCAAAATCTAACAAAAATCTGCTACGAAACATATGATAAATGTCGATTTCAGGTTAAGTAAACTCGTATTCAGTTTCAGAAAATCATATTCGAGTCTGAATTATACTCCGGATCTGACTGTCTCAGATTCACCAAGGTCCGGCTATATGATTAGATGTGAATATGAAAGTAATGAGATCCATTCACAATCATCCCAATTTTAAGCTGTTTTGTCCATGGTGGGCATGCCTGTAAAATCTCTGCTTACATTACCGGAAACTAGTTGGTTTTCTTAACAGGTCACTCTGTGAACTTGACTACTTGAACAGAGACACTGTCTCTATGCAGTGTCTCCTCCTCCTCCTTCATTCTTCTCACCTGTCATACTTCTTGCACTATTTGCACTTGCCAATTTTGATTCTTCTTAGTAATCGCTAGATTCACGCAATTTAGGCTTCTATTTTTGTTATCCCAAACTTTACTCCTTTTCCATCTTATCTTTCTCCTGCCAACCATTTAAACGTAGCAGGCTTTTCATTTTTGTCTCCCCTCCAGAGCAAAGAACAGAAGAAGGTGCTTCTGGTACTGTTGTTTAATACTTGAAGCCATGGCCCAGAAGCGTCATTGCCCGGAATCTCAATCTGCAGCGGCACCTCTTCCTCAACCACATCCTCACCCTCATCATCCTCCGATAGATGCAATCCTGCAAGAGCAGCTGAGGCTCATCTACGATGCGTATTAATTATCTCGATTCGCGCGCTTTTTCTCAAGGGCAACACGCCTTCGGCGAAGAAGCCAGCCCATATGCTTCAGTACCTATTCAGCATCGGTACACTAACGACGTCGAGCCGCATTATCGTCAATCTCGCAGGAGGAATTCGGCGTTTTCGTTCTTCGCCCGCGCGCCTCATGACTACCTTGGGCTTGGCCTGCCTCCGCTTCGATCTTTTGCCCGGCCGCCGGCAGACGCTTCCCCTGACGTAAGTCGCCAGAAGTGAATGATGAATCTCACGCATTCCGGTCAATGCAGTTGATGATCAATCGTGGTCGTCTACTCTCATTCCATTCGTGATGGTCATCTGGTTGCTACTTGAATGTCGCGTAATTATTGTAGTGCCTATAGCAGATTCTTTCCTTCTAGGAGATGTAGATTGATCGATTCATCAAATTAAAGAATGATGGCGCAGATCCATGATTATAAGTACAATCAAGAAATATTTTTCTCTCGTAGCTTTGAACAACCACTGAATTAATTCAATGTCCAAGACGATTCATGTAAGGATCTTGTGATTCTCCCCAACCCCACAATTCACAGGCTACATGCCTACAAGGACAAAAAGCAATGTAAATCCAAGTGCCTAACAAACAAAACTGTGTGTAACCCACATTCCCAACTCTTCAGAAGCAATGGAATTTTCTCACCTTTTGACCGACTTTGATTGGATGTCTGCGTTAAGTTGTGCTGTTCAATTAGGATTCAGCGAAGGTTGAAAATCATCATTAATGGCGATCTTTACATCTGCCATCCCCGTCATCCAAGATGAATGGCCGATGCGAAGAAGGAACTCGACGCATTTTCATGGTTTCCAGTATCACCTCATCCCAGGGCACCAACTGAACGGGCCTGGAGGCGGAAAGGAAGAAGTAACTAATATTAGTTAATCGTATCCAAGTAGATACATTATGTTATTGAAAACCATCATAATCGAGTGCAGAAATTGATATGCATATCCAATAGCACGATCAGAAAGATAGATACTATATCACGTAGAAGCATCTGCCAAACTGATTTCTATCAAAAGAATTAGGATTTACCATCAGCAAATCCTTTATCTACTTGGGTAAATCCTCTTTAGCTAGCAGACAGCGCACCTGAAATTCAGAGAATAAGAATTGCCGGCATGCAGTTAATGGCAGAACAACTGCAACTGAAATTTGGAAACCAACAAACTCCATTACGGCTATTGAAGCAAGTCATGGAAATACCCAATCATATCAAATAACCGATGATCTTTTTAGCCAGTTATGGAACTCAATGGCAACTGGGATCTGGGCTTGCTCTCATCCAGATCTAGGATCCATATTCTTGATAAATTTTTCTCCCTTTTGTGTAAACAGATGAATTCCTACCATCCAGAGTCATAGAAGAGCCAGCAAATTATAGAATGGCGGTGGGCATCGTCTTGAGTTGATCTATGGTCTTGAACTTTTACACCTTTCATTACTTATATATTGTACATTATGTGATTTCCGAAGAAGCACATTATATGATTTAATTGTTTTTAAACTCAAAGGAAATGAAAGCATATGCATGCAATTAACCGATTAAAATCCTATATGCTCTCTCGTGTACCGTAGAATTGCTGTGAAATTAACGTCCTACATCTAATTTTTGTTGTTTACGAACTGTTGAGCAAATACATGTAGCCATATCTGAAGTTTTTCACTTGATTATAACTTTAATTGCATGGTTCTATATATGTTTACATTATTAATGGGTTGGATCTGATTTAACTCATCTAAATTGAATTGACATGCAGGGGACCAATTGTCCGGCTGGTGCCCATATAATCCTATCCCTGCACCGGTCTGGTAACAATTATTTAAAAATATGTTCAACTCATATCGTTACTTATGATTGATCAATTGATGAATAAATTATGACTACGATATAATCCGTATCAGAATTACTGATATATTTCATCACTCTTTTATTGTTTTTATTAAGATTTTTTGAGCGTTTAACTTATAAAACATAATTTAGCTTTTTTTTTTCTTCTCTATAAATCACATTCAAATTCTAGTGGTTTAATAGAAACATGCTTAATTTCGTATTTTTTCCATGTATTAATTCAATTTGTTAATGCAATTAAGCAGTTAATTGAAAGAAATCAAAAGTGTGTTTTTGTTATTTCGTGAAAACATGGATGTGTGTGTGTTTTAGGTAAGATTTTGAATGACATGGTTCACAACATGTACATGAGATCAAAATCCAACCCCTCCAGTGGATATCGACCCAAATCCGTTTGCACCGGCGGAACCAAGGCGGTTCTCAGGAAAAGCATGTTATCACAGTCGACACGATCTTAAGAAACAAGCATAGGCAAAAATCCGCGACGTGTGATGGTGACCATATTTATCCCATAAATAACGGAGTCCATTTCTGCTGCGGTCGAAAAAGGTACTCCTTTCTTTTGCATGAGGGCGAGATCTTGATTTATGGGTGTTATTAGAAGTCATCAAGAACGCATTCGAGATTGAGTACCGAAACGCAGGTACCCCTGCATAAAAGAAGGGAAATCTTTCTCGTGCGTCTGCTCCTTCAAACGGGGGGAAAGACCGGAGGATTGGGGCAGCGAAGAAAGGGTGCAGAAGAAGCAATCCCTAGAAATTAGCCTCTGTGATCAGATCCTTCCTTCTCCTGGGCGTTGGGGATCCTCTGGTCTCACATATACTGCTTCTGCTGACGAAGGTGCTCACCCTCTCTCTCTCATGATTCGTATGATCTTTTTTATGTTTTGGTTTCTAATTCTTGTTTGCGACTAAGATTTTTAGGGTTTCGGGTGCCATTGTATCGCGTCGTAGAGATTAGTTTCCGCATCTGGGAAGCCCTATTTTTCTCCCTCTGTTCTATGGTTGTTGAGTATGTTTTGTGTTGCTGCGAATATGTTTTTGTTGCTTCTACTTGTGTTTCTCATCGAAAAGTTTGCTTCTCATCTTCCTACCTTCTTTTATATTCCAAAGTTCTTCTGATGTGTTTTGCTCGCGAAGGTTGTTGAGTTTAGGTTAATTGGTTCCTCCCTCTATTCCGATAAGCTCGTAATCTGGATTTCTTACTTCGTGGATTTGACTTGAGTGGTTTTTATTCTGGTGAATTTTGATTTCTGGGTGGGAAGTGATCTGTGCTAGTTGTAGTATTGCGCTTATGAATTCTTTTCATGCCCCATTCAGTAAGTAGGCAGTTGGTTAACTACAGTAAAGATTTTGTTTGTATCTCCCACCGTGATTTCACAAAGAGGTGACCTCTCTATTTTCAGTTTCAAGAGTTAAGAGGACCCAATTACTCACACAACATGAGGTTGTTTGTTTTGCATCTCTTGCTGTTACTTTCCTGTTTTTCTCTTCTTGCTATGCGTTGCTTTCATGAAAATGGAGTTCGAGCAGAGTTCAAGTTAATGCATAGCTCCGTACTTTGCATCAAGATTTTGTCATACTAAGGTGGAACAAGGAAAACTTTAAGTCTTGTTATGATATCATTTTTTTTTTTTTGGTTTGGCTTCTGGCATCGGGCAACAGCTACTGAATGGTGCACTGATGACATGTTGAAGTTTTAGCTTTTAGACTATAGAGTACTTGTAAGATGAATGCTTGTGGACAAATGCAGATTATTGAAAGAGGCCTTTCTGTAGCTTCTGTAGATAATTTTACATTTTTTTTTTGTTACACAACAATGTGTGCTAACTGCTAAATTGGAGGCAACTTTATCATGGTGATGTCTTGCAAGTTGCGACTAAGGTCCCTAATTACAGTCTCAGGATGCAACTTATCATATTATTGTGTGATCTACTTTAAACTAGTGTACAAAATATTTGGAAAGAAAGCACAAGTAATATAGAGCATCATAGAAGCAAGGTTTGTGAAAATTGTCGATACTATTTTTGTAAAGTCAACAGTTACTCTGAACATGTTCAAATTGTGTAAAAACCATAAAACATCAATACTTTGAAAATATTATGGGTTTCGAATTTATGGTCTGGAAATACCATTTCCATGATATGGCTGTGTTTTTTTTTTTTTTTTTTGAAAAAACGTTTAAAAGGATCTTGACAATGTATTTGATAACATCTGCATCAATTTTTCTGCAGTGTTTTTCTTAGAATTTGTTTGTGATTGTTTATATAACTTTCATTTATAAGATATATTTTTTACATCATGCTGACCTTTTCGAGTGATTTTCCATTTTGAGTCATTTATTTCATCTGCTCGGACGTGTTATATGGAGGGTCCACAGGACAGGATTTGCCTACATGATCTTTGAACTTCTTCTGTACTTAAATATGTTTCCCTTAACAGTCAATTTTACCCTGTCATTTGAATGTTCAACATGGACTTTTGATCTTATGTTGGTGAAAATGGATATTATATATTTTATTAAGCTTCGGTGCCTTGGGTCTTACTTCTTGCCTCATGATAGGCTCAATGCTTCGCCTTGCTTCATCGCGTTTAACAAATTTGGTCTTCAATCCAGAGGCCCACCTCTTCTTATTGCCTTCTGTATGGGTGCCCTTTCATTCTTGAATGTTTTTAGGGTTTTCTTCTCCTTACTGTTTCCAATGGTAGTGAATTTGTGTTTGTTTCTTTTGTGGCACCTGAAGGAAAGAGGTTGCGCACTGGCTTCACTTTTTTTTATATATTCTCCTTAAACACCACTTGTTTTATGTGATTACCCATCTTTAAGCATCTTGGAGATATTGAAATGTATGTGTGAACCAAGACCATCTTCAGAATTTTGATATAGCAATTTTGTGGTAGATTTTTAGAAACAGTTTATTTTTTTGGCTGTGTTTTTTTAAGTACGTATTAAAAAAAAAAACTTCTCTGTGAGAAGTGCTTGGAAGGGATATACCCTTCGTGCCCATGTCTATTTCTAAAATAATAAAATATCTTTCCTTTATTTCTGTTGCAGGTTAATTGTCTTCGGAAAAGAAACAGCTGTTTCTCTTTAGCATTGAATCTTCAATGGCAGTTGCAGAGGTAGAGCGCATGACTGGCCTTCAGAAAAGCAAATTGAGTTCAGAAACTGATATGGATCATGTATCTTTAGAAGAATCAACTAAAATGGTTAAACATGGTGAAGGCCTTCGGCAATATTATCTTCAACATATCCACGATCTTCAACTTCAGGTCCGTCAGAAAACCCACAACCTCAATCGGTTGGAAGCTCAGAGAAACGAACTCAACTCTCGAGGTTGTAAGAAAGTGTTTTGTTTTGATCAGCCTCCTGAAACTCATCATGCCTGCCACCATTTCTAAACTACTTCATCTATGTTGTCTCCAGTGAGAATGCTAAGAGAAGAGTTGCAGCTTCTTCAGGAACCTGGATCCTATGTTGGTGAAGTCGTCAAGGTCATGGGGAAGTCAAAGGTTTTGGTTAAGGTATGTTGGTGTTCTCAAATTGTGCCGGACATATAGCATGTAAATATGAGCTTGGAACCAGTTAAATCGCTCATTAGTATGGGTCAGGTGACTAATTTCTTCCAAACCTTTTCATGGTAACGAACTGGATTCACTATTCAGGACATTTCTTGCATCCTTTGGGTTTCATTTTCATTATTTTCAATGATCTGTGGCTTTGTTAGATGCTGTCTTTTTGCAAAAGCTCAACTTTTGATGGTCAGTGACTGTGGCCTATCTTGATGCTCAACTATTTGCCAAAAAAAATCAGCTGAAGAACATTTTATCCTTGATATGGAAATTTGGTTCTTTTTGGATCTGTCACTGATGAGCTCAATCAAGCAGTTTCTTTTTTAATTTTTTTCCTTTCTAGTACACTGTCTCTTTAGAAAGCCAACTTTGATGGTTAGTCTATGGATGCATGACTGTTGACTTTTTAGCTCTTCGTTTTTGGCCTGTATTGCTATTTGATGCAATTTGTACATAATCAATAAAAAATCACATCTATTTCATCCGTAGCCTCCTTATCATGATTATAGTCCACTGCTATTTATGGTCCAATATGGTTTTAATATCCTCCTATTCGTCTATCAACATGTCAAACGGTCAAACCCTAATGTGTCAGAACAAGTAAGGGCCTTGCTGGAAGCTTCTAAATATAGCATTTCCTTCAACGGGCTTCTAAGTGATTCCTATTCATATCCTGTAAATCAAAGAATGTGAAACCATTTCTTACTTCTTTTCAGTAATGGTGGGGACCGTGTGGTCTGTTTCATAATCACCAGTTCCATTTTTGTGATGTTATTCGCCACATCTTAACAAAGATCATAACATATTTATAATGGTCAAATTGAAAGTGATAAATAATAAGTGAGACACACATGTACTCACATACAAAGGGAAAAAAACTACTATTAACTAGAAATGTAGGAAATAGTTCAATTTTGATAAAAAGAATCAAATGTTTGTCATTTTTCATGGGGAGATCTGTTGTTTGATTGTGGTTCTTTGGATTCATATTATCATGCACCTTTTCATTTTTGCTGGAATCCTGGGGGAATCAACAAGGATTGCAGGAAAAATGTTCTTTTCTCCCTTCAACTTGTAAGGTTCTTTTTCTTTAATCTTCCAAAAATTTCGTAGAGAACATTTTCTTGCTGTCTTCCTGTTAAGTGCCAATAAGAATAGTTAGTTTCCTTTGTATTTGTGTGGTGTATGTTTGCTTAATGTCTATGCTATGTTTTTATTCTGTGGTCAAGCTTTAGATGCATTGCCTATACAGTACCATTCTGGAAGATGTACTTTGCAAAGTCAGTTTAGTGATGGTTCTGTCGGTGCTTTTCAGGTACATCCAGAAGGAAAATACGTTGTTGACATTGATAAGAACATTGACATCACCAAAATTACACCTTCAACAAGAGTTGCACTTCGTAATGATAGTTATGTTCTCCATTTGATTTTACCAAGCAAAGTGGATCCTCTGGTTAACCTTATGAAAGTTGAAAAGGTTCCTGATTCTACTTATGATATGATTGGTGGGCTTGATCAGCAAATAAAGGAAATTAAAGAGGTATGACTATGGACGTTGATTCCAATACGTTTGAATTGATTTTTCTGCTAACAAGTGATGAATGTGATAGGCATGCAATTTTTCTGCTTGTAGATAATATTATTTGATAATTGTTGTTTGCTTTTAAGCAATGTCACATGGATGGGGAGTGCGTGGTGGGCACAAGTATGGAGCGTTGACATACAAAACTTGGGTGCAAGGGGCACAACAGTATTATATAGACAATAAGAATTTAAACAAACAAAAACATGTATTTTAAAGTATAAATTAATAAACAAAAAAAACCAAAATAGACAAAAAAAATGCGATAATATGATTTTGCTGTGTGCTCAACCTGTGTCTAGCTGTGTTACCTAACACGGGTGTGGCACCCTTCCCATGCCTGTCCATGTGACATATCTCTTAAAACAACATTAGTTTTTACAGTTTATTTAGATGGAAAGACTGATGTATTCACTTCATGCATGATTGTTACAGGTTATTGAGCTCCCCATCAAGCATCCTGAATTATTTGAGAGTCTTGGAATAGCTCAGCCTAAGGTATGGATGTGTGTCAATCAAGTCAAACTTGCTTGAGAACTGGTTTGCATATGCCCAAGTTCTATAAACTATAAATCAACATGGTTTTGTTCATCTTTACTAGGGTGTCTTACTTTATGGGCCACCTGGTACTGGAAAGACTCTTCTTGCAAGAGCAGTTGCACATCATACAGATTGCACTTTCATCAGGGTTTCTGGTTCAGAGTTGGTTCAGAAATACATTGGAGAGGGATCCAGAATGGTTCGTGAACTTTTTGTTATGGCCAGGTATTTCATGGGTTGTCTATGTCTATTCAGAGTTGTTTGAGTGCAATTTAAGCTTTATGCATTTCAAGGCTTTTTATTACTTAAATGCTCAGAATAGAGAGCTAAAAAGCCGCTACTTTACAGTGGTTGAAATTTCTTGATGGTACTGGTCACCTAGATCTAGATGTACTTAGTTTGTTGTGGTACAGCTGCATTTTGTTAATGGTTTGTGGAGAATTCTATTTAAGGGTCCATGTAGCTGACTGCTACTCTGTATTTATCAAGTCCAATCAAGAATATTTCTTTCATAAGAAAAAATAATCTCGATGTAAAGAAACACACAGTACATGCAGATAGTTGCCTTTTTGGTTTCAACAGGATCCTCCACTTGTCTTCCTATGATGAATTTACTGTTGATTCATTGAACGGTGGACATGGTTAAATCTGTATCTGGTCAGACTGAGTGTTTTTTCATCTTCTTCTATGTTTTTTTTGCGAGCCCATTTGTGTCAAGTATAGTTGTTGAAAATTTGATCTGGACATGATCAAGTCTATTGAGGTTTAGGACTAGAACTCAAATCTTGATGGCGTATCAAGCTCGCATGATTCAGGGTGTGTACAAGCTGCAGTCTGTAGGTTGGTAAAGCAAATTCTAGATGGCATGGTACAGTCATGACTGGTTGGTAATGCAAATGAAATTTAATGCTGATTACGAGGTGGCATGGTACTGTCATGAGTTGTATATGTAGAGGAATAAACTCTGATCATTTGCTAGGTGGCATAGTACTATCATGACTCATCTCTTATCGGTTCCGTAAGCACTTCTTAAAAAAAAAGGGTTATGTTTAGCTTGATTTCTTTGGTCTTTGTGTTGCTGCATGCATAGATTTTTTTTGCTTATATTCTGTTTGTTTTTTCAGTAGTTTGTTCTGTTACCGTTTACCAGGTTTCTGACCATAGCTGTTCTATTGTGTAGGGAGCATGCTCCTTCCATTATTTTCATGGATGAGATTGACAGCATTGGATCTGCAAGAATGGAGTCTGGTACTGGGAATGGAGACAGTGAAGTTCAACGCACCATGCTTGAGCTTCTTAATCAACTGGATGGATTTGAAGCATCAAATAAGATCAAGGTTTTCAGTTTTTAGGATAGATGTGTTTTTTTTTCTTGCTAGTTCTTTCGTATCTTTTCTGCTAATTATATGAAAATACATTTGTCTAGGTTTTAATGGCTACCAATCGGATTGACATCCTTGATCAAGCTCTGCTACGGCCTGGACGTATTGACAGAAAGATTGAGTTTCCAAATCCAAATGAAGAGGTTTGTTTTGTTGCTATTTGCTTCAGTTTAGCAGTAATTTTTGCACACTTTTTTTTTTTTTTGGTTCCAAAACAAAAATCCGAAGAACTATAGAGCTTGCAAAGACTGGTGAGGGCTGTATGGTTGCTATGAGATGAGGCTTGGTAATCCAGGGTTGGTCACCACATGGTTGAGTTGGGCGACACTAATATCCACTGTATTTAAGTCAACTAGGCTACGCCAGGAACAGGTGTTATAGCCTCCCCCCAACCTCCTTTGGGAGAATTAGTAGCTCAAGAATATTGCACTAGAAATGGAGTTAGTAATGTGATTGCATCCTCAAAACTATGTTATATTGTCATTCTGAATATTCTATTGTGGACGGAATGGTCAGCTGAGTTCCCTTGCTTTGCACTGGCCAAAACTATCTGCAACTTGAAAGGAGCTCTCCAACATCTGTTTTTTGCAGCTCCATGATGTAAAGATATAAATCTTGGTTAGTAAGAACTCAATCGAAACACACAGAGTTTTATCCTCGTGGAGTGTCTTCTCACTGAGCTCTGAAGCCATGGAACTGTTACATTCAGACTGTGTGGGTTAGAGTGATCTACTCGGTTGTTTGGCCAATTTAAGTAAAATCTGTGAATTGATGCAATGGATGAACTGATCCCATCGATCCTTGTGGTTAGCAATTTTTATCCATTTTCTTGATAGTTTATTATTTTTGGGTTGTTTAGGAATTCAGACGTATTTCTCCAATTAAAAAGTTATTAGTCGTGGCAGATTCTCTGGGACTTTTTGAATCTGAATTTTAGGGGGTCTCTTTTTCCTCATTAAAGATATGATTGGTTATGTATGATGCCATATACCGCAAATATTCTAATCTTAGTCCGTACTTTTTCACTATACAGTCTCGCTTCGACATCTTAAAAATCCACTCTAGGAAAATGAACCTCATGCGTGGGATTGACCTAAAGAAAATAGCTGAGAAGATGAACGGTGCATCCGGTGCCGAACTCAAGGTGAGCTGTCATAATTGCAGCATTATCTGCATCAATTATCCTTTTTCTTCCGTGAAAGTATGGTATGGTGAAATTCTCTTTCCTTTTCTGCAGGCTGTGTGCACAGAGGCAGGTATGTTTGCACTAAGGGAGCGGAGAGTTCATGTTACACAGGAGGATTTTGAGATGGCAGTGGCCAAGGTTATGAAGAAGGAAACGGAGAAGAACATGTCTTTGAGGAAGTTGTGGAAGTAAATTATTTGAAAAGGTGTCAAAGATAGTAGCGATCTTCAAACTAAAGATTTTTCGTCTGTTTTGGTTTCTGTACTTAGCTATTGTTTACGGTGTTGAATGTAAAAAATACAACTGCTTGGATATTTAGGTAAACCGAGTGGAAGGCATTCTGAAAGCCGATACAATTGAATTTAAAATCACTGGGTTGAAGTGTCCCAACAAAAGCTGTCATGTGCACCATACCATTTTCCTGAGCTCTTTGTTCTTTCTGATTTCCAAGCTGCGATTTTTGCGATCAGGCAGGCATCCATTAGTTTACTGAGGATGAACTATACTCTTTTGCACGATAGCTTGGGCAGTGAGATCGAATGGATCTGGGATGCGTGAGCGGTTTTTTGGGTTACGGGATCCTAGTTGGGTTTCTGAAAGCTTTTCTAGAGCATTTCCATCTAAAAACAGTTGGTTTCGTGAACTCACTCTTGGAAAAACCTGTTTGAATGTTGTAGTGTTCTCTTTGTCAGACAGCTGCTTCACCGGTGGTTCATCTCTCTCGCCCATGAATTCTCAATTTGTCTTCACCACTATTATCTCATGATTTCTGTTGATTTATCCGTCCATGGTCTAATAGCGACTGAATCAGACGCGAGACGGTTAAGTCGCATAGGATGTGAATTTCACCCCTTCCTTTTCGCACCTAGCCCGAGCTTTAAAACCCAACTGGCGTTTACTCAGGTTTGTATTTATTTCCACCTTCTTTCCTTTCGCTGTTCCTTCAATTCCTCACTTCTCTTGTTCAAACTTGAGCCAATAACAAAAAAGAGCTCAACTTTTGGGGGTGCACAAAACTTTTGATAGATATTCACAAAGGACCACACTTGTGACTGTTTCTAGAGGAGACCTTAGACGATTAATAAACTACCCTTTATAGGTTAATGAAAGGACCCACAACCTAATTTTAGAACAAAGGAGAATTTTTTTTTTTTCTTGTTCTACTATTTTGGCCTTCTATGTCTCGTCTCATTATACTTCCGGCCAACTCTTTAGGTATCTCTCGCCTAATTTTCCGGCGCCTATTCCAGCCGACTCTCTCTCTCTCTGTCTTTCTGGTTTTATTGTAAGATGTTCTGGTTCAGCGTTGGCATTGTTTTTGGCGGAGCAGCAAAGAGAACAAATTTTAGAAGTGATGCGGTAGAATGAAGCATATTAGTGCGCACAATGTATGCGCTTTGAATTATCTTTTTGTGCCAGATGCTTATTGCCAACACCTCCATTTGTTTGTTGAAATGCCCACAAGAGAATTCAGTCAACAACAGCCTTTATGGTTGTATAAGTTGTTTGTGTCATTTGTCCATTGCCACATAAATTGTGTGAGAGAGAGAGAGAGAGAGAGAGAGAGAGAGAGGGACCCAGAGGAGAATTAAGTTTGGACATCCGGCCAACCCAACATCTAAAACTTGGACTTGGGCCCGGCCTAACTTAAAAAACTCGAGCCCGAGCCCAGCCTGATTACATTAAAATAATATTTTTTAATATAAAATAATGCAAAAGGAAAAGGACCTATAAAATTTTGAGCAGACCTCATTTAGCCGGAAATACAGATTCATATAAATATATATTTTGAACTTTACAAACAGCAAAGATAGACCTTGCAAACTAAAAGAGGTTTCAGATGATCTTTACAAACAGCAAAGATAGACCTTTTCTACCTTACCAAATACCAACATAAGTAGTAAATAAAAAAAGATCAACATACATGCTTCCCAATATTATTACAATTCCACTTGGTAAAGTTCGAGAAAGAGTAATTTCTTGTCAAAATCATTTACGTTGCTAATGGTTATGAAGTTATTGTGATTTTTTTAGTTATACCAAAATTGATTTTAACCGTTTACATTACAACACTAGTTCCGTTAATTATCATTAACTGTTTTTGGTTCACACATCATTCAAAGTTTTCAATAAACTCTAGTTCCAAGATCCGATGCCATCGAATGTGACATAAAATTAAGCAATAACTAGTTTCACTCGAGTTTATAGATACTTTAAACTCTTAAGTGTCATTGTGACTATTAATACTAGCACGCTAGTTGTGATTCTTCATTTGGGTCATAACCTTGAGGCATAGAGATATTGTCTTAAAAGTTTTGCGTTGAAATAGGTTAGTAAATCTTAAAAATGCCCTAAGACGATTAGGTTTTTACTTATAAAGTGGACCTAATTTTTTTATTTTCTTGATTGAATCGCGTCAATTAAATTCACCTTCAAAAATATATTTGATTTGGAAATAATTTTTTGATTTTTCTAAAGTTGGTCAGACATCAACTCAAGCTCGTGTATTAGACTTACTGTAAAACAACAAATTATTGTTCTAAATTGATTAGCATCAAGGACGTGTTTGTCACCATCCATATTTTATGGGGAAACCAAGTTTGAAGTAATTTGATACGATTGAAGGAAAAAACATTTTCCGGATGGTGGCAACTTTGCGAATATAGATCAAATACGAGGGGTCTCCTTGTTCACTTCTAAACCTTGAGGGCCTCTTTGTTATTGGTGCAAAACACGAGCGTCGGTATGTAATTTTTTCAACAATAAATATCAGATTGTATTTGAACCTGGATCGGGCCTTACCAAGAGCACTGCCAACAATATCCGAGCCGCTCCCATCAATTCCCTCCCATTAATGGTCCTCCGGGAGGCGACGAGGGTGAGAAGGGGAGTGAAGTTTTAGCAAGAAGGGCAAGCGGACAAGCACAGACCGTCTGAATCTCTAATCCCTAACTCCCTCCCGCCCTTCCCTCTTTCTTGGTTTCTCTTTTCCCACCACTGTCTCCCCTTTTCTTTCTCTCCCGCAATTGTCAAAATCAGTCCACTCGTTTCTCTTATTTATTGTGTTTCGTCATTCAATCTTCTTGGGTTTCTGTTGCACAATCTCACCCATGCCTCCGAAGAATCTCATGATGATCTAAGCAAGTGCCTCGAAGAAGACGGCCCTGCAACCGTCCTCGGTGCAAGGCCTTTGCCGTGTCACCGCTTCCATCTCATCTGGAACGCCTCATGGTTAGCGTTTCTGTTCATTCGCTTTCTCTTTTTTTGTCTTCTTCCGATAGGTTTTGCGTTTGGAGAAAGAAAATGCAAATACCCACAGAACATGCGTTGTTGGGAATCCTCTTCTCTGTCAATTTACGGTTCTTTTGTTGGCAATATAGCTGTAGCATCATCTAACATTTTGGTCATGTGCCATTGAAGCATTTGCGAAAATGTCAACGTCATTAATACCAATTTTGCTTTAATCTTATGTGGTTATTGCCGTTTCCTTCATTAAATGATTATATGAAAGTCCTAACCTTACTCGTCTCCGTTCTTATACGCTTTCATCGTCACAATCACAATGGCTTCTCCAGAAGTCCTCGAAGGTGCTTTTGGTTTGAAAAAATGTTATTTTGCCTCTTTGTGGTATCGTCGTTTTTATCAAGTTATATTTGACCAATCACTAGTTTCTTCCCCTTTGGGTTTTCTACGCACGGTCTGCTTATGATTGCATTTCTTCCCCCGTTCATTCACCTCTCCAGCACTTTCCTCTATAAACCCTTAAAAGAAACTTTGAAAAGATGTGACTATTTCTATTGAAACAACTGGTACATGATGCTTTGAATGTAGCTTGGATTTGCAAATAGACGACTTCCTGCTCTTCAGAACAAGATCTGGTCATATATATAAATTATAAACTTATGTTGAAATAGTTATGCTTTCTGGGAGCTGCATCTAATGCATTTGCTGGCAGTGCTGGTGGGATTATTTCAAGAGTCCTTTTTGTGTAGTTGTTGCATTGTGATGCACCACATTTTGTTTTTTCCAAAATGCAATCTAAGAAAGATATACTGTTTTTTTTGACGAGTTAGTTTGTTCAACTTCAATCAGACTTGGAATATTGGTATAGTTGGTCAATAATTTGTGCTTATATTTTGTCTCTTCTTAGATGGTCTGAGCTGAATGATATCTACTGTTTCCAGCTTTCTAGACATGAAATGTCCTTAGAAGAGTTCAATCCTTAAGTTGAAAAGATGGTTGGTACCAGTCGACAGAGAGATAAATCTGGTAATGAATTTACATTTGATGACAATGAAGGTACTGCTGCTCGTACAAGACCTTTTAGTATGGAAGATATACGGCTAAGAAGGGAAAAGAAAAAGTTGATTACTGAACAAGATTCAGTCTCAGAGAATCCACTGGATAATAAAGTTGTTGAAAGTGCCTATGATATCCCTGCATCTGGTACAGATTATAGTCGTAAAAAGGATCCTGTTAATGAGAATGTGAAAAAATCTAATTTGGTGGACTCAATGAGAAAAGCTCGGAATAGTGACAAGGAACTGGTTCAAGATTGTTCCTCAAAGGGAAAGCGAAAGGAAGTTTATGGGACAGATATTTCATCTAAAGTCATATCTCACAGGGACAAGAGTAGGGATAGAGTCCACACAGATGAAAAAAGGAGAGGTCACCACCAGGTTGATGAAGGCCATGATGCTGGTTCCAAAATTGGGATTGAGAAGAACCAGTACAAAAATATGAAGTTAAAGGATAGGAGAGGCAATGGAGGCAGAAACTCCGAAAGAGAAGACAAGAGAGAAAGCAAACGGAGACATCGCACTGAAGGTGTTATTGAAAGAAATCTGGAGCCTGATGAGAGTGATACCAGAAAATATGACTCTCACCGCAGACAATTAGACTCCTATTTAGACCAGAAAAGCAGAAACAAGGTGTCCTCCGTGGTAATTCGGGATTCCTATCGTGATCGTGAAGAACCACGGTCAAAACGCAGAAGATCAGCAAGTCGAGAACACCATCGAACCAGAGATAGATCAGCTTCAGCCTCACCCAAAGAACGTAAGCATACATCTTACCGAGAAAGGGAACATGAAAGTTCCTCCTACTATTCCTTTAAGGAAAAGCGTGATCGACTCCATTCTGAAGTAGATAAGAGCAGGAAAAGCAATAGTCTGTCTGGGGGGCATCATTGGCGATATGGTGATAGTGGAATTGGTGGATATTCGCCCAGGAAGAGGAGATCTGAGGCAGCTGTTAAAACTCCTTCTCCAACAATACGCTCACCTGAAAAGAGAACTGCTGCTTGGGATATCCTGCCCGCCAATGCAGAAAATGGTGCTTCTGTTCCCACACTGGCTTCTTTTCTTTCCTCTCAACAGGCTTCATCTCTGTCTGAGTTACCTGCTGCATCCCCTGACATATCAACTGCTTTGAATCTGCATCCACCAGCCAATGCAAATGCTGTGTCCTCTATAGACAACAGTGCTCCGGAAGATGATATTCAGCTCACACAGGCAACTCGACCATCGAGGAGGCTCTATGTGGAGAACGTACCGATTTCAGCATCTGATAAAACATTGTTGGAATGCTTCAATAACTTTTTGCTGTCATCTCGTACTAAGCATGTTCAAGGAAGGGTTCCTTGCATTAGCTGTATGGTATGTCCTTTATCATCATTTTGATGGGCTTATAGTCCACTTGCATATATTCATGCCTTTGTTCAAATTTTCTCCAGGTAAACAAGGAAAAGAACCAGGCTCTTTTGGAATTTCTTACCCCAGAAGATGCAACTGCTGCTCTCTCATTTGATGGCAAGTTGTTTTCTGGTTCAATACTAAGAATAAAGCGGCCAAAAGACTTCATTGAAACTGCAGTAAGATTGCTCTTATTTCTCACTTTTATGTTCCTCAATTTCGGGTTGACACATTTGCACTGCTTGAAAAGAAGAGATAATCTCATTATTTGGCCGGCAAGTATTTGTGTCTTTTTCTTAGTCACAAGTCTGACCAATCAAGAAAACATGTTGTAGATGATGCTGATTGATCAGAATGTACACTATCCATCATATGCATAATAACCAAATTAAACTTCTTTTTTGACTTTGATGACAACCTCTGATGGAAAAATAATTTGCTGAACTTTTGTGTGATTCGTGTCACTGGTGCCTGCATCTTATACCTTATTTTAGCGTCACAAGGATTTTGGATTTGCTAGGTTTGGTGATTGGTTTTGCTTTGTTCTGGCATTGGGATAAGTTATGTTTCATTTGTTCACCTCACCATATTGGAAGAAACATTTATGAAAATCATTTTTCCATATGTCATTTATCATCTCAGTGGTCCTTTCTGTATACACAGTTAATTAATAAGTTAATTGTAGCTACACCACCATTTTTATTTCCTACATTGATGTCATACTAAGTTATTTGTCAACTGGCAGTCCCTCCGTTTTTGAAGTGACTGAGTTGCTAGTAAACATCATTTCTTCAAGCTTCTCTGCTGCACAAAACGTGCTTCATTGGCTTCCCATACTTCATATGAAAATTCAATCTGTATTTGCTTAGGATGAGCGAATGATGTGGATATTCTTGCAACATTTAAGATTATTATTTGATTTTTTTACTTTTCCCAATTAATTAAATCTTTTAAATGTGCATAGCTAGCAAACAGGCATGCCCATATTGTTACTTTCAAACTCCTGATTGAGATTTTCTAACCTTCATTACCCTGTCAAATGCTTAGTGGAGGAAACCTGTTGAATGTTTAAATAGGATGATGCTGCATGTTAACACAGAGGAAAGACAAAGATGATGAAGAATAATGACTTGTATTATAAGTTCTGTGTGTTGCCACCTTGTTTGTGCATGCATGTCAACATTCTAATTGGTTTTAATGCGAAGCATCACTGTACTCCGAGTGCTGACCTTTAAGGTGCCCAATTCTTGGGACTCTATTTCCCTTTTACCTTGTGGTGTGAGTATTGAATTGTATGGACCATGGAGTTTATTTTAATTTTAATTTATTTTTGTTTTCTAACTATCATTTAGTATGTGATAATTGAGTTGATTGATTAATTATATATAATATTTTTTTGTTTTGCAATTTTAAAAGTCGTTCAGAAAGTTAGTGAGCCATATATTGAGATTTTAGTTACAAGGTCATGCACCTGCATAAAGAAAGTCCTTCTGCTACATACCTTTGACATAGAATTATGTACTCATACTTGAAGACAAGTGCAGTATCAATAAAATGATAAATGGTCATGTTTTCTTGATTTTGGTTGTCTGCCTTTGTCAGTTTTCGTAACAAATGCTTTGTTAGTCTGAATTGTGTTGGAGTTGTCTCATCCAATGTTGTGAAGTGCATAATATCACTTGTATCAATTAGGCTGATAGTTGGTTATGTAATGTAACTTACAGTAATTTTAAGAACCTGCAATTTTCTAGTACAAAAAGCTCATGAAAAATTTACAAAAAGAAAAAAGAAATGCAACTAAAATGTTCCTTATGAAAACATGAATTGCACAAGCAGAAGGTATGTTGAATAGTAACAAGTGACAAATATAAAACACCAATTTCAACAAAATATAATAAAAAGTTTTACATTTCAGTTAAACAAAGTACATCCACTAATTCACGTTGAACTGAAAGTTCCTAATCATGAGCTATCTCTCTTTCTCTCTTCCCTTTTAGCGCCTGTAAATCTTCTGTGGACATTTGTGCAGTTAACTTCATTTTGGTACAATTTTTTTTTCAATGCATTTCCTCCTTGATGTGAAGTTTATGCTGCATTTCTTTAAAATGACAATTTCTAGTTTCTGAGGTATATCATCCATGTAGCAGGTTTTCAGACAGTTGCTATTTTCATGCAGACTGGAACTCCAGATAAATTTGGGGCGAAAATTGATGCAGTATCTGATTTAGTAAAAGATTCACCAAACAAGGTAATGTTGTACTGCCATGATATATTTCCATCATGATTCTGCTGGGCTTGTTTAGGGGATGATGTATCAACTTTCTCTTTGGCACTAAAGTTTATTGTGAATGGGTTGGACGCCATCTCTGGTTTTGCCTTTACATCAACCTTAAAATGGAAAGAACAAATGTTCAGATGAAGAAATGAGAAAAAAAAAAAGCAAGGTCCTAACTTCTAAGAAATACTTATGTTGAGAGTTAACTAGTAGCAGTCTGATTGTATCACATGGTTATTTTTTGTTTTTATGCTGCTGCCTGATTTCGACAGTGTATTAATGTGTCTTTGTCGGTCAATGTTGAACTGTTTGATGCTTTTGTGGATGGTTATTGAACTTTTGTCTTTATGCAGCTATTTTATTTTGCTAATGTATCTATATCAGTCAATATAGAACCTTTCAATTGTTTCAGGGTGGTTGTTAAATTTCTGCTTTAAGTCATGACTAGGGCTGCACACGAGCCGAGTCGAGCCCGAGCTTGCCCAGCTCGAGCTCGACTCGACTGAAAGAGCTCGAGCTCGAACTCGACTCGAGCTCGAGTCGAGCTCCCTAACACAAGCTCGAGCTCGACTCGATTATACAAAGTCGAGCTCGACTCGACTAACTCGAGTAACTCGGTTAATATCCAGCAGCGTCTTGCCCATTGCAACTTACGAACTGAACTAAAAATGACCTCTGAGAATAAGCAAAAAAAAAAAAAAAACGAACTGAACAAGGACCTCCAAGAATAAGCAGAAAAACAACACATTTGCTCACGCCTTGCCCTGGGCCCATCTTCTTCTCTATCTTGGCCAGCATTTCGCTAAGAGCACCGGCCACGTCCTCCATCTCCTTAAGCCTTTTCTTCATCTGACCCAATTCCTAAACAAAGAAAAATCGAATTTCAGCTGTGTTGTGAATCGGTGTTAAAAAGTCCCAAATGAAAGAAACCCTAGCTCTAACCTTGGACAATGAAGTCTCGCCGTCTGCAGCTCCGACCATATCAGCGTCCATCGACTTCTCCTCTTGCACGCCGTCCTCTTTGTTGACCCCATTTTGCCCCGACCTGCCTCTGCTTCAGCCTTCAGAAGAGAGAGAGAGCGCGCGCGAGAGAGAGAAGTTGGGGAATTAGAAAGGGCGTGGGTGAACGACGAGCGTAAGGTGAGAGAAACGAGAGGGAAATTGATGGGAAGAGTAACGATGAGAGTGTAATAATGAGAGTAAAGGGGTAGGTGGCTCCGTGCGGGTTAAGGGATGGAAAAGAAAAAGGGGTTAAGGGAGGGAAAAGAAAAAGAAGAAAAGGTGGGAAAACTAAAAACGTAAAACAAAATTAAAGTGAGGTTGCGCGGGTAAAGAGAGGGAAGAAAGAAGGAAAAGCGATCGGGTTGAGTTTTACAAAGAACACCGACCATAAAACATTTTATCATAAACCGGTGAACCGGTTTCAATAAGTTAGTGTATCGGCTTTCAACATTTAATGGGTTTATAACGAGTCGAGTCGAGTATAAACGAGTCGAGTTCCTGAAACTCGAACTCGACTCATTTATTGTTTCGAGTTTTTTTGTAAGCTCAAACTCGAGAACGAGTTGAGCTCAAGCCGAGTTTTTCCGAGCGAGTTCGAGTCGAGCCCGAGTTGGCTCGACTCGTTGTGCAGCCCTGGTCATGACTCTTGTGATGTCGGTGTTTAGGTCACTTGTTCTTCCATACATAATGAGCCACAGGAACTATCGGTTGAATTCTGTATGCACATGTCACCGCTATTTATGTTTGAATTAAAGTTTCAGAAAAGGTAAAACAGAATTATATTCTTTTGGCTTTTCGATATTGAGCCTTACTAATCATAATGCAACTAGTTTACTAGTTTTTGGTCAAGCAACTAGTCAATGGTCTATGGTTGGTGAGGTCTAAAAAATGCCAGCTGATGCCGTCTGATGCCAACTAGTTGGCCAATTTAACTTTTTTTTGTAATTTCATTGTGCCTTTCATTTATTGTATTCTCTCATTTATTTGAATACGGAATTCATCCATGTTTTATTGTTTTATGTTGTGATTGTTTAATTGGTCTTACCATGTATAATTTTTTGGTTTCTTTTTGTGCAGTTTTTTATGTTTATGAACGTCTATTTAATTTTCACTGCAATATGAATTTATTTATTTATCTATCCGTACATATGTAATACATTATTATCTGTTAGTTTTTTATGATTTTCTAACGGTGATCATCACTTCCTTTTATGTATTATTCTTTTCACATTAACTTTTCTCCATCTCATTTTCCATTGTCTTCTCAAAGTGCTAATTTTGCTATTGACATGCTGCTATTATTTCTAAATTGAATGACTCATGGGTTTCTTTTGGGAACATTAATTCCTCACAGATATTTGTTGGAGGTATTTCAAAGGCCTTATCATCTGACATGGTATCGCTTCTGTACTCTTCTCTTCTCCATCCACTTCACAAACTGTGGCAACATCTGCACTTAAGATTCATTTGCTTCTTAGTTTGTTCTATCAAAATGTATTTATTCCGTTTTAGTAATTTTCAATGTCGTTTTTTACCTCCACTTTTGGTTTCTTTATTCTGGTAGGTAAGAATGTTCTCTTTGGCTATTTAATCCTTCTTTGTTTGTCTTTCAGCTGAGGGAGATTGTTAGTGTCTTTGGCCAGTTGAAGGCATATCATTTCGAGTGGAAGGACTCCAGCTTATCGCATGCATTTTTAGAGGTATGTGGCACCAAAGTTAAGCATCTGCTACCATTTACACGTAGCAGGAAATTGTAAAAAATAAAATATTATTTTCATTAATATAATAGACTAAATAGAGGTTTTAAGTTTGAAAATTGTTATTTCCTCATTTCACAACCTATTTTTTTTACTTCATTTCACAACCCTATTTTTCCTATAATTTTGTGCTGTGATCCGTTCCTGGCTGATTTATGTCAGCTCTAGGGCAGATGGTTCTTGCACTTGTCCTCATACTAAACCATTTGCCAATTGAGTACCAGCGGCATATCGATGTTAACGGTGAAATCTAAGAGTGATCGATTTGAGGAAAGTATCTGAAATGCAGAGCATGTTTTTTCTAGCACGGTTGTGATTTCTCAGCCTGTAACTTTTGATGGCAGGATTACATATGTGATTTTGACAATAACATGTGACAAGGTAAGTGGAACAAGGATGGGGTGTTGCTTAGAAGCACCTTTTTCTTGCATCATAAGAAAACACTGGAAAAGTAAGTACCTCCTTATACAAAACTTAGTTCCGGAGATTGAAAGTGAACTTCTAAAATTGTCATGGAAATATTATGTCATCATAGTAATATCTAAAAGTTCAACTGTTCAAGCAAGCTGTATAAAGGAACAAGAAAACATGGGCATGCTTGACTTGTTCCAAAAAAAAAAAAAAAAAGGAAGCGCCTTTGTTATTTTTGTTTGTTGCACGTTCATATGGGAGTGAGCGAGAGACAGGGAAATATGTCCAAGTGTGCATGTTGTAATGCCCCATTATGAAAGTTTATTTTGAAGTGAAACTATTCGGGATAAAGTTGTGATCCATCAGCTGAGTCGTATGTGAAGGTGGATTGGATTGTTGCAATTGGTATCATTATCAAAGCACAGTTCAATACTTGGACCTGGAGTCCCACATGTGCAGATGCATGCGACTTAGGGTGTGGATTGTGATGCTCCATTGTAAAAGTTTAGTTCCATATTGAAACTTGTTGAAAATTGTCAAGGGCTTGTAAAGTGGGTTAGCTAAGTGATTGATTGTCTTGGTTTCTAACTTTTTTGAAGTTCGAATTGAAGCTGCTAGGAGATGGGTTAGGATCTATTAAATTAGGAGCCTGGACCCCATGTGGGAGTGGGTCAAGTTGTAAGTTGTTGTAACAACCTAGCCAACTCCATACTAATCTCAGACTTCTGGTTTGGCGGATATGGGCTGCAGAAGCCGCAAAATACACACAAGAATCAAGAAACAGAATTGAGGCTAAAACTCAAAAGCTGCATATATATGGACAAGCTAGAAGAAACCCTAGGGTTAAAAATAAAAAATATGAATTCTGGCTTCACAAGCAAAATCACAGGTTGGAGGGACCTAAAAGGCTAAAACACGATTCACATCACTATTTTCAACTTAAATGCATGTAAATGACAGTTCACTGCTTACAAAAAGGAGTGCACAAAAGATTGTAACTATTGGTAAAGTGAAACAGTACAAGACTTCCATAGTGAGTCAGCTGGTTTTGCTGGCTCACATGTTACAGTTCAAAGTACTCCAGTAATGACCAACTCCAGCAGCTAAACATTCAATTGGTGATTAAGTAGTAGGGCTGTGCCCTGGGGGCTGGGGCGAGCCAGGAATTACCCAACCAGTAGAGGCTCATGCCAGCCCATTGTCCGACCCACAAAGGCCCCGCAGGCCCATAAGGGCCTAAATAAAGCCTACCCCCTCGCCCAAGAATGAACGGCCTGGCCAGCACCAAGATTATATGGGTCACAGGCCAGACAATCTGTCCAGAACCTCACCAATTCAATGTAAGTACTAAATAGTAAATACATTAGGTCAAATCCAGCTCATAAAAATAGTTATATATAGTCACGTGAATTGTTTAGTAATGTAAAAAACTCTGCACCATTTTATATTGCCCAGTCTTACTAGGCAGTGACTCCGGGCAGCTTGGTATATCCACTTCCGTCCACTTGAATTGACCATAGCCATCATGTTCAGTTATTTAAGGATAGGTATTTTACTTTTTACTCACAAGGGGGATTTTTTGGGTGATTTAATTTCTACATGGAAGTCAACCTAAAAGTGATTGCTGCTGTTCTTGGATGTACTAATGCCAAAGGACTGATGATAAATTCATCCAGAGCTTTTATTTAGCTATCAAATAGTAACTATCAAATTGCTTTATTTTGTTAGCTACTAGCACAGACTCAAATTATGGTGGAGTCTGCAACATCTTTTTTTTTTACCAGCAATTCACATTAGCTTTCTACTTTCATTTCCTCCAATTAGAGACTTAGAGTGTGCTCTCATAGAATTTGTCTTTTTTTTTTCCCGCCTATTGAAACTAAAATTGGTTCCTATGATTTTTCTTATACAGTATATGGATCAGTCAGTCACCCACAGAGCATGTGCAGGCTTGAACGGGATGACACTGGGAGGGCATGTTATTACTGTTGTTCAGGCCACTCCTGATGCACAGGGAGAGGTATAATCATCTTTACATATGTAAGATTTTTTATTCCTTATAAGAATCTTAATTATGCTTGATGTCAAATCATGGTGTTTTTCTTCCAGGATACTAATTCAGAGCATCCTTGCTATAGCATCCCTGATCATGCAAAGCCATTGTTAGAGGATCCGACTCCAGTCCTGAAGCTCAAAAATGTGGTAGAGTCTTGAATTAGTTTTATTTTTGTAAAGATAAAAAATGCCTGCATACAAGTCCCTCTATCATATCTAAACGGAGTTGTCCTATTATTGTTGCTACGGTTATTATTTTTCTTGAATAAGCTTCCTCTGGTTGCTCACTGCATCTAATCGATTGGTGAATATTGGCATATAGTTATCTGAAGAAGATTTTGGATTGCTGATGGAGCCTGAGCTGGAAGAAATACTGGAAGATGTACGGTTAGAATGTCTGCGGTATGTGAGAAATCTTCTGTTACCCTAATAATCCCAGAATATGTTGGCAGTGGGTAGGAATTCTGTCATGTCATGGTATCCTCACCCAGTTACAAGGAAAATTCATTTTTACCAGTGACATCAGATGAAGAGTAGCATCAGGTTGATGACATATCTTACACTGTTCCATATTTATAAATGATAATTTCGCTTGTTATGTTTTTTATTTAAATATGTTTTCTTCTTCCTTTTAAATTCTGTGAAATTTGGGTAACTTAAACATGTTGGATATATCATATATGGAATTGGTTTTGCTGTGCACATATTTCCAACTTCACTTTTGATGAATATACAATATTAAACATAGGAGTGAATAGGTTACGAGAAGAACCTCTGAGCCTTGACAGTCGTGAAACTCAAACGTAGGGGTGAATTGGTTACCGGAGGAGACTCTGGGCCTTGACAGATGTGAAATAGTTCGTGTACCAATATAACTGTGCAGTCTGATTCTTTTATCGTGTTCTGAGATGATTGACAATTTAAAGTTGTTTTATTTTGCTGATGCCTTTTTGATACATTTTGTTGCAGATTTGGCACAGTCAAGTCTGTGAATGTTGTCAGGTATTCTGGAAATTCTGTTATTGCTGTAGATGCTTCTGTGACCTCTGATAATGGTGGCTCAGAGAGATTCTTCCAAGAGCCAGCTGGTGACACTGAAGCCGTGATGCCCATGGATGGCTGTCTTAAATGTGACGATGAAGCAATTGTTGAGAAGTCGGATAACAGTGCTGGAGAACACCAAAATAATCATGGAGGTGCTGCAGGAGGCACAGAAGACTGTCAAGATATGGATCCAACTGATCCTGTAAAAAGGGAGCCAAATCATTCTGATGCTAATATTGAAAATGATGCATGTATAGAGTCAAAAATTGATGCCCGTGTAAATTTTGAACATCGCCTTGACAATGGTGACAGTAATATGGTGTCTGCGAAAAAGGAGTCTGACATTGATGCAAGTCAATCTGGTTTTACTGACAGCTTTGTTTCAGAGGCTGCAAAAGTTGAGGGCAATAGTGATTATATGAAAAAAGAGCCTGCAGAGGAGAGAGGGGTTCATGTACATGATAGCAATGAACTGCAAAATGAACCAATAGAAGCGAACAAGCATGGCACACAAGACAGCTCAGGAATGCAAAGAACATCCATTGAAATGATTGGTCTGGAAGGCAGTGATGAACTGCAGAAAGTCCCTACAGAAGCAGAGCAGGCTGTCCAAGAAAAACTGGAGGGGGAACAAGAGCAAACACAGGACAATCTAGATAATTGTGAGAGTAACGCCTATGATTCACTCATCTTTGAACCTGGAAGCATTTTTGTTGAGTTCATGCGGAAGGAAGGTGCTTGTTTGGCTGCCCATTCTCTGCATGGGCGTCTCTATGGAGCTCGGGCAGTTGCAACTGGATATGTTTCTCTTGATCTCTACAAGGCTAGGTTCCTAAGATGAGGCCATAAGCATCTCTGTGATGATGTTGAGTATACCTACTTGCGATCCATTTTCAGGTGGTTCACCTCCTTTTCTTCCTGCTTATCCGCAGCAGCAAAATCCAACTTGTATGTTCCTTGTTTCTTTCGCAATTGTTTTAAGAGTAATTTCTATGGGTAGTAATCGGTGGATGGTTTCATTGACATCCTTAGTCTTCAAATTTTCTCAATCTTCTGCTTGGAATATTTGATTTTTGTAATTTTGTACCCCTCAAAGAAAAATACTGTATTGATCTACACATAGTCAGGTCACTGACCTTATAAATGTATTTTCTTCCACATATAGTTGCATCAGAAGCTTCTTTCTGTACTTTTATCTTTCTGTGGTTCGTATAGTGAAGAGTTTGACAAAATGTACAGGTTATTTTTGTTGTCGTGTGGTCGTTCTTTTTTTTTCCCCCAAAAAAGTTATTGGAAAGAATGCGACGATTTTGGCCTGCTCTTGTATTATACTGAATTTAGTGATATACCTCAACAAGAATATTCAAGTTAGGGGAGTTTTTCTCGTAGAAATGTTCTGGATTCGCGGACTTTATGTTGAGACAACCATGTATGCAAACAACCACCTGCTTAACAAGGCTGGATGGGTGTTATTTGATGATGTTTTCCTTCCGTGATGGTTCCACTTCATTTGCTGGATAGTCAGACTATGACAAGCTGATCAGGATAAGTTGGCGCCTGCAACTCAGCGTCCATAGCGTCCATCTGGAATTACTGTTCTTGTGAATTGGCGTCAACTTGGTAAGTACAGATGGGACTTCAGATCATTTTTGAATTGTACGTCAGATATTTCCCTTTTTCTCTAGTTTTTTTAGTGGCGACTATGACTGTTAAATCCATGCTAGATATAGGCTGACGAGCAGCATCCACTTGTGTATCTTGATCTTTGCAGTCTAAATTCCTTGATGCTCGGTTCCGTCAACTGAAGCCTATATACGCGAAGGGAACACCCATCTTGGCCAGCATATTACTCCCACACGAGGACATGGTGCTGCAATCTTGCAAACTTGTTTGTAACATATTTCAGATAGAAGTCGCCCTTCATGGTGCTAAGAAGAACTTCATGACAGGATTAAGAAAAATGACTTGAGCTTAAAGAAGCTTAAAATTCAATGCGCAGTATATGAGTTTGCACAATCCAGTAGGTTCTACAGAGTTCTGGCCTGCCAGTAAATACAAAATAAAAAACGTTTCGTAATTCATTCCGTGCAGCAGCAGGTTGTCAGAAGATTAGCAGGTGCCTGGTGTTTGCCTTATGGAATATTGTTTTGATGTGAAATGAATTATCACCAGTCTTTCATGTTCACCATCTGGTTTTTTCCCATCTCAAACTTAAATGGGTAGCACACTGCAGGGACCAATTCACTTAAGGGGCGTATACGACCCAATGGTGTTAACATCTGTTTGGGTATCATCAACCAACTGGTTTGGAACTTTGGCGCCTGGTCCGACGCAAGGCGGCGCCATTGTGAAAATTTCTATGTTAAGTAAAAAGGAACATTTCAATTGTATATCGGCTATGATCGGTTGGCACACTTATAGGGATGTCTCATTTGAATCCAATTTACTCCAAAAAAGAACAAATATGTTAAAAAAAAGTTCACATCTAATTACGAAATCAAATCGTGTTTGGATTTAAATAAGTATTTGATTAGATATAGATTTGGGTCGGATTTAATTTAAGTTAAATATCTTATATCCATTGTCCATGCATTTTGAAACTCGGTTTCCAATATATTGTAATGTGATTCGGTTAGAAGTAAGAATCATATGCAAGTTTAAAAATCGGATTTGGATTAGATTATGAACATCTTCTTCATGTTTGAACCTGAATTCAAGCGGATTAGATCTGATTCATTGACATTCTTACACAGTTGTCATTTTATTTTGGGGCAAGGTTATAAGGAAGATACAATGCGATACCTGTACATCCTTTGTTACAAGCTGACGGATCCATGCATGTGTACCATATGAAAGCGAGGAGGCACGGTAATGCTTCCCTTTCAAACGGGTGGAATGGTATGGTAAGGTTGTGCACGCATTCTGAAACAGGTTTGTTCTTAACATGAATAAGGAATGAATGTGATGGTTCTAAAATAGAGTCAGGATCTGAGAATTGTATGAATTAGGTGGGACTGAGTCTGAATCCATACCCAAAACAAGAAACTCTTTACATGGCATCTAAAATAAACTCTTTACATGCCAAATAATAAAAAAAGAAACGATCAGATTCAATCCGAGAATGAGAATCTGAATTGAATGAGAAAGCAATGATATTATTTATCTGATCTGAATCAGGTAGTGCTCCTGCCCGCTCTGCCAAAGGATGGGACTTGCGAGTGGTGAATAATTTAATGCATTCAATTCTTAGATGCCTGAGAATTTGGCGCAGGGGCTGACTTCTGACAAGTTGGACCACATTTCCTGCAGCAACACCGACCTGCCATTCATAGGGACGCTGAGTCCCTGACTGAAGGATATGACCCAAGAGGACTGGATTCAGAGAGCTGACTCTGATATTGGAGGCAGATCCAGTCAGTGCATCAGAGCCACTTAGTGAGTGAGTTACATATTCCTTTTCAGGCACCAAACATTTTATACAACATTTAATATGTTATAATTTCAAATTAAATTAAATTATGAAGATATTTTTTTTTTCTTAATAAAGGAAAAGGCATCTCAACGTGGGTGGCGTGGCGTCCAAGACCCGAACGGATTCCGGTTTTCGTTCGTCCAGCCCGAACCAAGGCCCTGCGATGGCCGATGGGTGGTAGTATTGTAATATAAGGAGATCCACGGGGCTTTCTTGCGGCGGTAGTTTCAACTGGAGAGCGATATGAATGCATCACGAGGACTCCCGCTCTTCGTCTCGTTCGTTCATCTCAAGCCTCCCCATCTTCCTTCACCCTCTCGCTTTCCGTCTCCGCTCGCTCTCCTTTCACTCCCATGAGCAGACCCCGCCGATCCCGCGGGATGGCCGTCTCTCTGCCGAAGATCTGCGGCGCGGTCATCCTCCTGCAGATGATCCCGGCCGTCCATTCCGCCGAGGAGTGGTCCCTCCACCACTCCAAGCTCTCCGGCGTCATCATTCCGGGCTTTGCCTCCACGCAGCTCCGGGCCTGGTCCGTGCTTGACTGTCCCTACTCTCCTCTCGACTTCAACCCACTCGACTCCGTTTGGCTTGATACCCGGAAGGTATTTGGAGCGTCTTCATCTTCCTTTTCGTGTTTCTGTTGTTCGTTGTTGTTATGGCGCTTATAGCTTCAGGTACCCGAGTTGGAGCTTGGACTCCAAGAACGTAGGTGCTTTTCTTTTTTTACGGGTTTGACGTGCTTATCTTCTTGTCTAGCTTGCCACGGTTCCAGAATTTGTATTCATCGGTTCAAATTCCGATGCCCGAGTGACGTCGTATCGAAATGTCATTCATGCACTTGGGGGAAGTTTGTTAGTTCATCAGAGCGGTTCTTGATGTCATTCTTGTTTCTTTACGCGAGTCGGAGCTGGGATTCCAAGAACGTAGATGCTTTTCTTTTACGGGTTTGACGTGCTTATCTTCTTGTTTAACGAGCTACGGTTCCAGAATCGGTATTCATCGGTTCAAATTCCGATGCCCAAGGGGACGTCGTATCGAAATGTCATTCATACACTTGAGGGGAGTTTGTTAGTTCTTCCGATTTGTTCTTGATGTCATTCTTGTTACTTTACACGAGTCGGAGCTGTGATTCGAAGAACGTAGATGCTTTTCTTTTACGGGTTTGACGTGCTTATCTTCTTGTTTAGCGAGCTACGGTTCAAGAATCGGTATTCATCGGTTCAAATTCCGATGCCCAAGGGGACGTCGTATCGAAATGTCATTCATACACTTAAGGGGAGTTTGTTAGTTCTTCCGATTTGTTCTTGATGTCATTCTTGTTACTTTACACGAGTCGGAGCTGTGATTCGAAGAACGTAGATGCTTTTCTTTTACGGGTTTGACGTGCTTATTTTCTTGTTTAGCGAGCTACGGTTCAAGAATCGGTATTCATCGGTTCAAATTCCGATGCCCAAGGGGGCGTCGTATCGAAATGTCATTCATACACTTGAGGGGAGTTTGTTAGTTCTTCCGATCGGTTCTTGATGTCATTCTTGTTTCTTTACACGAGTCGGAGATTGGATTCCTAGAACGTAGATGCTTTTCTTTTACGGGTTTGACGTGCTTATCTTCTTGTTTAGCGATGTAGGTTCCAGAACTGGTATTCTTCGGTTCAAATTCGGATGCACGCGTGACGTCATTCATGCAGTCGGGGGAAGTTTGTTAGTTCATCCGAGCGGTTCTTGATGTCATTGTTGTTTCTCTTTCTTCTCTTTTTTTCCCCCTTCTTTTCTTTCTCGCTTGCATATAAGTTCGTTAAGCGATATCGTTGTTAGGATCCACCTTGCTTGCTTCTCGAATTTTACCAGAGCTTTGTGAAGCCGAACAGAGTTTTCTACGAAGGGATCTTCACTTCTAAATGAGGGCAACTCAGAGAACGATATGTTAGTTAGAGCTGTCATTTTTATGTCATTGGCGGATATTGTCCATACATGTGCGCGTGTTCCTCAAATATTCCCACATCACCAGCTCAAAAGATGGGTGTATTTATAACATTTTGCATGTATGATTAATGTTATGACACTTGTTCAAGAGATGATGCATTTGAACTGTGTCGCACGTATAGTAAATGTCATCGTAAATTAGCTGCAAATTTTGTATCTACATTAATTTTTGTGGTTGATTCCACGAAATGTACAAAAATTGGAAATGAGTAAACCGGAGCCCGATATTGTTGCTTAAATGTGATACAGGTTTTATCTGCTGTGAATTGCTGGCTCAAGTGCATGTTGCTGGACCCTTACAATCAGACAGATCATCCTGAATGCAAATCTCGCCCTGATAGTGGCCTTTCTGCAATCACAGAACTAGACCCTGGATATATCACAGGTAACTCCTTATGCATCGGTGAAAAGTGTCAAAGATAAAATTTTTTCATGGAAAAAAGATGTGACGTAGATCTAGAAATCATGCTACCTATCACAGACATGCATCTGAAAATAAGGTGAGAGTTGTTTCTATCTTGGTGGTGCTTTGTGATCTTGATTATTACATCCAATCTCTGCAAGGTCATGATAAGGTTTAAGTGCTGATAGCTTAGATGCCTTCCAGATTACTAGATTGCTATTGGCTGATGCTGATTGAGTGAATATTCTATGTGATCAAGCTGGATATAATGGTTTGGCCATTTTCAGATATCATGACGTACACAAGTAGAAAGTTCTTATTTTATTAGAAAGGGGTTCCTCAGACATAGCTGCTCATCCTGCAAAGTTATCATTTGTATCTCCTCAAGTCTGCTTCATCTTTGCTAAAATCCAGATGTAGCCATGATTTTGCAGCCAGCCAGATAGGGTAGGACTATTGGGATCTATTCCTAGGTCAGTGCATCGTACTCCCTCTCATAATCATATTTCTAATCAAAAGTACTACTTATGATACATTATCCAGGTCCTCTTTCTTCTGTATGGAAAGAATGGGTGAGATGGTGCATTGAGTTTGGCATCGAGCCAAATGCAATACTTGCTGCCCCTTATGATTGGAGACTTTCAGCATCATTGCTTGAGGAGCGAGATCTTTATTTTCACAAGCTAAAGTTTGTATTTCTTTTGAATCTTTTCTGGCATATCTTTCTGTGGTTCCTACTATTTTTTTGTTAAATCTCAACGTGTTGGTGTAGGGTTTCTGTTTGAAATAATTTTGAGATGGCTTGAACTTTTGAAAACCCTTATTTGTGCGGCTATTAACCAGGATCTTTTTTAGTAATAGCCTCATATTTATGGATGGATCAGCTACATGGGTGTGGGTATGAGTTCGGGTACAAACACAACAAGTTTAGAAAATGTGGGTTCAGGAATTATATGATATTAGATTTTGAGCCCTTGCTAATTGCCAAACTTTCAATGTATTGAACTTTAGAAAAAAAAAAAAAATCTACAGGACATTCTTTATTGCCAGTCTACTAGCATCTAGTTCTCTGTCATGTTTTAAGTTTTTATCAATTTGCTGAACTATTCTTTCTTCTCTTCTTCTTTTTTATTTTTATTTTATTTTTAAATTTAAGTTACTGGACATCATAACTTGAACATGAAGAGGTGGCTGTGAGAGTTCAGGGCTGATTGAGGCTGGAGAGAGGGTCGGTAGAGGACTTGCAGTTTTATGAAAATTCTGAAAAAATGTACATGAAGAATCCCTTAGTTTTAACTTTTAATAATAACTGTATGAGTGGAAAGTCATCACTTTAGAGCAAACCATGTTGCTTGGTTGGGAAGAGCTTAATGGTTGGGCTTTGTTGCAGTGGTTGTTTTTGCTATTAATTTTTCCTATGGGATTGCTGTCCTGCTGTCTTATGATGTTAAAGTTGCTTGTGGATGATAGGAGAAGTTTTATGCTTTTCTTTTTGTTCAGTTTTACTTTCCTCATAGTAGTCCATATGGAAGTTTTACTTTTTTTTTTTTTTAATGACGAAGTGAACATAATTCCCTTTTCTATTCTTCTATCTACTGCTGTACTCTATTTATTTAGCCATAAACGGAGAGACATCATCAGAAGATGCACGAGTCTGTTCATGTATTTAGCTGCTATTGGTGTTGTATTGATTCCTGTAGTCATAAAGCCAACGTCTAAATTTTCAGTATATTTCTTGATTTTTTTTGAAGTTCAATTAATTTGGCCTAAAATCTTTGGTACCCTTCTCATGAAGATTTTCCATGTTAAATCACATTCTTTTTGTGCTTTTTTTATGACTATATTCTACTATAATGAGTTAGCCTTCCCTTTGGTGTAGCTTACACTTAAGACATCCATGATATTCATGGCTGATATGTTTTGTTTTATTTGATCGATTAGTTCATATTTTATGATATACAAATTAAATTAGCATAGAATCTTTTATTGTTTATTAAATCTGTTGCAATTTGTTTATATAGGTTAACTTTTGAGACTGCACTTAAACTTCGTGGGGGCCCCTCTTTGGTGTTTGCACATTCAATGGGAAATAATGTGTTTCGGTACTTCCTGGAGTGGTTGAAGCTAGAGATTGCACCAAAACTGTACCTACAATGGCTCGACGATCATATACATGCCTATTTTGCTGTTGGTATGCTCATTCCTGTCTTGTGCATGAATCATTTTGGAGAATTGAATGGTGTTCATTAAGATCATGTTTTATTCATGTTCCTGGGATGCGAGGAACAGGACGTCCTGTACCTGGTGTCTTAGGAACAGGAAGAAAGAGTAAACACGGCATTTTCATTGAGCAGAACAGACATTCCACACTAAGATGAAGCACAACGCAGTTTCTGTGTTCCATGCTATGCCTGGAACATTTGACATTTGCCACACATTTTGTGGACAGTGGAAAAATATGCTGTATGTTTTGGCTGCCCTTGTGCAACCTACGCTAAAAGATGGTTTCCCTTGATTTGATTGCATTGGCAGTCAACATAATTTTCCTGTTACAAATCATGTTTGGGATTATTTCTTAGGAAATAAAATCATGATTTTTGACCCATATAATTTTGATGCATTGTGAAGCCTCTTTTTTTTTTTTGCTCTTGATATTCTTCTGTGCACATTCAAGTGGTGCACTCTATTAGTTTTTATTTGTTAAAATAAACTATCTATAGCAAATTATTGTTTTTATTCACTTGATCAAATGGTTTTAGGAGATACACAAGGGCACAAAAAACTTAGGGCATGCCATTCAATCAATCATCTAGTTTACTTCTTTTATGTTCTAATGATAAACAAAAGACAGGAATTTAGATTACTATATGTTATTTGCTGCTCAGGGGCCCCTCTTCTTGGTGCTGCTGAGACTGTTAAAGCAACTCTTTCGGGATTTACATTTGGTCTGCCAATTGCTGAGGTGAGTAATGTAGTAGTTGTTCATAGGTTATCATGTTTATGGTTACTCTTATGAGATGTTTTTTAGGGAAATAAGATCATGCATGTGACACAATGGATTAAATGTTAAAAAAGATTTCATAAGTTTCCAGCCTTGGCATGGCATTTGACAAGTGTACTGATCAAAGTCTATCCCTTCTTGGCACAAGATGATATTTTCCAGTGAATTTAACTCTTTATGTTTCTGAATGGCACATAGTTTGTCAATGACCTGCCTTTGTGATTCCATATACGTGCCTTGTATGGCCTCGACACTTATACGTTATTGGCTTGCAGTAAGCATTAAGAAAATGGTGTAGCTTTCTGTGTTGTTTTTTCTTACTCTTAATGATTTCCATGTTATTTAACCTCAGCCTGTATGTAGGCCAGAAAAGTCATTCTTTTCTGTTAATTTTAACTCTGCAAGCCACTATCCATCTTTGCAAAATTTTCTGGGGCTTGTGCAACATTTCATAATTGCCACTTATTTTGAAAATTTATGCAGTTTTAATAAAAGGGCTGTTTACAGATCTTGACTATTTTCTTTTGCAAGGTGTCAGGGAACAGCACGTCTGATGTTCAATTCATTTGGTTCTTCCCTGTGGTTAACACCATTCTCAAAATATTGTCGGGCAGACAACACTTATTGGAAGCATTTCTTTGATGGGAAAGGGAGAGGTGAACACAGAAGCCATTGTGATGATAGGGAGTTTAGGTCAAATTACTCAGGTTGGCCTACAAATATTATAAACATTGAAATTCCTTCTATGAAGGGTATGTAAAAGATCATTTGTGATTTAAATATGTTCTTTTCCCTTCCTCGTGTTACTTATCTTTGTCTTGATGTTCAATGCCTTTTCAGCTATTGGTACAGCTTATCCATCATTCTCTAATGAAGCACCAGCAGTGAACTCTGATATGGAATGTGGACTTCCCGTTAGGCTATCTTTTTCTGCTCGAGAAGTGTCAGATGGGACCTTTTTCAAAGCAATACAAGATTTTGACCCTGACAGCCAGCGACTACTTTATATGCTACAGAAGTAAGTCAGCTTTTCGTCCTAAATTATATGTGGTGCAAAGTTGCTAGTTTGAATTTTGTATTAGTATGTTGAATCGTGCAAAGTGGTTCTTGGTGTTTTGTTCACTTCTGTCCTGATAAAGATGCCTGCAGGCTGTATTAGCGACCCTCATATTTTGTATTAGCTATGAGCCACCCTGCTGGAAGGCCAAAGTACTTTGCTCTGTATGTTCCTTCAAGTATTCTTGCTTTGCGCATTTACCTTTCTAGATCATGTGCACCCCGACATACTCTCTTAATATGTTTTTGATGCACAAGCATAGAGCTGAGCAATGGGCAGCTCTTGTTTGGGTTCAGTTTGTTTAACTTGGGCTTAAAAAAAAACCTTTTGCTCAACTAGTGGAAAAAAGTCATGACCTCAACATAAGCTGGCCTGGTTTAACAATTTAATATTTTCGCTTAACTGTCCTTTTTAATGTCTACTAATTGTATTTTTATAGGCAAAAATGTAATATACTATTGTATATACAACATAAGTATATTTGTATATAATATAAGTATAATTGTGTGCTTGGTGTGACTGAGCTTAGGTGAACATCATGTAATCATACTTGGCTTGCTTATGAATATGAACTATGAAGTATATTGGGTTTTGGGCCATTTCTTACTGATCACAAGTAAGCTTATCATCAGCTTCCCTTTACAAAAAAAAAAAAAAAGAATTCCAGCTCAAGGTCATCTAGATGTTCTCATGCAGTTGTGTGATGGTATTAACAATGCTAACGATGGTGTGCTTAAAAGAACATAGTCAGGTACACTTCTCAGGATGTTTTTTCTTGGAAAATTTATGGTTCAGAAAATTTAAAAAATTAGAATAATAGAAATCTTATGAAATTGTGAATTTTATTCTATTCTTTTTACAAATGGGATTTAAAGTAGCGTTAGACTTAAAAAAAAGAAATGCAAAACTTACCCTTCAAGTACATAAGAGAAGACAATTCTTTAAAATAAGGGAGAAAGGTCACAATCTGTCAAAATGTTTCTGGTAATTCTGAGTCTGTGACTATTAAAAAGGGTTAACATCATGGATCTGCATATGTGTCATAGGCTTTGAATTGTTATCCACAAGCTGCTAACAAATCATGAAAAACTCTTTTATTCATTTTCAACAGTTCACCTTTAACGGTAAAAACCAAGTGCAAACCTCTTTTATCTTCTGAATGTATCCAGGAGAAGATCTTAACTTACCAGGTTAGACCACTCTAGCATAATTTATTCATCCTTCATTCCTTTGATTTCTCTCTTGAACTAATTGTGTTCCAGCCTTGTGTTGTTACCTAGAAATATCTTTAGCTTCTAATATCAACAACCAGCATGTAGGTTTTGCACTAGGACACTGATTCTTCAACCTGGTCTTTGTAAGTGAAGCTTGATATTGTTGATCTTTGACAAACATGCAAACTTATTTGGAAAATGTATGGGCTCTTATGTGTATGAATTTCAAATTTTTAGCTTGCTATTCCTGGAATGTACTATTTTAGTTTTTGATGCATGGAAATTTCTGGATAAATAGTTGTGTTGACCTATATATGTTTCAAACAAAACGAAATTTTAGGTTGTACCATGACGATCCTGTGTTGAATCCTCTTACACCATGGGACAGACCTCCATTGAAGAATATTTTTTGCATATACGGGGTAGACATGAAGACAGAGGTAAATTTTCTTGAAATATGCATTTGTTTTCTTGACAAACTAATGCATAGTTTGCCATTTGCGTGTTTGTCCACTTGCATTTGCCGCCAGCTTATATGGTTTTAGGTGTAGTTGTCTTTCAGTAATTAGAAGCAGAACAAAACATTGAGGTTTTCATTGCCATTTCATTACACAACATGTTGAAGCTTTATGCAGTTTTCTTCACAACAATTGCCAAGTGCTTCTTGTTTTCTTCATGGTTTAGTGTCCAATGTGTGCTTTTTGAGTGATTATTTCCTTCCTGTTGCAATCTAAACATTTGACGTTTTCATGGTGGTATAGGTTGGGTACCATTTTGCACCAAGCGGCAAGCCATATCCTGATAATTGGATTGTCACTGATGTCATTTATGAGTTTGAAGGATCATTGTTGTCAAGGTTGTTTCACATCACTGTGACTGATTGATACCTGTGTCAAACTAAGTTCTCATTTGATGGGTTGCTCCCTGAATCACTTGGCAATATGTTTGCCCCATACCCTGTGGATGCGAAATGAACACCAGTTTGTGCAATATTTATAGTTATGTATAGATGTTTGTAACAAACATCAATTTTTTGTTGCCATGCATCACTATATCAGTTAGCTTTTTCTAATTTCCTCTTCTATAAATTTGTTCATGGTTGACCTGACATATTCTCATGTTGTCTTCTCACACACATGACCCCCCATCCTGTTTATAGCTTTTGCGGTCCCTTGGTATTTTTCATGTTAAGAGTTCCCTCTGCATTATTGTTCCACTAGTTTTATTGACCTCTTGGACTTTTTTCCTTAAAACATTTTTAGTTATTTTCAGCATTACATATTTAAACATTTGAACTTAAGATGAACGGCATTTCTTGAATGTTGCATTTTTGTTTGTCAGATCTGGAAATCTGGTGGAGGGAGTTTCAGAATATGCCAGTGGTGATGAGACGGTAAATAGAAAAGTTTCAACAAATCTTCCTTGTATCACAGTTGAACATTCAAGTCTTATTATTATTTTTCTTAGGTACCATATCACTCACTTTCTTGGTGCAAGACCTGGCTTGGGCCTCGTGTCAACATCACAAGGGCTCCGCAGGTATCTTTTTAATTGTAATTGGACTTTAGTTGTAACATTACCAGTAAACTACTTCAGATCGTAAGCTTTCATATTGAAATTTAGCAAAACAACAATCAAAGTAATTTAGTACGATGTTTAAGAAATATGAATATTGACAATTTGTGGACTAATATGCTTGAGGTTCTGGGGTTGATGCCCTTTTCTCTTACCAAATGCTCCAAAATATCCTGAAGTTCCTAATATGCGACAGTTGTTGATTATCAGCAATCTTGGAACTGTTTCCATGACCTTGAAACTGTATTTCATAGGCTTCTCGTAGTGGTTTGTGTAAGATACAAATGCTACTATTTCTGTCACTTTGTCAAATTACTTTCCTATGAGAATCATAGCTGCAGTTGCTTTGTTTCATGCTTTGCTAAGGTCAAGAAAGTGTTCTTAGTGGTATCTGCAATCTCAGGATTTTGACCAAGTCCAAGATTCACATGGCACCACACGTGTCATAACTATTCATTTTTACGTTTTTTGTTTCAAATTGAAGCCACGTGATTTTATCTACTAAAATGCAAATGGAAAAACTATTTGGCTTCCACTGTATGAAAATAGACAAACTACTTTTGAATTCTTTTCCCCTTCTCTCTATTTTATATTATTCATAATGAATCATACGAGCACCAGTTATAATATCCAAACATTGACACTTCTCAATGAAAAATTGTCTATCTGAATGTGCTCCTAGTGAAAATACATTATATTTCTTCTTTTCATGGTTTAGCATATCTCTTATCTATAATGGAATATGCAGTCAGAGCATGACGGGACAGATGTGCAAATGAATATAAATGTCGAGCATTATCCAGACAAGGACATAATTCCTAACATGACCAGACCGAATCGCATCAAGTATATTACATACTATGAAGATGCTGAAAGCGTCCCAGGAAAGAGGACTGCCGTTTGGGAACTTGATAAAGGTCTCTCTCTCTCTCTCTCTCTCACACACACACACACACACATATTATGCTATTTATAAAGCTTATTAAGGTGCTCTGATATTCTGTGTTGATTAATCAGTATTGTTGTATTCAACTGCATATCAACTCTGAGACTGAGTGCCTCGTCTTGCTCGATCAGGATGGATTGAGCTTCCAATTCCTGTGATCTGATTCGACCATTTTGTTATTTTCATGATTTTTGAAACCATGTCCTGGGATTACATGGGATTCTTGTTTTGCAGTGAACCATCGGAATATTGTTCGCCTCCCTGTTTTAATGAGGGAATTGTGGCTTGAAATGTGGCATGATACACATCCAGATGCTAAATCAAAGTTTGTCACCAAATGTAATTATTTCATTCTGTTTCACTCTACTATGCTGCTTATGCTTTTCTCATTGCCTCATTATTCTGATGGTGTTATGTTCGCAGCCAGACGTGGACCTTTGAGGGATGCTGACTGTTACTGGGATTATGGAAAGGCTCGGTGCGCCTGGCCTGGACATTGTGAATATCGGTTAGTTTCTTAATTGGTTATTTGCAATGGCTTTGTATATCTGATCGTTCAGTCTCTGACATGCTTGTCCATAGACCAAATGTCCCGGAAATGAGCAACCATGATAGGTCCATTGATTAAGATATGCTGAACGATTGATAACAGTCAGAACAGGAGGATCTTTGATTTGAATTCAGCAAAATATTTTGGAAGAGGTGGTCAATGAGGTTGGTATTTTGGACTGATATCACCAAAACATGTCAAGAGCTTGCTTCCTTAAGGGTGTTTTGATGACGTTGAATTTTGATTCTGGAATTAAAATTATAGAAACAAAATTCCACACCTCAAACTGGAATTGGAATGAAAATTCTAATTCTGGTTTCCCTTTCTGTTTGATAGTCTAGAATTTTGATTCCAGAATTGAAAATTATATGTTTGATAAGACAGGAATTAAAATTCTATAATTGGTGAATTTAAAACCATCATGAAATGTTCCCTAAACATAAATGAAAATATTGTAAAATTCTGGAATCGTAAAGGCCGTTGAATATAGTACCCAAAGCGCGTACCTTTTAACTTGATGGCACGGTAGTGGAGAAACTTGGTCTGCCAGCGTAAGCCGTAAGGTACTTTAAGAGTTTTATGCCAGGGTTGACTATACTAGTGCAGACAGTAAGTCTAATAAGAGAACAATCTGGCTTCGTTGTTGTTTGGGTCTAGTATGGCATATGTATCATTGTGTCAACGCTTTAGCTGAGACAATATTGTATTTATCCGTACACATTTTCCAGCGTATCTATACTCCAGACTCTCTTTACTATTTGTGTGTTAGCAGTGATTTAATGCACTGATTATAACATATTAATTGTTCTTATATGGTAGGTATGTTTTTGGCGATGTACACCTGGGACAGAGTTGCAGATTGAAGAATAACACCTCTTCCGATCTCCTCTCACATTACCTTTAGTTATCAAGGAGCAGAAAGCTGTTTGTATCTTCCTCCTTCTGGTTTCTTTTGATCTTTTAATTAGTGCATGCTGCTTTCGTTGTTGTAAATGGATTATGATGGATTCATGCAGTTAATTGTTGCTGTTTGTTACAGAAGTTACAAGCGTATATGCAACTACTAGATCCTGAAAAAAAAAATCGATGACAGGTCGCGAAAGAAGTAGGGCGAGTTGTTCTTGGAGAAAGGAGGCACTGTTCCACCAAGAAATTCTCATTTTGTAAAAGTTTCAGAAAGCATTATTCTGTCAGAAAATTGATCACATGCAATCTTTATAAAGAGGGAAAATCTCGTTGAGGAAATTAAAAGCCCGCCTTCTCTACATTTCCGATGTGTTAATGCAGCGTGACTTGATGCAGCCGATCAGCGCACAATTAACAAGGGACTTGGTGTAGCCATTTTACAAATTTCCTCATGGATTTATTGGTGCTGTACCCTTTTCCCTGGCAGGAATAAGCTATGATAGAATATGTCTTTGTTGCAGTAAAATTTTTCGTTAGATGCAACGCTTTTTACTGATGAAAATTGTTTGTAATGTTCGAAGCATTAAGAAAACGCTCAAGGATTTTATAAAATCTGTGTCAACATGTTTTTGGAGCTTCTTATTCAATCTTTCATTGTCTAAAATCGTGGGATATGTCGTCGTGAACGCGTTAGGTGATGGCATGTTCACGTGACAGCTTTCCCGACGAAAAATTCGTGGTTCATTTACGTTGGTCGGCTGATTTACATTGATATCGCAATTTGGTTCAGTTCGTGTTCTTTTCTTGGTCCAATATAACTCGTTTCTGCAACGAGATTCAGTAGCTAGCTATTGGCTTTTAAAACCGATGACCCTTGTTTGCATAATTAGGTAAAAAATTTCCCAGTTAAGGAAAACAAAAATCTGAAAGACGAGACTTACCAAGTGGACCTCTCCGCCTTTGAGAATAACTTGTTTATTTGCAAGTACGTTTTCACAGGCGGCTTCTTCCATTTTCGTGATAGAAAGATGGCCTTGCATGGTCGACGGGCACGTAGTGCTTCTTCCATGAAAAGTTTCCGTAAGAAACTCCCATCAAAATGGCATGTGGATAAATTGGGATGGGCCGGCGCTAAATGAAAAAAAAAGGGCTAGTCTAAGCTTTTAAACAAAAGAATCTTTGAGAGAACGGAGGGTGTCCAGCAGTGTCTTGAACAATAAAAAGATATCATGTAAAAATGAATTAGAAAAGCACATGTACAGGAAAAACAGCCAACTCATATACAATCCTTAACTTACCAAATAATGTATGACATCTGCAATATTTCTGCAGCGTTGTTATGGGATAGAACGGAATACATGGCTACTTCGTGAGTTGTACTTCTAGGAGCGTTTCTTAATCTCAAAAACATAAATAAGCTCCAAGTGACATCTTTTGTCATCATCCTCAAACTGCCGATTATAATTAGAAAAGAATCAGATAGAGAAATGATTAAAGAGTAACAAGAAATCATAGAAAGTAGAATTAGCCACTCTGAAGTAGTAAAATGGACAACGGTATATTGCTAATGGATGAACCGATTGACCATTTCATTGACAGTATGAGTCTTGATAATGAATGAACCAATTGATGATTTCATTGACAGTATGAGTCCGTAAAATGGCAAGATCATTGATTAATAATTCAACTATAAGCAGGCAAGCATTTTAGACCAGGAGATGGTTGGAAGTGACATGAAGGATAAATATCATAGGAAGTACACCTAGGCAATTAGCCACTTTGGCAAACAGGTCCACGAGCCAAACATGATAGGCAGTTTAAACGGCCTCTCTCAAAGTGGCATCTAAAACACGAAAGTAAATTTAACAAAAAGATATACCTTAAGCTTAGCCATGTATGTGCCTCGAGCCATAGCTCCAGATGGAGTTGTTTCCTCCTCCAACATGTGAATGTAAGGCTCCTGTTGTGGAGCAAATGTACCCAGCATGCCTTTGCTTTGGTCGACTGAACATTCATGCGAAAGAGAGGTCAGGAACATTATGTCACACATCTTTCAGGTACTAGCGTATAGTAAATTGTATAGCAAATCATTCCATTCATGACTCAAAAGATCATTATGCCATCAGAAAGATACTTGTGATCCAGCCCACTCTTGCAGAGACTTCCCAGAAGATAAGTTTGAAATGTAAGACAGCTATAGGGAATTCACTTGTGGGCACCAGAATCAGAGGGGCACAGGCCAGATGGATATATGATCTGTTTAAACACATGATGGCTTCAGATGAAGAATGATCATGAGAAATCAGTGCTCGACAATTTTGTTTTTGAATGCTCAGGAGATCCAAGGACAGGAAACCTTTGTACAATGTAGACTAGAAATACTTGAAGGAGAACAAGCAAGAACTTGCTGGATTCTGAAATCTTTAGGGGAGGTGATTTGATTTCTGCAGGGAAGTATTCCAGAAAATACCCAGCTATTCCTGACTCCACAACATCAATTTGCTAGTTACCTTGCTTGTTAATGAAGTCATGAACTTTATGTCATTATAACTAAGAAGAGTGTTGAGGTTCCTATGCTGCGTGAATATATCTTGAAAACTCATTGTGACCTAGAATAATGTAGTGCTAAATGGCCAAAAAGTTTCAGAATATCCACAAATTAAGAAGTTCTGTTACCAAATAATTTGTAATCCATGACTTTTTTCAACATAAACTGATTTGACATTTTGTACTAACAGTATCGTGGTTATCAGGATGAGTGAATGCAAAATTAGTCAGAGAGCCTTAGTGCTAAAAACTTGAAATAACTAGATACCTTGGAGTCCACCCTTCCACACAGTATTGGAGTATGACAAGCCCGAGACAATATTATGCTTAACTCTGAATGTCATCTTGAGGCGATAATCTAATCCTTCTTTCAAAGTAAAAAGAGCATCTCCCTGTTTTTTATCAATGGGTAAGGTTGCAGTGAATTCCGGGTAATTTTCAGAAACAATTCCCAAGGACAGGAAGGTAACTTCAGGTTCTAGCTGGCCTGCAACACAGTAAATTTCATGTCAAAAAGTTGCACAGTGGGTCCATGGAGCGAAAACAAGTGGATCTTCATTCTACCCAACCATTTTCATTATCATCAACACATCCAAGCAGCTTTTCTTTCCACTTCCTCAGGCTCTCATCATCCTGCAGAAGTATCAAGACAATTCCATACAGTGAGATAAGGAAATAATAAGTAAAAATCATGATTTCCCTCTTATTTTAGAATAAGCCATTTTCATTACTATTAGTATATGCAAAAACATAAAATAACATATCATAATCGTGAAAATCAACGTCCAGTGACATAAAAAAAGAAACAGAAAATGCCTAAAAATGTGTATCTAAGTATGCATCTCACTAGTGTGAAATCAAAATTTTCATGTCATACAAGCCTTTCCTGAATAAGATGTTCTGGGATTTTATCAAAGTACAACAACAATTTCATCCAATCCACTTAGCGTGGTGCATATGTTTGATCCTAAGATTTCTCCTGTGTCTGACATATCATATGCTTGTTAATCATCACTGTGATGCCATTTTGACTCTTGATTATCATTCAAATGTCATTTTGGTTATTAATAGTCTCTTGAACTGATAACCTAACACTATCAGCAGCAATTCATTTTATTACTTAAAATAGTCAGCAAACTTGAACTCATACACTAAGATTGAATTGTCGGTCCAGGGGATATCTTTATAGTAAAAAAAAAAAATGGAGGAAATGTCCTGCTCTTTCTGTCCCTATAATGAAAATTCATACCATTTCTCCAACCTACTTAACAATTCCATTGCTATTGATTGGCACATGATTATGATGGCAATAGTGAAGTGGTGGATGAAACAATCACTTAACGCAAGTGGCTTCATTTACATGAGTAACTTAGTGATACCAGCTCTGCTAAATTCAAGCCTTTGGCAGTATCTGCACAAGACAAAGACCTCTTGCTGCATGCACCTTCAAGACAGCCTAGTTGCTTCTTGGAGTACATATGTAAGTAGAAAAAGCTTCTATTGGTGGATCCTCGTGCTATGGAAAAATAAACTATATCACATACCGAGTACTTCACTCCTAAGTAAGCTACGAAGCTGAAGAGGCTATTGAGAATGGCATCTCAGCAAAATGAAACAAAGATCACACAGACAGCAGGGGTAGATAGATATCAGACAAGGCTAAAGTAGAAGCAGTCATTTTTATGAGAATGGGATACACGAAATGGATATGCCAATTGCTGCAGAGCAAGTTTAATGAAAATAACAGAGAAGATCATCAAGATATTGCAGCGCATTGTACAAAGAAAAATGCAAACAGATGAAAGCAGTTGCTACAGCCATCCATGAACATTTTTCCAGTCTCAGAACCTAATGTGCACATGAAATAAATATCCACTACAAAGCAAATACGGAGTCGCAGTAAATACGTTGAACTTAGTCGACCCAATGTACAAAAAGGAACAAGATGATCAATCCCCTTTTCCATGGTATCCAACTACCTCCTCTAAACCAACGTAGTTAACTTTGAATTCAGATCAATGGAAGACATCTATGATTTCAACTGGTCTACATACGATTTTTAAGAAATTTCAACTTATAGTTTTACACCACGTGGCTACTCATGTTCATCTGCATGCTAATCGAAATCCTGCATAACACGGAAAGCATAATCTGAAATCCACACGACCTTAAAAGTTAATTATATGTACCAAACATGTACTAGGAATTATCCATAAATGGTACAGAGGAAAACGTAATAGCATGAAAAACGGCCAAAAACAAAAAAGGAACCGTGTCGAGATTTAAACGGGAAGCGATTTAGTTCTTCCTAAGATACTTTTACAAATTAAAAAATTAAGAACATTCTGCCTAGCTAGGATCGACTGAGAATTTCAAGCTCTGCAAAGGAAAAAAAAACAGGGAACTAAAAACATAAGGTTGGCATCATAATTCGAGATACCACTGAAACCTTACCACAAAGATCTAAACTAAATGCAATGAGTGGTGTTAAAAACTTGAAGTGCACAATTCTCTATATATAAATATATATATGAAGCAAGTGAAAGGCAAAGCACATACCCTGTCACGTTCCAAGTGTTCCTTGAGGGGAACAAGAGGGCTGGGAACAAACCCATCATCGTTCACGTTGGTGTCATTTTCTCCACAATCATCATCAGTATCACAGAACGAGATATCTGATAATCTCCTCTCGAGACTCATATTTCTTGGTACCAACGAACCAGAAGGCCCTGCTTTTACTTCCTCCATTAATGAAGAAAATGGAAGGAAAGAATCCCACAAAGAAAAAAGGATCACAGACAAGAAAGGGAAAAGGAAAAGCTGACAATATGGACGGTGCAGAGGCCTAGAAATAGATACCAAGATTCAAGAAAGCAAAGTTGGAAAATGAGATATCTTGCTAAAGGGAAAATCCAGTTCCCATCACTAGAAAACTGAGGTGGACAATAAAGAATTTAACAAAATAGAGATTATAGACGTCTCGTTCTTCTTCCTACCCTGCAGAGTATCTCCGCTAGATTACAGGCTTACAGCGTGTTAGGCACATGAGATGTACTAGAGAGCCTTACGACGGCCACGTTTTGATTTGCGTCACGTAGATTTGCGGAATTTACGATACTGCCATGACAACGGATTGGATGTGAAGAGGAGCAGCTGAATTGAGAAGGCTGAACTCTGACAATGACTCCGTTAGCCCCAAGTCAAAGTGGTTTAGTCTATCTGTATCTGGTTGGGTGAGAGGTTGGTCGTTAGTTCTATTTACATAGATGCTATTAGTAAATGTGGCATACACTATTATGGAGTTAACAGGAAGATCCCGACACAGGAAGAGTGAATAAAAGGAAAGAAGAAAGGTGGTAGAGTTCCAAGGGGTCGTAAGCCAAAGTGTCGTGAAACGCTGGTAGCTTCCACCAAAAACCTGGTAGTTGAGAGGAGTTTATGCATTTGAAAAGAGGGTCGTTGTTAGTTCTTGGATTTGGCAGCTAGCGATGGTTGTCAATTCTATTGCGCGTCATTCTTTCCATTGAAATGCGTGAGCTATCATGCTGATGCGATACTGCTATTCTCCCGAGCCACCGACACCTACCGATTTCAGCCACCAGCTCCCAAGCATGTCACTGTTCTCATCTATCAACAGTTCAAATGAATGGAACTTCTGCGTTACTCGGGTGGTGATACTATGTTTCGATAGGAAGATGAACAAAAACTTGGAAGAACAAGGTTGGTTTGATGACCGCAGATCGGATTCAAGGCCGGGCGTTTCCCGTTCCGAATATCAAATAAGATCTTTTGGTGGGATAGATTGGCAAAAAAAAGAAAGGGGAGTCGCAGTCTCGTAGATCTTATATCCAAGTCAAATGTTTTGTTCGACGCTTTAATTAGATGAATGGCTCTCATCATGTCATCAGTTCCTTGCAAATTCAGATCCTTGAATTTAAGATTCAAGGCTTTGAAGCAGTAAATGCGAAGATATGATCTCACAGTTAAGAAGAAGATGAGAAACGATTACGAAGCGAAAGTGGCTTCAACAAGAAAATTTTTGAGGCTAGCAGCGATGGTATAACCTCGAGACTTCAAAGAGCGAGGGAAGTTTTGGGGCAGACGGCAGGGAATGAAAAGGAAGGAGGGTGGGATGGTCTATTCACAGATCATCCAACCTAATCATTTGAAGACGAAAGGTATGCATTTTTCTGGGAAGGTGCCGTCACTGATTCTGCGCTCAGCAGTCGGCAGTCTGCACTATTATTTGAGGAAGACGGGCCCATGAAAGGGCCCGCTCCTTTGCGTGATTATCGGTTTCGGAACCACAAGAGATCAGACGTCCGTCCCTCGTCATCTGCCCATATGTGCTCCACTGAAACAGAAGGACCAGAACGAAAGGATGGAATCTTGTGGAAACATGTCCAGCAACAACAGCCTCGAAGGACACCCTTACAGCAGGTATTTTGGTCATGTTTTCAGGAATACAAATGAACCGCCCTCTCTCTATCTCTCTCTCTCTCTTTGCACTGACCTGCAAGACACTTTATCAGATGGGGTGAGAATATTACTTGCAAAAAGCAGGTCATGGTTCTAATGGCAAAATTGATGATCCATTTTCAACGATAAGATTTTGCTTTTTTCCTTTTATAGTTTTGTTTTTGAAATGGGTGTCGAGAAAAACTTGGACTCGGATTTTATCAACTTCCATAGGCACCGGACCGTCATATGGACGTGATAAATGAGCTTGTTCAATTCTGTCATTCTTCTAGAAAAAGATAGTTCACAAGAACCCATGTTTATTGGTAAACATGGTCCTCCTCATCACTCACCAACCCCGAAAATGATGACCATTCTAGTAACAAGTGCTTCGATTTGACCTTTACCGGGAAGCAACATTAGAGCTTCTCGGATACGTTCCCGTAATTCACCGGTTCAGACTGAAAACGAAGTGACGTCCAATAAAACAAGCGCTAGTGATGGGAAATCTACCATAGAGTTTTCTTCGTTTCATCCTGAACTATTAATGTCCAGAATCCTTTCAAAATGCAGCACAAGTTTTATAGCATGCAGATGTACCACAGATTACACTCTAAAATAATACAGATCTTTGGCTTGAGCCAGGATGGATTGATGGATATGACAAGAAAGTGCCACCTTCGGAACCGAATCGCTTTTCATGCTTTTGGCAAAAAGGCAAAACACATGTTCCTCAAGAGGGATTGGATAAGTCAACCAATAATCCATTCCAGCGACACCATGAAATATCATGTAGCTATTATCACTGGATACGGTGGTCAGAACAGCAAATTAAATCAATTAATGCACCAAAACTAGGCCGCTTGTATTATTGAATTACAATATGAAACTATACTTCCATTTGATGAGGAATGAGTGGCATGAACAAGTTTCATTAACGGCCCCAAATCATTTGCTGGAACAATTCTCGAGACGATCCTCAAACAAGACAGGAAATCCTTATGCCACGTCGCAGCTTCAAGGTGATACATTTAGTACCGGATAAATACATCCTCTGATATCTTACAACATGGAAATAGTTTCTATACAAGAAAAGCACATATTATTTGAAAGTCTCTACTGGGCCTGTTTCCTTGAGGAGAACGGCAGCTTGAAAGCAATCAGAAGCTTCTGATGCAGATCCACCCTCGTACTTTTGAAGCAGCCCCAGATCAAGCCATGCCAAATGATTGGTCCTGTCTAATCTAAGTGCTTCTGATAAAAAGCTACGAGCAGTTGCTGATGATCGGCCGCCTTGCTGCCTAAGTATAGAGGCTGCTGAGATCAAACTGGGGACATGGTCGGCTTCTAGCTCCAATGCATTAAGAAAGGCACTCAGAGATTCTTGATGGTGACCCTTGGCTTCGTTAAGCAAGCCTATAAACGGAATAAACTTGGAGTTTGTAATATTCTGTATGAGACGAGTACTTCAAGAAAAAACTAAGGCGATTTGAAGATAAGATACCTATAGTGTGCCACCTTGAAGCTGAATGAGGGTTGATTGCAGAGGACTTTGCAACACAAAATTCAGCATCTTGCCATTGTGACATCTTAATGTATACACAAGCTAGATCAAGCCATGCTTCCATTTCTAGTAACCGGTCACCCCTTGCACCCTGCAAACGTCAATGTATAGAATATGAAGTTATATAATGACATCAAATTCTCACATAGCAAAACACTAAAGAAAATTTATTTGTTTCCTGTAACGTGTGAACCAGCAACATTAAACTGGCATACGTGAAACTAACAGTTGGACAATGACGTCTAAATGTCCAATGCTTTGAAAGCAAACAAGCATGAAAAAAGTAAGCTTGTTTCCTCTGACTTCTGAACCAACAACCTTCACACTGGATATCATGTTCATGAAGCAGTCTTGAGCTCAAATGAGTGACATTCGTAATCCGTAAAACATTCTTGAACCCCATTCATCAATTTAACTGAAGGTAATTGATATCATAGTTTATTTGAAAGTTTCTCTGATGCATCATAAGAATCAAAAGGGCAGGATATCTTTGTGAAAAAAGGATTGGCAGAAGGTTGACAATCTTGAGATTGAGTTTACAATTCTGTGTGACATGAATTGTACAAAATTTTGATTTCATGGATCCAGTCCCTAAATCATGAATGTATATCCTTTTTACACATTTGATATGCCCATTTACTATTCTATCATGTTGAGTCACAGCCAATACTTACAAAACTCATTTTTCATAAAGATGAAAAGATCAACAGCCGGTTCAGTTCAGGCAGATAACTGTGCCTTGCAACAGCACAAATCATCATCTCTGAGCCGACTTTAGCACACACAAACACACACACACACACACAAAAAAAACCCTAAAGCAACAAGGATGACCAAGCAGTGAGCATCTTTATCATACCTTGAACACCTTTTTAGCCATGCCCATGCTTTTGTTCCTAACTTGGAGAATAGCAAGAAGATGAGTATATGTCTCAACTGCTTTTTTGAACTGCCCCTGGGCAATCTGGACTTTTGCTTTTGCTTGCAACAATTTGCCTTGGTCCCACTTTCCTGTCTCATCTAATGCAGCATTCAAGACACTCTCAGCTTCAAAAAATCGCTCCTGTGCAGATAATATTCTAGCCAATAGAAGCCAAACTTCAAGTGCAGATCCTCCTTCCATGGTTAACAACTGCTTCACTTGGGCAAGTGCCACATCAAAGTTTCGTTGCAAAGAATTTTCAAGGCAAAGATGAAATACAATTTTTGGATCCTTCCCGCCCGTCAATCTACATGCTGTTTCTAAGGCCCCAAGTGCCTCACACTGCTTACTGATCCTATCAACATCAGAAACAGCGTATCTAGCACAAGTTGAAAGAGCAGTGCCCAGTAAGCAATTTGCAACACCAGCCAATTGATTGCATCCTTCGAGCATACCAGTGAGTGCCCTCCTTGCAAATTCAACACCTTCTTCAGCATGGTCGTCTTTTTCCCCACATATCCTTGAAGCAACTAACAAAGCATGAAGAAAATTTGGACACTCTCTGCTATGAAGCATCTTCATTAGTAGATTTAAAGCAACCAAATCATCACCTTCACCAAAGTAACACAGTGCAAGAGTATAATATCTGGACGTCCGCTCCAATGTACCAGGAAGGAGTTCCTCAATCTGGCTGGCTAATGACTTTAGGCTTCCTGAAATGGACAATGCAAATGTAAGGTGGTGGAGAATGGATTGATCCCACTCAATCTTCTTGAGAATAAACTTTCTCAGTAGAATCAAGAGAAGTAAAATTGCTTCTTCTAGATTGTTCCTGGGTATGAAAGAGCCTTCAGCTTGAGAACGGAGGTTAGGGGGCCTCGCATCGGTACCACCATAAAGAAGGAAGACAGCAAACTCTTTCTGTATTCTTGCACAGGTTTCAGAGTCGAGGTTCCAATGAACAAGGAGGGCACGCCTATATGATGTAATTGCTTCCTGAAAATAACTAGCTTGTTTCCACAGCTCAGGAAGCATTTCAACGGCCCTGTTTAAGGTTTCTTGCATCTTGCAATCACCACCAAAGTTTTCTGGCATGCCATCGGGCAATGCAGTCTCAACAGTGTCGAGAACAACTTTGCATGATTGAGCAGCTTCTGCAGAACACAAGCAAAATTGAAAAAAAAAAAGAAAAGAAAAGAATTAGGTAAATCTTTTTCTTGCTAAAGTAATAGCTGCTAATCAAGTTTGTGATATCCAAAGTTCCAAATGTAACTAAGCAACTATGAAAAGAAAAAGAGAAAAAAACATGCTTATGCGTAGATGGATATCCATTTTAAAATGGATTCACAGATTAATACAAACTAAACTAGAAACAGGTGGCAGGCACACAAAGTTCCATAATTAATGTTACCTTCTTTTATCGATGCCATACCTTCTTTTGGGGAATTAAGTCAAGCATGTAAAGTTGGATCCATTTTTGCTAATTAGAATAAAACGCAAGGGATTTCCATAAGCATGTGTCATAATATTTAGCTTGTATGCCAACTAAGTTCTGACTAAATACAGTCAGAAATCAAACCAAATATTTCCATAACTATGCATCTCCATGCAGATGAAAGTAGGCCAAAAATAAACAATGATGGAAAGACTATTATGAGTTTACCCTTAAATCTTCCCAGGTCCTGCAGTGCCTTGGCTTTGAGGAAGATAGCCTCCAAAAGCAAGCTAACAGAATGCATGCTCATAAGAGGAGTAACTTCATTATGAAGACGCCGTTTTCGAAGTTCAAATTTTCTTGTAATAGACAACTTAATCTTGGGTGCAACTGCAGCAACATCTATCCCCTCGAATACATGAAGCGCGGCATCCACATTCCCTCTTTGATATTCAAGTCGTCCCAGCAATGCCCTGGCTTCCTGCACCAGAGACAATTGAAGCATCATCACTCTGAGTTAAACTTCTATGAAAATTGTCAGGTTGTCTCCACAATTAAGGGGTATTGTCTTAAATAGAGAACTTGAAAAAGGCCAAGATGACAAAACTATCACAGTAGACTGGAACCTCAAACATAGAGGTCGTAATAAACAAGAAAATATAACAAGATGAGAAGATATTTCAGAAAGTAGATTTTCCTGGTGGAAGTGAAAATCAAAAAATAAAAATAACAATTATTGCAATTTTATTGAAGTTTAGTCAAATCATATCATTAATAAAAGTTGGACAAAATGAGCTAAAGAGGACAGTAAAAACCTTAAATGAGATATGGCAACAACATGTGATAAGAGAGAAACAATACAAAAAAAGGCTGTATGCTATCAATTGCAAATGTACATGAATAATTGCCTTTCTCTTTCCCTACAAAAGGAGACCATAACTGAGCAGACTTAGTTGTTAGTTGCAGTCCTGACAGCTTAGAACCTCGAGGCTATAACTTTTCTGGCAGGGCCCTGGCATGCTTTGACTTATACAAGGAATAGCTCTCATGGGTTTTGACTCAGACTGCTTTCATAAGAGCAGAAGGCATATGACTATACCAAACCCAGCTTGGGCATATTGGAGAGTCATATAAAAGGCCCTTCACACCCTGAAATCCTTCAGAGTTATATTACATGCTCTAAAGGTAGGATATAAAGGCCCTGCAAACCTTGAGAGTTCTAATACATGCTCTAAAGGCCCTCAACCCTCACCTAGTTGTGATGAGAAAGGCCTCTTTCACATATCCACCTAGTTTGTCTACCTTTTTTTGAAATGATCCAAAAGAAGATGTCTTTTTGCATGGCAGAAAAAAATATCTGCAGATGAGATAAAGAAAGGACAAAATTCTAGTTTGAGAAAAAGGTTTATTGTTGGTTCCAGGTGAATAGATGAGAATCTCCAAATTCACAAGTCCATCGAGTACAAACAAGACCTGAGAGGAACTATGACATAAATTCTGGTTTCCTCTCCTGCCTATGCCAAATAAACAATTCATTAAATTTAGCAACTCAGGCATGAACCTAATTATTTTTCTAGTACTCAGATATGGATAGAGATGGTACCAAGGAAGAAAGATATTGATGCTTGACCCACACATATACACAACGCAGATAACATCTAGACTAAGCTAGGCATTAACAAAAGACTACTATTTTACGCTAGTAGTTCATGTTCAGAGAAAAAAAAGAAAAAAAAAACACAGGCAACATTCATGACTGATTGTTAGCACAATTCTAAATCTTGAGTCATAACTAACAAAAGTGAATAGTTGATTTTATTCAAAAGGAAAAGACGGGCACAGGAATTTGAATACAGATGCGTAGTAATGCATGGGAGATAAGAACTCTGAAATACAGGACCATGCCGAGTATGATTATTTCTATTTTTAGAAAAATAAAAGGATAGCCACAAGACTACAACTGGGAACAGGCATTTAAGAATCATTACCACAGACAAGAAAGAGAGTTACGATAGACAAACCTCATAATTCAAACAAAGGCCTTCACGAAGGGATGACTCAGCTTCTTCAATATTGCCTCTATCAAGCTTTGGTGGTTCACTCTCACCAGTTCTCGAAGAAAACCCACTCACAGAAAAATCCCTTGTGGCAAGGGATTCAGTATAAGCGTACTGACCCATGTCATCTCTATTCAGTTGCTCGCCCGAACAGAGGCACTGCATGATCTTCTTCAACCCTGTTCCAGCCCTACCACCATTTTCTTGCACCGAATCTGTATTTTTCATTCTCCTTCAGTAAATTCAAAATCCATGGAACCACCATCTCCAATATTTGGCGCAGAAATATTCAAGACAAAAATGGAAGAAGGAAATGTAAAGCAAAGACTATTATCTTGTCCAGTCAAAACTCAATCTCCTTGCACATCGACACCCACACTTCTCATCATCAACAAAAGTACATACAAGCCTCACAATTGAAAGAGAATATGGCAAAACCGATTAGGGGTCAAGAAAATGAACTTGATTCAAGAAGGCAGAGAACCCTACCTCGTCAATATATAACTAGAACACTCAAAATAGACCTTTAACTCGAACAACTAAAATTCCACCTCATAACTGAACCCAGCGAATGTCAATCCCGAAAAGCAAATGCAACAAAAACAAATTTGGCATAAGTAAACCACAAAGCTGGAAAGCCTTCGAAATTTGCCCCACAAAAGATAAAAAAGAAGCTAATGACTGGAATCGAACTTCATTTTACTCTGCGGTACCACAAAACCGAAAGGAAAAAGATCGCAACACCAAACACAGACTATCAGTTAGATCACACCCCACGTAACTCAAAAGTTCACGACGAACCCACGAAGCACATTGCTTCCAAATGCTCTCCACAACCAACCTCATAAAAGCCAGACCATACCAAGATCCCGCTACCCTCCAACCTCCATCAAAATGAGGAAAATAAAAGAAAACTACCTACACAGAAAACCTAGAAATCAAGAAAGTGGGGGTTGTCAAACATTAATGGCGGAGGCAAAAATGAAACAAACCCGCTCTTTAACGCCAGACCTACCCTCACCCACATTCTTCAGAAATAGCAGAAATTGGACCCTACTTTCCGTCCAATAAATAAACTGCTACACGGTAAAAACTCGGAAGAAAAAAAATCAAACAATTCAGAGAACGAACCAGAGAACGAATCAGAAGCTCACTCGCCAACGAACGATCAAAAACAATCAAAAAGACAGCAAATTTCTGACCTTAATTCCTCTGAACTTCGAGAACCCCGATCATTTTCGGACCTGAATTCTTCTGAACTCCGAGGGACCAGATTCGCCGAAACAAATTGCAGAATGAAGTTAGGGTTTTGTTGGGGGTTTAACTTTTCGCCTGTCCACTTCCAAAGAATTAAAATTGAAAAAGAAACGGATTCCATGAGACCGAGACTTCTGAAGCAAGCGTCTTCCTCCGAGAATGGGAAAGAGCTGAACGGTTCAGATTTGAAGGAATGAGGAGGACAAGGATCGGGACCGGCCACGTGGACTCCAAAAGTTGCCCGTGAATCTCGAACTCTAGAAAAGTCAAAATGTACCTTCGAAGGTTTGGGTCCCGCCGACGGCTTGCGCATCCACGTGCACGAGGAGTATCCCATGCTCCTAAGTTGCCCACATTAGTCTCATAAATATTGAAAATAACTGGTTCTGGCTTGCATTTGGCCTAAATTTTTTCATGATATTTTTCGAACTTGTTTGGCAGGATGAACACTTTATTAATGTTTAGTAAATTTGTTTGAGGCAGATTCATGTAATACTAACAATGTTAATACTATCAAATGACCTTTAATTGCAGTTACAAGCCCATGCTCTACTCGAATTTAGTTTCAGAAATGCAAAAGCAGGACTAGAATCGGATTAGGAATTTGAATCTGAACACAATGAATTTAATAAGAGATGGATTCGAGTCCGACATTCGAACTGTTCACATCCTTTGAAGGGAGGATCCCCTGAAAACTTGCCTTTACTGGTATATGCCTCCTCCAGCATTGAACTCTTAGCCGTTGTTAGCTCGCCGGAGTAAAGGTCATTAATGGACCTTTCCGGACGTGCAATAAATACAGTCTATTGTCGATCTGCTCTCGAGATGACGATCTTACATCTTTACTGCCAACTTAGAGCACATCTGACTATTTTCAACACGGATGGTAACTAAAAGGGAAAGAGGCAAAACAAAGCAAACACAGAGAGTTTTAACGTGGTTCGACTCAGAATCGAGTCTACATCCACGAACAAAGGTTTCTCTCTCACACGCCTCAATCATTTGTGTGAGAGGTTCCATTAACATTTAAAGGAATACATGGGTCATTCATTTCCTGATTTTTAGGATCTTGATTGACATCAATATC
>JAANDH010000526.1:0-13609 GCA_011799765.1 Nymphaea thermarum
CATGGAAATGATTGCTGAGGGTTGCAAATCTGTTAGCATGAAGCCTCTGTTCGCCAGGGTCGCTTCTTTGAATGCCTTCTCTAGCTTTTTTAGGCACTAGGACCTTTTTCCAGGCCTGCGCCTCAGTACTTGAGCTCAAGGTGGTCCCTCTATGCTTGCACATATCCTCATAGTGTGAGGTTGTGCCACAAACACGACAAAACCTAATTCTAGATTCATATAGCACATCTTGAACAATCTTGGTTTCCTTAGCTTCTAGCTTGATTTTGGCCACAGGTTGAAAGTTGAGGGGAACATTAATACACAATCTCGCAAACCCAAGTTTTTCCTTTTGCAAAGTACATTCATCTGCCCTAACAAACGATGCGCCCAGCCCCTGTGCTATAGCTTTAAAACTATAAGAGTTCCAAAACAACACTGGAAGTTGAGGCAAACGAACCCACAAAGGAATAGACTCCTCCTCATGCAACCGTAACTCAGTGCCTGGTTTCCACCGACTTGCAATCAAAATGCGACCTCCCACAACCCATTTTCTGCGCAGAACCTCCATGAGCTCTTCCTCAGAACTCACTCGAACCAAGAACCGCCCGTTCCCAATGACAGAAAACTTTGGACATACAACATTCACCCAAAGCTTGCGTAAATTCTGGAAAACATACCTGTAATCCATGCTTGTGCTTGATCGTCCTCCGTAGAATCCAGCCACAACTGCAAAACGATATATGTCCTCCATTTTCTGGCACGCTTCTGCCGGGAACACCACTGTAGGTTCATCTCCTGACCTATCAATAGTCGCCTCCGGACAGTCATCCAGTTCCTTATCCTGGCTGCCCGCAACAACATTAGCCCATCCCTGCATCCCGCTCCTGAGGGTGGTGGCGTCGGCATCACCCTTCCCTTTCTGAGCCCGTGCCTCATACAGCCCCTCCATGGAGGCCGCGCCTCGATTGACCTCCATGTTGTTCCGGTGGTCTTTCTCACGAACTCCCTCCGTGTGGGTGATACCAGCCGATTTCCCCAAAACAGGGAACTCGACCCTATCATCCAGGTCCATCGTCCCACTCATATCCATTCCTCCAGCCGTCATCGAGGGGTTCCAACTCATTTCCCCTTTTTCCACCCGACCACCGCGCGCAGGGCTTCTTTCTCCACTCGATCTGGCCCTTGCTCCTCCCTCAAGTTGCACATCATCAAACCCTGCCATCTCCATCCCCCCCGGCAAATGCCGGGGGATTCTAACAGAGACCCCTTCGCCGCTGAACCTCCGAGCGCCGAGCGCAGAGCGTCTCTCTCCGCCGAGCTTGTTTCCCCCTCAGTAAATTGAGCACTTGAAGAAACAGTTTGGCTTCTATATTTTTAACTTGATAATCTCCACCGTTAAGTCTCTTTAAAACCACTTACGCAATTCTCATTAAGTTTGTTATATGAGGGTTATATATATATATGTCCAAACTTCTGTACAAAGGAAAGGTATGTTCGAATGCCTTTCTCTCTCTCACAGTATATGCTCCAAGGGGCATAGGATAATTTTGGTCATGTATGAGGTACAAGATGAAGTTGGTGTCTCATTCAATTCGCATAGGTTCTGCTCTTCTTGTGGCGTTGATACAGAGTATAGAGGGATCCCTTCCCTTCCCCCTTCCCCCACCTCTCATTTCTCTCTCCTCTTCACATTTATCTCAAAGTTTGAATGGACAGGACGTCTAAAGCAAATTATTTTAATAATTTTTATTTCATGGTCAACGAAACTTGATTTCAAACAATTTAATTAGAGCGAGGGGTTTATAACTCCGCAAATGTAATCATTTTTTCCCGGGCAATATGCCGTTATATATGTATATAAGAAAATGAAATCAGCTGGCCGCAAGATGTTACCGATACATAGGAGAATGAAATCAGTTGGCCACAAAATGTTGCTGAATAGTTAAAAATGTAAAACTCATTGGTGAAACTACCCAGGACTGTCATCAATAGAACTATAATCCGTCACTAATGTCCCTATGACAAAAGACATGAATAAATGTTTTTAAAGTTTGTAACCAAAGATTTATATATATATATATATATATATATATATATATATATATATATATATATATATATATATATATATATATATATATATATATATATATATATATATATATATATATATATATGCAGAGAGAGAGAGAGAGAGAGAGGACAACGCCACCTCCCTCGTGTGTCACCCGATATATCAAGATTGAGATTGAGTAAGAATCACTTTTAAGTTAAATTGACAATCAAACTTTATAAGTTGGACGTGATCCACACTGTTGATTAATGGTGGAAGAGCTTTGAATCCTGAGATTGCACTATCCGAGCAACTTTTAAGATCAACGACCCATAATTTGACAAGTCATCGAACAATTTTTACCAAAAAACAACTCGATTTTCCTCCTCATCCGTAATAACTAAGCAATAATGTTGAGCAGTCCTTGAACACGCTCACGTTCTGAAATTCAGACAATGCAACTTGCAGTTGCGTTTTTTTATTATATTTCACCAACTCGATCACTCATAAGATCATATTTTACATGAGAACACCTGATTTACTGTGTCATCCTTAGCAAATAAGAAACCCCAACACATTTATATTCAAACTGAGCAGATGCAACTTGCACGTAAGATTTTTTTTTTCCAATCTCTCTCTCTCTCTCTCTCTCTCTCTCTCTCTCTCTATATATATATATATATATATATATATATATATATATATAGATGGATGGTATGCGAGAATTGAATATTAAGAGGACACGCCTTGGTTGTTTCTTCCCCACGCGAAGGTTGGATGGGATATATTGTTCTTTATTTAATATACGTCATGGAGTGATCCGTAATCTGCACGCAGACTACAAAAGACAGTCGGGAAGGATAGTGACATGTATAAGGCTGAGAGAGGGAGATAAAGATTGTCAAAGACAACATCACCGTATCAACCCTTGAATCTCTTACATGGTTGAGTTTGATAGCTTTAAATTTTAGATTAGATCTCAGACTGCATTAAAAGATGTGTTTGGAGAGTTTATGATCGAAGGAGGGGAGGTCTGACCTTAAATTTATGGATTTAAGCATTGGATCTCAAATCCGTGAGGAAACAACCACAATTTTAACGACCTGTTCTATAGCAAAAGATATAAGGGAGAGATGAAAAGAGGGCACAATTACAAAATCCACAGGAATCGCCTTCATTCTTTTTATCTAAATGCCGATCAACATGTAATGTTCGCGGGAATCAATCCTGATACGCTTTGTTTATGTGCTGAAGATCCAACTAACTAAGCTATAGGCTGTAGGCAGGTTGGAGAGAGAGAGAGAGAGTCCGCAGTAAGAGGCTATGAAATGAGAAAGGAGAGGAAGAGAGAGAAAGGATGACCTCCAAGATAAAGTAAGCTCATTTTAAGTTGTCATCGCTTCTTGACATTTCTCTCCGTCTCCCTCTGTTGCACATGCCGCTGGTGCTCAGAGGAGCTGCATTTCCTGAGTGCCCGCCCACCATGCGTTGACATTTCCAAGTATTTGACCAATCGACCACCCGACCTCCCTTCCCTGCCAAGCTTCTTCTTCTTCTTCTTCTCCACCTTCCTCTCTCTCTCTCTCTCCCCCTCTCTTTCTCTCTCTAACTGCAGTTCTGTCGACAAAACACTTGCCATTTTTATACTGCTGAGGAGCTGGGAAGGTCGACTATATGGTCTCCATTCACCTCTCAAAAGAAGAAAGGGGAGGGAGGGAGACAGAGACGATGAGCAACAGCTCTGCGAATTTTGATTATTCCAATGGAGGGCCTCTGAGCGGGTTCGCCTATGGGATAGGAGTCGCCGTCGGCGTCCTCGTCCTTATCACAACCATCACCGTCGCCTCCTACTTCTGCGCCCGAGCGCACACCTCCCCACAACAACAGCGCCAGCAGCGGCAGGAAGCCGGCAACGACAATCTCCTGAACGGTATTGGGGCGGTCGTCGGCGGCGGCGGCCTGGACGATGCCACCTTGCTCACTTGTCCTAAGCTCACCTACGCTCAGGCAGCGGGGCGGAGGGGAGGCGGCTCCCCTTTGTTGCTCAGTTGCTGCTCCATCTGCCTGATGGACTATAAGGACTCAGACGTTCTCCGCCTCCTTCCCGACTGCGGCCACCTCTTCCATGTCAAGTGCGTCGACCCCTGGCTCAAGCTCCGGCCCACCTGCCCCATGTGTCGAACCTCTCCCCTTCCCTCTCCTCTGCCCACCCCGCTCGCCGAGATCGTCCCTTTGGCCCGCCGGCAGCCGGTGTAGGATTTCCCGGCCTCCCCATGAAAGCCAAGACTTCTGAATTCCTTTCGGCACCAAGGGTGGTGGGAAGGAAGCGAGCCACCAGGTTAGGCATCTAATCGCTCCTCCTCTCCCTCCGCCTCCCCCGTGCCACCTTGTCCCTCTTTCAAATAGCCATGACCAACCTGCTTAAGTCAAATTTCACGGACGTTCTTCTTTTTCCTTCTTTTTCTTCTTCTTCATCATCATTATCATTATCATTATCATCATCATCATCGTCCTCGTCTTCTTGTTCTTTTTCTTATTGGATTTCTACGCTACCATAGTAATGTGTTTATTTCATTAATTCACAGTAAAAACTGAAAAGGTGGATATACGTGAATCTCGACATCCAACATCGAAGGTTTTGGGCCTTTTGGCATATGCAAGTACAATTCCGCATCCGATTTTCCCTATTGAGAGAAGAATAAAGCCGGCCTCAATTTTATCTTCAAATTAAGCAAGTGATTGATTAATTGGCTGGCAACCACCATGATTACTCTCTCTTCTCTTGTCCTTTTCTTTTACTGACAAACTCTGCAATTCCACTACCATTGTCGTGCAATTAAATTCTGCATCGAACTCGTGAAAGACTCCAAATTCAAATAGAAGTCCTGATCTCTCCCCGCAGTTTGAGGTGTATAATCTAGTTTCCTCGATGACCAGTTAGGACAGGGAAGCCAGGTACCTACGGTGGTGGGTTGATGCCAGCATGAGGGGGACACATGGTGGGGACTACAGATCCTGTGCCAGGGTACAGGGGAGATGCTGGCGCTGTCCGTTGGGTCCGTGGCCGGCCAGACAGGAAAAATAAAGCTCCGGGAGGCGTCACACTTCTTCGATTTGGCTGCGCCACCATGAATGCTTTGTGTGAAGGTGGCAACCGGCGGAGCAATCCGGAAGCAGAACAGACGCTTTCTTAAAACAATGTGGACTTTTTTATGTGCGTGAAACCATTGCATATATTAGGGGAATTTATTAAAAGGAAACAGTGCTGCTCTGACCTGCAATGAAACGCTTGGTACTAAAAGTTCATGGACGCATTTATTCTGGGATTTTTTTGAACTGTAGTTCAGTATCTGATGGATTCAGTCGCCACCGTTCTTTTCTGTTCATCTGGTGTCTCCTTTAAGTCTCCGATGCCTACATATGATGCGATTCGAGCACACAATTATGGCTAAAATCAAGTCCAGGACGAGTTAGCATAAGAATATCTGCCACTGCACAGTGGTAGACGTGACTGACTGTAGAACACTTTTTTGTTTTCTTGCTATGATGCTTGTTATGAGTCTGAAAATCGGAAGGTTCAAACCAAACTTGTCATCATGGAAATATGCAAATTTAAATTACTTCATGGGGCCTTATATATTGGAATAGGATTGCTATGGTTCAGATTTCTCGAGTCAAGTTACAATATTAGGATCTGTTATCTGCAATATACTAAAATTTTTGTGGTGCATAAGGTGTGTTTTACTAATGCTGTCACCACTTTTGCTTGTTACTGGGTGAGCTGGAGGAAGGAGTATTTCATCCTAACGCTGAGAGCTAAAACCCTCATTACATTCCCCCATCCCTGAGAGTAGCATACTTAATTTTGGTGCCTCAGGATGACAGTGCCCCACTATATTTTAATATACATATTTTTGCCTCCACTTTTAGACATAGAAAATTGATGTCATAAAAGCTTGAAATTGAGATTGACCACCTACCATCCCCCACCACATCTCTTGCACCAACCTCCTCTGGAATTCCTGCATTTACTTCTTAAGACACAACCACTTACTATAGAAGTAGAAGCTTCCAAATGCTAATCATGTCCAAGAGGACTCCCATATAATTATCATTAACTCCATAAATAAATAATTGCATGTGTTATTGCTAGTGCTATCCTCACATTTCATAGAGCAATCAAAACGTCTGACGAAGAAATTCAAAACTTTCGAGCTAATAAAACAGAAAGATCAAGGAGAGCGCAGTTCAATAATCAAGCATGCCCTAAAGCTTCCAAACCAGGTCAGTCATGTTCACAAATTTTAGCGCCTCCAAATATAATGAGAAAATTTGCACGCGCACTGCAAGTAGGATTAAACAAGTCCATTAATGTTGTGTCAAAAAGGAAATCAGCTGCAGACAAAAAAGAGACATGGTATGGTATGTACACGTGCATTTAAAGCTTTGTCTACCATCTACATGTGCATTTCATAACATCAGTCTGAATCTCCGGGAAAAGAATGAGCAGAGGAAGACATGGTCAAATGGTTCGTAAATTTCTTCAGAGGAGAAAAGAAAAGGAAGCATAGCTCTATGCACCGCTAGCTAGCTGGACTTAAGCACCATCAAGTTGAAATCAATAGTTCAGTACACAAGGCATGCCTCTTGGCAGAAGGTCGCCATGTCTCTTAATATAACTTGATGGGAGTTGCCCAACCATAACTTGATAATGAGAAAGAAGAGGAAGAAGTTGAATGAATAGGACAAGGAAAATTTTGAAATCAAAAACTTATACATTAAATAACTAGCAAAATCATATAAATATGATTTATGCATGACTGGGATCCCACTTGTGCAACTTGGAGAAACCTCTGACGGGAGTTGTACTGTTTCATTCTCCCAGCTTGGTTAATAAAAATGAAGTTAAAGAAAATAGGGGAGAAGACCAATGAGTGTTAACCAAAAAAGAAGAAAAAAGGAAGAAAAAACAAATGAAAAAGTACATGTGGTGGTGACCGACAGTTGAAACTTTCATTACTTCTGTCCTAAAAGAAATTTCTGATTTGAGGAGAGAGTTTTCGGCATTAGAAGCCGACAGGAATGGTGCCAATATGATTCTTATAAAATCAGACCCTTAGCGAAATTTGACAAATCAATAAGACGGAGATGTTCTCGAGGCAGCTGGTGTTTTTCTTTCACACTTTACGGCCACCTGCTTCTCTTTCTTGCCCCTGAAACCACATGCTGTCACGCCGCATTATGAAATGCTTATGAGAAAGCGAGTGCATGTCTGGCGTCCACAGTTCTATGTGCTAAGAAATTTTAACATGGAGTAAGTTTCTTTGCCTTGGGCTTATGACTTGATCATCAACAGGAATTATGGACACATATTGGTCTTCAATTACGCAACCTAAAATGTTTAGGTATACCCAGTCTGAGAGTACGCTATCAATCACAGCATTCGATTGAAGAACACACGGATGGGACCTGGTGAGAAATAAGTAAACTAAACTTTAGGTAGGATCATTTGTACTCGAACGCTACTTTCTCTTTTGAGGAAGGTATTAGAAAAACAAAAAGAAAGTGATTAATGTGGTTATGTCTTTTTGGGATATTCACATGTTTGGATTCGAATTCAAACAACTATCTGAATCCGAAATCCAAAATCTGGTTTCACAATCCCAATCTGATTTTCACATTCATATATTTGAATCCTAGACCAAATTTTGAACTGGCTAATTTTCAAAATGTAAGAACATTACATATATGATATTTATTTAAAATTAAATCATATCTAAATCTGAATCAGATCAGATATTTATGTATATTGAACCCGAATCTGCATCCAATTGGACGTCATTTCTTAAATCTGAATCCAATCTGATTTCTAAATTGGCCATTAAATTTTTGAGGATATATTAACATCCCCGTCACCTGCTTATCTTTTATATGAGAATCACATTGACACTTGGTGTTGATACACTTTCCATAATAGATTTGGCCCGAGTATCTTTCACTGCCTCCCTCAAGTTAAACTCCACAGGTTTGAGGTTGACCTTGACAGAAAAATTATTGAATTGAGTGATCAGGAGAGGCTTTATGAGACCATTAGCGATTTGATTCTTTGATGAGAAGTGCAGACATTGATTGCGCTTTTAGCAATTTGATCCCAAACAAAGTGCGCATCAACTTTTATGTGTTCGCTTCCATAATGAAAGCCTGGCTAAGCAGCCAGATAATTGGCAGTGACACCAAATTACAGGTGCAGCGTGCATATCAAATTTCATTTCTCTCAAAAGAGATTGCACATTGGTTAACTCGGCAGCAGCATTAGCTTTTCCTCTATACTCGGCCTCTATGCTTAAACGAGAAACAACATGTTTTTTTGAGCTCTAGAGGACCAGATGAAGGCCAGTGTAAACAATGCATCTAGAAGTGAACTATTGATAATCAGGAGAGCCAGCCCAGTCAGCATCTGAATAGACATGTGTTGACTTGTCCTTTCATGCCTTGAAGACCAATCCATATTGAATAGTGTATTTCAAATATCCCAGAATTATCTCGAAATTCTGTTGACTGCTATTTTACTGATGTTGAAGGCCACATCAGGTCTGGTCAGGGTTAGGTACTACGTGCCTCTTCCGGTGAAAACCTGCTGAGGGATAGGCCCTCATCCATATTATTAACAAAAAATTGGGATATATACAACAAAAAGTCAGATCTTTGTGAGGATGATTACAATACCAAAAAGAAAGTTGATTGGGATCCCAGCCAACTTCTCCCATAAAGCATTCTTTATATCCCCTATCACCAAAACACAAGCACAACATACTACAAACTTCCACTGAAGGCTGATGGTACGCCAACTTCAATTTGCTGATGAGCCTCTGCACATGCAAAAGATGTCTTGCCCTATCTGTGGTACCTTTGATGACTTTGTCTAACTTATCTTTCCAAGCCTCATTGTTGGCTTGTACAACAATGATATGTTCAGAAGTATTAATCTTCTCAAGACATTTGTTCAAAACCCAGTTCTCAGAGAATGCTCTCCCTTCTTTCGACCAAGAACAGACTCCAAACATGTATTCTCCATTGTAACATCTAATCAGTCCTGCAGTACGGTTCAAACCTTCACCATGCCAAGATGCGATGTGTATGTTATAACCAACTCCTTCTTGGAAGCTCCAATCTGCTGACATGATGCCTTGGCGTAGCCAGATTCCCACTCTTTGACTATCCATTCTATTACGATTAACTTTTTTGTATTGTTCTCTGCAATATTCCCAAAATCTAGAGCAGTATTCACCAACTATTTGTTCCTGTTCATGTTTAACCTTGTTCCTCAACTGCCATAAGAACCATATGGCCATGTGGAAAGTTGTTTTCCATATGCCCGCCCACAGTTTCCTTCTAAACCACCAAATAAGGCATTGTTTAATGGTCTATTGACGAGAAATCTTTTGATTGAATTTAGTTGCAATGAATTGCCATAAAATTTCCGACTTCGGGCATCCAAAAAACAAGTGGCTTTCATCCTCCTCATGTCTTTGGCATAGAACACACCTTGAGGCCAACTGCATACCTAATTTTTTGTCTGTTTTAAGTCATGGTTCTGCCATAACAACCAATGTAAACCGTCCAAGTTGCCCTTGGTAATCCATGTTTAACCCATATATACTGTCGCCACTTTTCAGTTTCCTTATGCAGCCTGATGGCCTTCCAAATATGTTTCCGATTGACTGGCAGGAGTGTTGATTAGCCCAGACGAGTGTATCAGCCTGATTATCCACCATGGTGAGTGTCGCAATATCAGGTCTCCATCTGTTCACAGTATCCCGCAACGCCTGATTAGGGCCATACATAGCCTCTCTAACAGTGATTCTAGGATTGATAACCTCAAGAAATGGGTCATTAACATTAATCAACACTGCTAGGGCCTTTCTGTCCAACTGTCAATCCAAAATTTGGCTCTTTTTCCATCTTTAATTTGCCAGCAGACTTTGTCCTTGATTTGCTTCCAAGATTTAACTATATCTTTCCAAATTATAAAACTTTTAGTGAAAGACATAGCGTGCCACAAACCATGATCCTTGAGATATTTCTTTCTAACATAAACTGCCCAATTGTTGTTGGTGCTAAGCGCTCTGCAACCTAGATAGGCAAGATTTACTGTATTAGTGTCCTTGATCCTTCTCATGCCAACTCCTCCTTCGCTCTTCGGTAAGCAAAGTTGATCTCATTTAATCAAATGTGCTTTGTTTATGTTATTATTGCTACCCCAAAGGAAGTTAGCACACAGGCTTTCAACTTTTTGCATAAATTTAAGAGGCAATTTGTATACCATACCTGTGTAAGAGGGAATAGTGGATAAGACATACTTGATTAAGCAAATTCTGCCTGCATAAGGCAACAATTTGTTCTTCCAACTACCCAATTTTTGATCAATTTTAAGCAACAATCCAGAGCATTGATTTTCTACCAACCGTTTGTTTTGAAGAGGTACTCCAAGATATTTGAAGGGGAGTTGCCCATCTTGCCACTCCATAATTCAAGCAGCTTTGCTAAGCTATATCGGGCTGGTGTTGATCCCAATGATAGTGCTTTTGTCTTTGTTTACTTTGAGCCCTGAACAGTTTTCCAAGTCTTGAAGGATACCCTTGATGGTCTTCAATGACTTCATGTGATAGGCTGCAAACATGAGTAAGTCATCAGCATAAAACAGGGAATCAATGCCAGATCTGTCTTTACCTATAGTGGGCAGTTTAACTTGCTTATTGTTAATGACATGCTTCAGGCTTCTCGTGAACATCTCAGCAACAATGAGGAAAAGGTACGGAGACAAAGGGTCACCCTGCCTTAAACCCCTTTGAGGAAAAAACCAATTTCCTTCCTTACCATTCAGGACTACTGTCATACTGACGGTTCTAACCAAAGTCATCACTTTTTGTATCCAAATGGGGTCAAAGCCCAACACTTGCATGGCGTTCTCCAAGAACTCCCAAGACACTCTGTCGTAGGCTTTCCTGAAGTCAATTTTCATGCAAAGTGACTTGCTCTTCCTAGCTTCCATAGAGTGGATAAGTTCTTGGGCTAACAAAATACTGTCTTGGATGCATCTCCCTGCTAAGAATGCATTTTGGTTAGTATCAATAATACGACATAAGATAGGTCTCATTCTCCTTACCAAAATTTGACTCAAAAATTTGGTGGTGCTGTTGCAAAGCGAGATGGGCCTAAAATTCTCAATATTATGATCGTCTGGAATCTTAGGAATGACAACGATATGTGTACGATTGACCTTGCAAACCAGCCTACCATGAGCAAAAATCTCTAATATAAGATTGAATGTCTTCTTTAACAATATCCCAGTTTTGAATGTAGAACTTGTTTGGGAATCCATCAGGGCCAGGCGCAACACCCGTAATCGCCCAAGTGATTTCCTCTTCAGAGATAGGGGCTAATAAGCTGACATTCTCTGCTGCATTGACTGTTTTCCCTTCACTCATCTTGCAAGACAAACGCCATGTTTCATTGCCTCTACTCAGCAGGTGGCTTAAGTGATCATGAAAGGCCTTGCGGATGTCTTCCTCCTCTTCAAGTTTTTGTCCATCCACTGTGATTGCACTAATTTTATTTATGCGTCTTTTGCTCTTGATTGACTCATGGAAAAACTTGGTATTGGCATCACCATCTTTGAGCCATTTAATTCTGCTCTTTTATCTCCAATAGATCTCTTCCATTTGAAGAATACGGCTCAGTTGCTCTCTGTACTCAGTTTCCTTTTGTATAGCATTCAGATTGCCATTCTCCACCTCAATTTGGACCCTCAGCATGTCATTTTTGAGATCGTTGATCTTAGTTTCAAAGCCTCTCCTATACCTCTTCACCCAAGATGACACCGTGGTTTGGACTAACTCAAGTTTCTTTAAGATCCTGATAAGTGGACAGCCCTGATCTGACTTACGCCAACAATCCTTAATGATGTTCTGAAATTCTATTTCTTCCATCCAAAAGTTATAGAATCTAAAGCAAGGTCTGCCACTAGCCCCAATTCTGCGATAATAAGCATTGAGAATAATCGGATTATGATCAGAGCAAGTGTGAGGGATAATCATGAGGTCATTGCAGTTAAACATGAGCTCGATCCAAGAAGGCGTGACAAAGCAGTGGTCAATCTTTCTCATAACATTGGTAAGGCCCATACGGTTGTTAGTCCAAGTATACTTGATGTTTGGGTTATAAATTTCTGTTAGGTTTCAGCTATTGATAAAACTCACAAAGGCCAGACAAGCCAACTGAGCAGAAGGGTTGCCAGACCCACTAACCCCATTGAAATCGCCAAGATAGACGAGAGGCTCCTCAGAGGACATGATAATTTGCTGCAGGTCAAGTAATTGACACTTTCTACGTCTGAAATCAGTATCTAGATAAACCCCAATTGTAGAAAAGTGTATTCCAGTGTTCTTGTCCTTGAAATTGCAAGATATCCACGTAGGAGAAAAAGAGACGTGAACCAGATCAATTACATCATGATTCCAAATAACTAGAATCCGAGCTCAGTCATCATAACGAGATAAATTGGAAACAATACTATACATTGGAAGCATAAGTTGCAGTTTTCTAACACCTACTAGAGATAATTTAGGATCAATTATGTAGGAAATTTCAGGGTTATACCTGGCGAGGGTGGATCAAAGTTCCCGATTAGACGCCCTGCCTGCCAGTCCCCTTACTTTCCTGCTACACACTTTCATGATGGTTGGGCTCTACTGCCCCCACATGCAAGGTTTCCTTGCCCTTCCCTTCACCATGTTGACTTCCATCGCTGTTAGTCTGACCATCCCGCTTGGGGGCACCTCCTCCAGGGTCAATCGCCATGTCCTGGTCTGTGTCAATGACTACAAGTTTGGGCATCGCCTCACTTGGGGTGGCGTTAACAGCCTTAAGCATTTGCACATCTACTGCCATGCTGCTCTTCTTGAACTCTCTTTTTAGAAACAAGGCCATCCAGGTTGTTTTTAGTTCGCTTGTTAGTACCTCCAGACCTTCTCTTCCTTGACTTTTTGGTATCTGCAGCAAAAGCAAATATTGCTTTTTAGGGCATCTCTGGATCAGCTTGGCCATTGATTCCAGAGGCTGGCGAGGTGGCAATCGTGCCCTGAGTGTTGGGTTTATTCTGGTTTATTCCACTGTCGCCTTGGGCCCCAAAGTGGGGATTTACCTCCTCTGGACACTCTCCCAATGTGAGATGGGAGTTGTGATGGTTTTCAGTTAGAGCCTGATGATAAGCCTGTGTTGTCTCAAGAGTTGTAGGGGAAGTAGTCAGCGGCTCCACAGGAGATGCATTAGATGGTGCTTCTGGATCCTCTGATTCGAGGCTGCATTAGAAATGTTTTAAGGTCTTTCTGCCATCCATGTCTTTTATTTCAAGAGAAGGGATGTCGCATACCTCTTTCTGGCTTTCTCCATTGACAACAGATGCCCATGTTTTCGTCATAGCTTGATCTGCCTGTTTGAAGGTTCCGTTCACTTGATCTACATTACTGGCCCCATTATGGCAATGGAGGTTCCTCTGCTTATCATTGTCACTTT
>JAANDH010000526.1:13709-42557 GCA_011799765.1 Nymphaea thermarum
GGGGGGGGGGGGGGGGGGGGGGCAGGGCCCTCGCCCCTCTGCAAAACCCTAGCCAGCCCCAAATCGCTCTTTCCTAACTCACGCTCTCTCTCTCATCAACGAAAAGCCCCCGAGATTCGAGCAGCAGGAGAAGCAGGTTCTACGTGCCTCTTACAATGCTTATGGATAAAGTAGGATCTTCAAAATCAGCACTCTCACCAACATAGAGTATGGATGTTAAGCCCGTTGGAGTCATGGGTGGTTTACATTCATGCATCTTCGCCTTTTCAAGTAATTCTAAAATGTCGTTACATATAGAGAGAATAACTTCTGGAGAACTTTGACCCCCCAACAAAGAAGTCTCCCAAGGTCTTTCAAAGTAAACTATTCTCATAATAACTTGTCAATTTTGTCAACAAGTTGGGGTGATTTCCCTGTGATCCAAATATCATCAACATAGAACAACATATATAAAGTGCTATCACAGTGATGCATAATCAATATATATGGATCAGTTTTGGAGCTTTCAAATCCTAGTTAGATTAGAATCTAGATTAGGTGCTGGAACCATGGCCTGCTTCAAACCATACAGGGGTTTGCAGACTTTACAGATGTATGAGGATGTTGGGAAACTATGAACCATGAGGTTTTATTCTCCCTCCTAATGTCTCATTCTCTTTCCTTCTCCTTGCCGCCAATCCCTTGATAGCCTTGGAGGTTATCAACTGGTATCAGAGCCACTATGACGGATTCCGCTGCTGCTATGAAAGATAACGTCGCTTTAGTGGCCATCGAAGCAGATCGTGCCTGGATAGAGAAAACTATTATTGAAGTCAATCGCCGTCTCCAAACGAACGAATGATCGCACACAGACTCCGAAGCATGCCTGCACAGTGCCATCCAAGCCGCCGTCACCGCCGGCCTCCGTGATGCCATCCAGACCCACCACAGCCCCGTCGGCCCCCTGCGTCACCGCCGCAGTCTCCTCCTCCAGCCATCGGCAATTCTCTTTTCGGTACACCCAGTGTGGTCCATGGCTCATCTTCGGGCGGAGGACAACATGTCCAATCACGACACGACAACGTGATGGGCACAGTTCTGTCCGCACAACAACCGCATGCCAATGGCGGATTCGGCATTTCATTCGTTACTTTCGACGCTACTTACGCAGGTGTCGGACCAACCACATGTGGCATTTTCTCTGGTAATATGCATTCGGTGCCCACTAGAGGCAAGTCCATCCTCGATGCCGCCTACCTTTCCGTATGGGGTGGGGCCGATGACTTCAACAGATGGAAGCCAATCAAGATGGACTTTTTCCGTTTCAATGGAGATGACATGCCAAATTGGATCTTTAAGGCCGAACAGTTCTTTCAGTGCCAAGAAATTTTGGAGACAATGAAGGTTAGCCATATTTCCATGAATTTTGGAGGACCCACCATACGGTGGTTCCGATGGTTAGTTTCACAACACGGCCGACCCGACTGGCAGCAAGTAGTCACAACCATGATGGCACAGTTTGGACCGTCAATCTACGTGAATTATTTGTGCGATAAATCACGCCCGATCAGATTTAGGAGAAACAGTGCCAAGGGATATGTTTCCACTGCGATCGACCACAGACAATGGGGCATTCATGGAAACACATCCACATGTATTTGGTGGAGGAGGAGGAAGAGTTGTCCTTAGGGGTGGGCATCGGGCCAGGCCGAGCCGGTAAGACTTGGCCCGGGTCGGCCCGTCGGGCCCAAAGCCCATGCCCAACCCGGCCCGGCCCGACACCCACCGCCTTTCCTTTTCCTCTCTTTTAGTCTTTCAATTCACGCCCGACGACACCACCTTTCCTTTTCCTCTCTCTTTCTCTTCATGCCCAACGCCCATAGTCGTTCCCCTTCCTGTAGGGCTCGACTGGCCAACGCTCATGTGCGCCATCTGCGGCCAAGGAGGCGGTGAGGACGCTGGCCGAGTGGCTGGGGTAGGTTTTTCGGCCGGAAGGGTTCTTCCAGTGGGGGAGATCTGGCCGCCGGTTTGATCGGTTTCTGAGGGAGGTGTTCACGAGGGATGTGGCGGGTATGTCGGGTGACCGCCGCGACACCGGGATCGCTGGGCCTGGTGCGGCTTGAGTTCGTCGAAGGCCGGGCGGCATGCATGGCCATCGACGGCGGGCTTGTTATGAACAACCCCTCGGCCACAGTCGTCACACACGTCCTGCAAAACAAGCGGCCGTCGACGTCGGGCCGAGCTGACCCGAGCCCGGCCCGTGCCATGTTTTCTCGGCCTAGACCCGACCGGGGCGGGTACCGGGTACCCAGCGGCGGCCCGGCCCGATGCCGAGGCCTAGCTGTCCTAAGGCGACTCCATGGAAACACTTGGGGAGTCATCGATCGCCTGAACAGTGTGTGTGCTGGTCGATACGGGTTCTACTCACAACTTTATTTGTGAAAAATCAATAAGGGCACTGGGTTGCAAGATCGATACACAGCCAATGTTTGACGTGGTGGTAGGGAATGACAGTACCATAAAATATAAGGGTCATTGCAGTGATGAAAAGTTGGAAATTCATGGTCATTGTTTTTCCGTGGAATTATATACGTTGTCCATGGCAGACGCCAACCTTGTGTTGGGCATGCATTGGTTCCGAGGGATTGACGAAGTGGTATAAGATTTTGTGGGTATTCGAATTCATTTTACCCAAAGCAACGGCCGTCGACTTACGCTAGTAGACAACACACGAACTGCGACTACATAAGGAGTTAACTTCAAGATGTTGAGAGGCGCAACTGTGAGTTTGGTGCTCTTCATGAGCCAGCCAAGACCAGTGGAGAGTTCGAACACCACACCCGCCATAGATGGAGTACGTCTATCCTCACTTAATGAATTCTCTGACGTGTATGTAATTCCTAGAGGGCTACCACCCCCATGCTCCTACGACCACAAGATCGATCTTTAGACTGGGGTGGTCGCCATCAAACAACGGCCCCATCAATACAATCTCTTTCAACGGGAGCTACTCATGCAACTCATACAAGAAATGTTAGCGCAGGGCGTCATCCAACCCAGGCAGGGCCCTTTTACTTCACTAGCCTTATTAGTGCGAAAGAAAGAAGACAATTGGCTATTCTGCATGGATTACCAAGCCCTAAATGCCATCACCATCAAGGATCGGTACCCTATCCCTATGGTGGAGGATCTTCTCGATGAATTACAAGGAGCGTCGTTCTTTTCCAAGTTCGACCTCTGAGCTGGCTATCATCAGATTAGAGTATTAGAACCGAAGACCGCCCTAATTACACCCGATGACCATTATGAGTTTCGTGTGATGCCATTTCGGCTCACCAATGCTCTGGCAACGTTTCAGTCCCTCATGAATGACGTGTTTGGACCGTAACTGCACATGTTCGTCCTTGTTTTTTTTTTATGACATTTTGGTGTTTAGCGCAGATGAGGAAGCACAATTGCATGTTGTCCTATCTCTCTTGAGGCCAACACGTATCACATGCCAAATTATCCAATTGTACCTTTGGCATGTCTCACGTCACGTACTTGGGTCATGTTGTAAGTCGTGATGGTGTCCGAATGGAGGCAGATAGGGTACGAGCAGTACGGGAATGGCCTCACCTTGCACGGTCATGCAACTTCGTGGTTTTCTTGGACTGGTAGGTTACTACAAACGATTTCTTCGCAACTTCGGCACCATAGCTACTCCATTGACCGAGTTGACAAAGAAGAATGGTTTCCAATGGACTCCCAAAGCAGAAAAGGCATTCGAGGCATTAAAGCAAGCGATCACATCGGTGCCAGTACTAGCAATGCCCAACGTCGATATTCCCTTCAAAGTAGAAGTTGATGCCTCCGACATTGGCATCGGGGCAGTTTTGAGTCAAAATCAGCACCCACTCGCATTCTTCAGTCATGCAATGAGCTCAGCCTTCCACTAAGTCGGCTTATGTTCGTGAACTAATTGCTATTGTTTTAGCTGTGTTGTGTTGGAGACACTACCTATTGGGACGACACTTCGTAGTACTTACAGATCACAATAGCCTTCGTTATTGCCTGCAATAGTCGACTCTGCTCTCTGAGGTACAGAAGTGGGTAATAAAACTTAGTGGCTTTGATTTCGAGATCAAACATCGAAGGGGGAGAGATAACCTAGCGGCAGACAGACTCTCCCGTCGAGGGGCATGATAATCCTCTAGTCAGTTCCTTGCCACAACTTCTATATAGTGTCAGATTTGGGATCAAATAGCTCAGGCGCACAATACGACAACCTCGGTTCAGCGCATTCGCACCAACCTGCAAGAGGATCTTACGCAAGTATGGGTATGAATGGAGGCCTCTCTACCTATACTTCCGAGATCTTATTTATATATCCACATACATGGATTTTCCAGGCGTCTTGATATAACACATTTCTAGGTGATGATAATCTGAGTTCTAAATGGCACAAAAAAACTTTTGAGGGAATGGCACAGTTGAATTCTCTATTCTTGAAGTGGCTCTGCAGCTAGGTGCGCATGATAGTTCTACACTCAGAATCATCGTTGAAATCTTGGATGGAGAAGGCGCCTCATCAATATCTTAAATAGAATTCTATCTTGGCTGGAGAGATGGCATCACTTGTCTCCTTCAACTGGTTGCTTACAGGTCTCCAATTAAGAGATCCCGCTCAAATTGGAAAAATTTTAATTTGGTATAGGGGATCTTTTTTGAGGATAATGGGTAATGGTCTTCTGTTTGTGCCCAGGTTCTGGCTACTTTAATGTGCTGTTGTTTGTTTTGGCCAAGGCCTGGTCCTTCTTGTAAGGTCCTAGGAGCGACAGTGTTGTCACTGGTGTCCTCTCTTTTTGAGTTCTTGGATTTGTTGTGCAGCATTCTTTGTGTTCTTTTAGTGCACATACCAATTTTTTGTCAATAGATTATTGAGAAGCCTAACTCCCAACGATCCTTTATTGGAAGTGTTCCAGTGAGGAACACATTGCTGACATTGATTTGCCTTTTTCATCCATCTCCCACCTAAAGCAAGCGATTGGATGGTCCCAATTGTGCCTCATTTAGTGAAAGGGCTGAAAGTTTCAAAGAAATGTGCCCCTCTTGATGAAAACCCTTTGGCTACAGGTGCACTTTATAATGTTCAAGAGTGCCATTCGATTTGATGCAATACATCCATCGACACCTAACAATATTTATATCAGGGTTGTGAGGAACCAGAGATCATGTCTTGTTGTTATCAAGAGCTTGAAGCTCTTCTTGCATAGTTTCACACCACTCAGGACAATAATTGACTTCAGAAAAAAATTTTAGTTCTCTATGTTCAAGCAATTGGGGCATTAGACAGCTAGATAAAGCATAATGTGATGATGGTCTAAGACAAACTATTTGAGAGTGTCACCATAGGGTGTGATCTTTGGACTGTAAGTTATTGTGAAATCTCTTCAAGATCTACCTCGAGGTTCAAACCAAGTGACCTACTTTGATCCTACTGGGGTGAGTTAGGTCTATCATGAGAAGGCGAGGCAGCATCACTCGTGACAATCAGCTTGATATGATCTTCAAAATTGTGACTTATTTGAGTTAATCCATGGAGGTACAAGGATAGGTTGAGAAGTGACCACTTGCTTTTGAGAACTTATAGCCTGCTTCTTGCAAAAGGGAAAATCCTATTTGTTACATATCACATCTCAGCAAGCAATAAACTTGTGAGAATCAGGATCGATGCACAAGGAGTCGTGATGATTATTGCTGTACCCCATAAACTGATGAGCTTGTGATCTATAGTTAAGTTTGTTTGACCTATACACTCTTAGATTTGGAAAAAGCAGACAGCCAAAGGTCATTAAAAAAATTTGTAATTAGACTCCTTTTTGAATAAAATTTCAGGAAGATTCTGTTGTTTAAGTTCCATTGCAAGGAAATGATTTACTAAAAATACCACAGTGGAGAAAGCAAATGCTTAGAACCTTTTAAGTATGCTACCATTAGCCCTAAGGGTCAACCCCATATCCACTTTACGCCTATGCTTCTATTCCAGAACACCATTCTCTTCTTGAGTTTGTGGGTAGGAATACTTGTGTTTGGTCCCTACTTGGCAAAGTAGCCATCCAGCCTTATATTCCCCACTATAGTCACTATGAAAATATTTGATTTTCTTTCCAAACACGTTCTCAATCAGTTTTTAAATGTAAGCACCTCATATTTGTGCTTCAACAAGAAGAACCAAGTGAATTTAGACAAGGCATCAACAAAGATTACATAGAAACGACGTCCGTTAATGCTTGGCATAGAGGCTGACCCCCCACACATCTTAAAAGATGATTTCTAATGGTATTAGTCTACTATAATCTAAGTGGCTAAAAGGTAACTTGTGCACTTTAGTGGCATCACATGAAGAACAAACGGTGACATTGGAACAAAAAAAAGGTAACTTAAAAGAGCTAAGAACGCTACCAATGAACTTCAAGTTAGGATGACTCAAATGATTATGTCAGGTGACACGACTGGCTCGCTCTCCAACATGAACAACATTCTCTTTGAAGCAAAATCTAGGGCATAGATTCCATCTTTCACTGGCCCCTCAATATCTCCTATCTAGTTGTGGCATCTTTAATTCTACATTCTCTTACATAAAATTCAAAAAATACGCTATTATTCTAGGCAAAATAATGCATAGAAAGAAAGTTCTATGTGATAAGAGAAACATGTAAGCTGTCATTCATATTTAATTCAAAATTTCTCACTTTAAATGATGAAATACTTCTATGTTTAACAGCCAAACCTGTGTTGTTTCCTACCTTAACAAAATCAGTACCAAAATAGGATGAGTTGATTGATAGAAACTTAGATCAGGAGTAACTTGGTGAGAAGCTTCTGAAGCTACAAGACATAGTCTCCATTGTTATAGGAAGCAGAAGCATTATAGATGTGAGGAAGGTTTAAGTTTTCAAACTATATTTGCCTGCATGTTTTAGCTGTGCATCCAAGTTTATCACAGAACTTGTAAAATTCCTAGGAGATAGAAGGTGTTGCAGATAGAACCACACTCTAACAAAACAAAACAGAAGCTAAAGAGCAGAACAAAACACATACTAGAGATAAAGAAGACTAAAACAATGCTCCAAACCAAGAGAGCAATATAACAGTTTTCTGCTAGCACTATTATTAAAGAATGATATGCTTAGATAATTTAGCAACAAAAACATGTCTCGGTAGAATGAAAAATTACAATTGTGCCTATACAGGTGAACAAAAGTTGCCACAAAGAAATAAGCTCTAATATTATTTTGATACATAGTTGATTCTGATTGTTGTGTGGTTCAAGAGGTCGCTAAATCCTTTGCAAGCAGTCTTAACACTCCCCTTCAAACTGGAGTTTATAAATCATGTAAACCCAATTTGCTCTTAAGAAAGGAGAATTGATTCTTACCCAAGGCTTTAGTAAAGATATCTACAACTTGGTTGAAGAATGAAATATAGATTGTTTTGATTAAATTGATTTAACATAATTCTGAACAAGATGACAATTAATCTATATGTGTTTCCTACATTCATGGAACACAAGATTAACAGAAATTTGTATAGTTGCTCGATTATCACAATAAACTTCAGTTGGAGTTTAGGAACACACTTGGAGATATGACAATAGGGATTTCAACCCAAACATTTTGCAAGCAACATCTACTAGAGTCCACTATTTGGCTTCAACAAATGATTAGATACAATTGGTTGTTTTTTTCTCCAAGAAATCAATTTTCTTCCCAAAAAAGATGCAAAAACCAGTGATCGACTTCCTTCATTCTCTACAAGTACCCCAATTAACATCACAAAATGCCTTAATCTGAAATTGATTTCCTGCAGAAAGTAACAACCCTTGTCCAACCTTTTGCTTAAGATATCTTACCATCCTTAATGCAACAGTAAGGTGATCCGTTCGAGGTCTTTGCAATAAAGACTTGGATTTTTCAAAAGATCTTCATCTGTTTTAGATATGAACTTCTATTGTCCCATGCAAATTCAAACAGGTCTTGTATTCATGCATCTGGATTCATCCAATATTTCTAAATAGTTTCAGTTATGCTTTTCTTCCAAATGAGTAGCCAAGAAACATGCACTTTCATGCTCATTTATGAAACTTACCACTAGGATTTAAGTTGGTCGGAAAACATAGGCAATCAAAAACATTCAAATGTGAGTGTGTTGGTTTTCTTTTGAAAAGATGTTCAAATGGAGTTTTTCACCAAACAAAAGGAAAAGAGTTCAATTGATTAGATGAACAACAATCAAAACACATTCACTGCACAAATTATTTGGTAAATTTTCTTGAGATTTTATGGCTCAGGAAACCAACAACAGGTGATTAGTGTTCTCATTTGACTAAATTCTGATGGGGTATATATACACATGTCAATTCTTATATTACTGTTTATTCAGGGAACACAATTTTCATCTCTTGAGATTGAACTCCAACCTGTTGTTTAATCTCAATTCAAAATGGTTGTGTTAAATTGATTTTCTACCAATTAAACACATTGTCAGGTTATATTTTATTTCATGTTTATGCCTCATAAAAAATATCCATATGGTAAAGTCATCTACAACACATAAGAAGAAATAGTGAGCACCTGACATTGCTTGCTGTGCCTATGGTCCCCACATGTCATATTGCACAAGTTCAAATGCTCTTGAAGGAGAAATTTCACTTGCAAAAAGGCAATCTAGTTGCCATTGAACACATTTCACATGAACATTGAGAAAATTTGATCACAGATAGCAGACTGAAAACAACTATTTTTTAGATGCAAAGGGATGATACACTGTTATCACCCCAAATTTTTTCAAAAATACTATATTTGGATTTGGATCCTGAGCCCAATCCTAGACCCAAAACAAATTTGCGACTATTCAATCCAAAATGTTAAACCTTTCTCTGAAACCAAACACAAAATTCAAATTCAAAACTCAACTTTAGATGCGAGATTTAAATCCAAAATCCAACTCTTAGATCCAAATTAGATCCAAAACCAAAGTCTAGATCCAAATCAAGCATTTCAAACTTAAAATCCAAAAGTGAGGTCAAAACAATAAAAAAGGGTTTTATGCTTTTTTGTATGAACAACCTTTTTATTTATTTTATTTTACCTTATTTTATTTTGTTTTCTTTTAAATAATAAAACACACACCAGCATGGGCGAGAGCGCCGTGAGGTGGCGTACCTTGCAAGCATGCCTTCAGCCGTTGTGCGCGGCACCGTGTCATGTGCTGCCACACGCTGCGCGCCAGGCACAACACGGTGCGCCGAGTTGGGGCCTGCACGTACGACCCTTTCTTGGCTAAAACCTCCCCTTGGAGGCAGTTTTGGCTTGGCTGGGTGGGCATTAGCCTTGCCCACACCCCAAAGGGGTGTTTGCAGGGCTAGTGGCTAATCCCACTTAGTCAAAGTCTATTAAAAAAAATAAAATAATTCAAAAATACTTGAAATTTGCATGAAAATCTTGTCAAATTAAAAAGAAATTCAAATTTTGAGTTCTGGCTCTAAAAATCCTTATAAATACCCCCACAATCCTCCCTCTTGGACATGAGCCAACCTTGGGGAACTTTTAGGGCTTTCTCACTTGAAGTTTTAGAGTTTTTTCTACCCATTTCTCTCTTCTTCTTTTCTCTTCTACTCCAACCTTGAGAGCAAGCTTCATCGAGGTATGTAGTCTTCATTTTCATCTTTTTCATTTCCTCTTGTCAACTCTCCATGGCCATGCAAGAAAGCTCGAATGATTTCCTATTTAGAATTGAGAGCTACATCTGGAGAGGTGAAATAAATTCATTTTTTTATTTATTTTAAAAAATATGCTTGTTATATTTCTTTACTCATCGTTTATGCTTGAGATGATGTCTATGCATGATAAATTAATTTTTTCTTAATTAATGAGCACATGCACGGTGAGAACGAGTGTTTTGGGTTGGGACTTTTTCATTCTTATGTTGATTTTTGATGTTGAGACTTCTAACCTAGAAAACCCCTTCACGAATTTGTACATGTTAAAGTGCATCTTCATGTCATTCTCACGTTTAGTTTCTTTCTTAATCACTCAATTAGGAACCCCAATGAGTTTTTTATCATGTTGCTCTCCATTATGTATGTTTGATTTTCTTCCATACCCAATGGTGGAAGAACTCCATTTTCTTGTAATAATTGTGGTTTTTCTGTTCACATACAAAAATATTTAGAATCATATTTTTCAAAAGATTTTTGTAAACAAGAATTCCCTTTAATGAGGCATTGGAGACTTAGCATAGGCTCTCGCATGAGTCCAAGTTCCTCTCCGGCCTACATAAAAAATGAAGTCGGATATTTTTAAGTTATTTCTTGATTTCAATTTTCATGAAGACATATACGTATATATATGCTATATACATACACGTGCACATGATTTTCTCTGTCATTCTCTCTTTATGATTTAACATATTCTTTTACAAACTCTCATATACGTGTATTTCACTCTAAAATCTCTCTCTCTCTCTCTCTCTTTTTTTTTTCTTAAATATTATTCTCTCCCTTTATTTGATTTAAACCTCCTTTTCTTATATGTATATATAAGTATGTATATGTCTATGTATATCTATCTCTTTTAAATCTTTTGTTTTTATGATTTTTAAAATATCTTTCTTTCTCTTTTTTCCTATTATTCTCATATTAAAGTCTTTCATCTTTTTCATTCTTTCAAATATTTTTCTTCCATGATTTAATGTTTTAATTTTTCATTTGCCAACTTCATCAAATCCAAAACTCAAGTAATGACCTAATATTGGAATCATGCTTGATGGTCTATAACTATATTCTATTTTAAAAAACTTTTCTCTTTTCATAAAAATACTTATGACAATTTTATAAATAAAAATGAGAAAACTTAGATGTATGTGATGGTATGAATGCCTCTAGATGAATGTTATAGTAAGAATGAGTGATTTCATTTTAATCATGTCGGATCAATGAATTCATACATCTACATTCACTTAACATCACAAATGATCACAAGCACTTCTCTATAGAAATTTAAGCAAGATCAGATGAAACTCTAGCTAAATAGTAACTGAATTAGAGCAAAATCTCAAACCTACTTAAATTCTTAAGAGAACAACAAATTAACTTCAAAGTGTGATCTTCAAATGTTTCCAAACAATGTTTATAAGATTTTTCAATTCAATGTTTCTCAAATCAAAGCATTTTATACTCTCAAATGATTCTTCAAGATTTTCTTATCAAATCTTCAACATTTTCTCAAGCACTACACCACATTTAGAATGATAAAGATGTTTAAGCCAAAATGAAATGAATAAAAAATAAACATAACCCTTCATTTGATTACCCCCGGTAAATGCGCCAGGAACGGTTAAACCACATACCGACGGGCGAGTCCCTTTCTCTCATTTCAAAATAAAAACCTTACTTTTCTACAACACTCCAAAGACCTAATATTTTTGGGGTTGCGAACACACACTCTCATGTGCCAGAAACCGAGGTTCATACCATATGTATTTACAGAGTTTGAAGTAAAATTTCTAAGGGCTGAACTAGTAGAACTTAAGGAATGTTTGTCATTTTAAACTGGTAGAGAGCTAACTATTGCAGTGCTATCTGAGATAGCCAAGCAACATAGTCTACTTCAAAGGTTACCAACTTCAATCAACATCTTGGACATCAAGTCCTGCTGAAGACAACAAAAAGAACTAGATATTAGCTCATATTTTGAAGACTTAAGCAATTGGCTGACAGAAAGCATGTTGAACCTAAAATTAGGTAACAAATAACACATTAGATAGAGTTAAACAAGAATGTAATGAAACAACTCCTGTGTGAGTTGGAAAGCTAGCTTATTATTAGGTAAGCAAATGGAGTATGGTTTCTCAAGTTTGATGACATTAGACAAGGTTGAGAAGTTGAACAAGTTGTTCATACTCTTCCATTGTAAAAGAATGAGCCAGCTCCTTGCTGGTTTCAAACACATTAGGAGCATAAATCTAATCACCATTGGTTGAAGCAGGAGCAATAGGTCATAAAATGCTGGTTCTGAGGTCTTTTCTGTAACAACATATTTATGACCACATTCTTTATCTACCAGATAAGAATTATTCATGTTGAGAATGAATAACCACGAACCTTATAACAACATTCTCCAGTATATCTAGGTGTTTGACAATAAGTGAGTATCACTTGATGGAGTCTCTGTTTTCTCTGAATGGATGAGAGTTTCCAGCATTGGACATTAGACTCATATGCTTTAAAGATAGGACCAAATGTGCCTCCCTCTGTTTTCTTCTTGCAGAATTGGAAAGTACACTTTTCTAAGGGTAGGTAATAGATCACTTAGTAAGATCTCACCTTGAATAGTATTGTAGGAGTCATTCAAATCCTTCAGAAATTGAATGGCCTTTTCCTCCTCCTGTTGATTAGAATATTTTTTGTTGCTCCACAAGTACAAATAGGTGGAGGATCATATGAAACAAATTCGTACCAGTAAGACTTAAGCTTCGTAAAGTACACTGCCATAGATTGAGAATCATGTACATGCCTATTCATTGCTGTTTTGATCTAGGACCTATGAGGTGTAATACTTTGTGTGAAACACTTATATAGTTCCTTTCAAACCTTTTGAGTAGAAATTGCATAGATAACACAATAAAAAATTTCGTTGCACAGTGCATTATATCTCTTGAATGTAAGCATAACCATTCTTTAATAATAGCAGTAACAGAAAAATATTCTATTGCCCTCTCAGTTTAGAGTTCCAGTTTAGCCTTCTTTGTTTCTAATCTTTGTTTGTTTTTTTTTTATCTTTTTTCTGCTTTATTTTCTTAGAGTGTGGTGCTATCTACAGCACCTTCTATCTGCTAGAAATTTATATGGCATCATAGTTGATACCTTACTCTAGCTAATCTTGACGATGCCTTGTTGTTTCATTGACTCATGGCTGCAAAGGATGATAACTCATCAAACACCTTTGGAATTGTTCCAAACAACAATTTTGAAGGTCTGGTTGATCTGATCCATGGGATCGTCGTGTTGCACCTCCCAAACTTATCGAGCAAAAATTGCATAGTGTTAATAATCTCATTGGACAGTGCATTAAGAGGTTGTGAAACTATAATCACACCAAGGTTGTCTGATTGATGAAGGAAGAATGGATCAGATCAACCAGACCTTCGAAATTGTTGTTTGGAACAATTCCAAAGGTGTTTGATGAGTTGTCATCCTTTGCAGCCATGAGTCAATGAAACAACAAGGCATCGTCAAGATTAGCTAAAGTAAGGTATCAACTATGATGCCATATAAATTTCTAGCAGATAGAAGGTGCTGTAGATAGCACCACACTCTAAGAAAATAAAGCAGAAAAAAGATAAAAAAAACAAACAAAGATTAGAAACAAAGAAGGCTAAACTGGAACTCTAAACTGAGAGGGCAATAGAATATTTTTCTGTTACTGCTATTATTAAAGAATGGTTATGCTTACATTCAAGAGCTAAACTTATTAACGGGAAAAAAAAATCTCAGCAGAATGGACAAATGTGCCTATACAGGTGAGCAAATGTTGGTACAAGTAAATCAGATCTGATATTCTTCTAATGCACGCTTGTTTCTGATGGTTGCATGGGGCTAGCTTCAAGAAGCTTTAGAGGCCTCTAAAACCTTCATACGAGGTCATAATAGAACTGGCAGTTGTTCATACTTGTTATTATAGAAGCCTCGTCCTTGATAATACCATGTGAGTGCATATTGCATCCACTGTTGTAGTTGGCTGTACCATAGAACCGGTTGTCATTGTTCTGGTTTGACTTTCGAGTGGCAATAGCTTCTACTTGAAATTCTATGGCTTCATCATTGGCTCCATCTTCTCCAAAAAAGACCTTATACATAAGCAAGAGACTATAAAGTTCAGTCATGGAGATAGGATCCATGTGGGCAGTAATGGAAACTTGCAAAGAGACATAAACAGTGGGAAGTGGGTGATGAATATGCGAAATAAGATCTTTGTACTTAACCTTTTTTTTTGCATTTTTTTATGAAAGGCTATGATTTGGTATTCACTAACATACTTGATCCCTTTTAATGCAATTGTTCTTTGAGCTGGCATCCTTCAGGGTAGCCAAACTTCATAAGATGTCATTGGCTGAACAACCAGTTAAGGAGCAGCTGGTCTCATCGACGCCAATCAATATAACCAGGTTTGAAACAGATTCATTGTCTTTGACACTCAAGCTGCTCTTTTGATTATTGACAAACCCTTCCAGGTTGTACGAGATTAATAGAGGTCGAAATTGATACCCCAAAGAACATAGTTGTCAGAGTTCAACTTGGTTGAGAGAAAGTGCTGAAAGGTGTTAGGAGCCAAAGAGTAGGGAGTGAGGAGCTGTTGGTTGACACCATATTCAAAAAAGCAAAAGACAAGCAATATCATCCTTTGGATCTGGTACCATATCAGAAAAACAAAACAAAGCAAAAGAGCATGAAAATGAGAGAAGAAGAGGAGAAGAATGCATTTAATGTAGTTCGATCATTGGGTCTATTGATAAGAGTAAACAAGAAAGAAGTGATTTTAGGGATCTCAGAGATAAGAACAATATCAATAGGAAGACAGAAATCAAGAAAACTGTTGAAGATGTTGATAAAGCTGGAATTACATAATGTTGATGTGTTTGTATGTTTGGGTCCAGTTTTGGACCCTATCCGACCCATTGTTCATGTTGAGCTCTATTTAAGCCTTTGTAACCCTTATTTCAAAGTGTGAATGAAAATTAAGAGAGATGGATAGACCGGCTGCTAGTGGGCACCAAAGATCTCCATCGTGGTTTTTTCCCTCGAGTCAAGGGTTTTTTCTGTGTTACATTTGTCTTCGTATTCTACTGTTCTTCTCGATTCAATAGTTTCTCGACTCTACTGACGCCACTCATTTATGCTATACTTCCTTGGCATGAATTTCAATTGTTGTTGAGTTCATTACTCTCTCTACGGTTACAGTCGCAGCTTGCATTGTTCACAGTTTGCTCCATCATCGAAGTCGTCTGTTGCACAACTTTTGTATGCTCCTTCACCGTCGATCTTCGTTTGAGCAGCTGCCATCGCTGCCGTTGTAACTTCTACGTTTGAGCTATTTGACGCAACTGTGGACTGAGCTATTGTTGCTTGAGGTGCCAGCCGCTGCTGCTATGACTTCGCCTGAGCTGCTATCTAAATGGTAGTCGCTCGAGCGATTGGGCTGCCGCCTGCAAGCAACTGAGAATTCACCGTCTGGACATCAGTTGCTGCCATCGCCTACGACGTAGCCTATAGCGTCACGACCTCCGCTTAACTCCATCCTTCTGCCGCCCAACCTTTTTGCTCAGTTCGACCTCTTTTGTGCCACTATGTGGCCTCTTGCTTGCGCCTACTGCATAGCTGTCGTTGTCGTTGTTGTTTGTAGTTGCCCATGCAGTCTGCTTCCTATGTTGTCGTTACCATCTCTATTTTCTCTGTCGCTTGAATTTCCTCGATTGTTGCCGATGTCAGCCATCTACTGCAGCATCCCACGTGAGGGTTCTACTCACCTCCGCAGCTGCTGTCGCTGCTTTTTTCTGCCGCAGAACCGTCGCTGCTTCAGTCACTGTCACTTGCGTGCACTTGCCTCTCTTCCTTGCCACTGCATGCTTCTGCCGCCACCACCTGTGCCTGCGTTTGCAACCACCGCTTGTGTAGTTGCAGTCACTGCTTCTATCTGCAGCTACCATCGCTGCTTCGTCATGCTTGGACTTGAGCCTTGGTGCCCGGTTTGATTTTTTTTTTTTTTAAAAAGGTTATTGCACTGTCATGGCTGAATCACATTCATCGGCTATTACTATTGACAAAGCAGATGTTGGGTCTCTAAAATAAAAAATATTTCTATTCAAGTTACCACTTTCGTTGCACCAAGGATAATTATGGAAAGAAGACTGAACCACTTGAGACTTGCCCAACATGAGATATGTTTTCTTGAGGACAACCAAGTCAAAACTTAGATTGTCCACTATGTGTCTTCCAATAACCCCTCATTCTTTCTAAGAGGACTACCAGGGATATGTGGGTTATTTTAGAATAGATGTATGACTAAAAGAAGAAAGATGTTTACGCCTTATGGCAAGGAGAACTTTCTGTGGCTGACTTTTATGTAGTGTTGAAATCAAAATGGGAGTTACCCATTGCTCTTAGAAATGGTATCAGATAATTTACTCAACACTCTATTAGTAATTTCATATCATATTTTAAACTGAGCAAGAACTACAAATGTTTTATATCGTCTCTTTCTATAGCTCTGATTTCTAGGACTGTAACTGAGGCTTAGAGCAATTTCAAGTGGGCTCATGCGATGCAAGAAGAAATGGAATCACTGAATAAAAACAGAACGTGGGAGGCAAAAAATATCCCTGAAGTGGCACATCTGGTAGGATCCAAGTGGGTCTACACCATTAAATATAAGTCAGATGGTAGTGTAGACAAATATAAAGGTCGCTTGATTGCCAAGGGGTTCAGTAAAAAATATGAGATTGACTAATTGGAAACGTTTGCTTCTGTTGCAAAGATGAAGACGATCAGAGTTATTATCTCCTTAGCAGTAATAAAGGAGTGAAAGATGTACAAACTTGATGTTAAGAACACATTTCTTAATGGAGGCCTTGAAGTGGAAGTGTATATGTGTATGTCTCCAGGATATGAGGAACCTGGAAAATGTTGTAGGTTGAAGAATGCTTTGCATGGGCTCAAGCAATCTCCCCAAACATGGTTTGAACGACTTAGACTTGTAACAAGATAACATGAATATCATCAAGCGAATGGAGATCATACTTTCTTTATAAAGAGAAAGGAGCATAAAGTTATTCTTCTGTTAGTATATGTTGATGATATGATTGTCACAAGTAATGATGAAGTTGAAATAACAAAGTTAAAGGAACTGTTCGTTATCGAGTTCGACCTCAAGGACCTTGGTAAGTAGAAATATTTACTTGGCATTGAAATTGCTAGATTAGATACAAGTCTTGTGTCAAATCAACGGAGGTACACTCTAGATTATTAAAGGAAACTGAGAAACTTGGGTGTAAACTTGCTTCTACTCCTCTAGATACTGCTCACAAGCTTAGTCTTGGAGATGGAGGCCTCTCCATGAAGAAGCGAAGGGAAAATATCAACGTCTTGTTGACAATTTGATTTATCTTACTCTCACTGGACCTGATATTACTTTTGATGTGAATGTGATGAGTCAATTTAGGCATGCTCCCATGGATGGTCACTTGAAGGTTGTTGAGAGGATTTTATGTTACTTGAAGAGGAATCCTAGCAAGGGCCTCTTGTATGTTAAGAAAGACTCTCTTGAGATTGAAGGTTATTCAGATGCTGACTGACTGGGTAGGATGTGTTGATACTAAGAGATCCACTTCAGGCTACTATATTTACTTGGGAAAGAATCTCTTAGTGTGGAGGAGTAAGAGACATGATGTTTGCTCTTGCTCCAGTGCTGAGGCTGAATATACAGTTGTATTGGCCGACATTTGAATAAAACTGAGGAACCAATGAAGATGTATTGTGGATAAGTAAGAAACAGGATGTTTGCTATTGCCCGACATCTGAACAAAACTGAGGAACCAATGAAGATGTATTGTGATAACAAGTCTACAATCAAATTGGCCAACAATTCAGTATTACATGATAGAATGAAGTATGTGGAGATTGACCGTCATTTCATTCGGGAGTGAATTGATGCTAAAGAACTTGTTCGACCTTATATGAATTATGAAGACCACACAACTGATGCTCTGACCAAGGCCTTGTCAGCAACTTTATTTTAGAGAAATGTCTCCAAGTTGGGCATGTTTGATTTGTACGCCCAACTTGAAGGGGAGTGTTGACATGTTTGTATGTTTGGGTATGAGTTTGGACCTTTTTCGACTCGTTGTTAACGTTCAACTATATTTGAGCCTTTGTAACCCTTATTTCAAAGTGGGAATGAAAATTAAGAGAGGAAGATATGCTAGTAGGCACTGGAGATCTCCATCGTGGTTTTTTTCCCTCGAGTTGAGGGCTTTTTTCCACGTTACATTTGTCTTCGTATTTTACTATTCTTCTCCATTCAATAGTTTGAACACTAAAATTACTTAAAAAGGAGATACAACAGATTTTGTTGGTTGTAACCGATAGATTCATTTACAGGTAACATTTTTGGAAACAAAAAAAAGTTATAAATAATAATATTCACTCACTATCAAGATCTATCGAGAGATAGTTGAGCTTCCTGCATTCTCTCTCTTGTCAGTCATTTTTTCCTTATGGTATCAGAGCCACATGATTCTATGGCCTCACAAAGCTCGTAGATTGCCTCCACAAATAACCATATCCTTTCAACCTTAACATCACCAATTTTGTTTTCATCAAATTGACCCAGTTTAATTTTCTTTTATGGTAGATGTAGGTGCTAGGACTAATTGAAAGTCAGGATATGACAGGATTTGTCAATAGAGAAACTCCCATGCATGACAGATATCTTCCTAGAAACTGTAATAATGGGGGCAATATCACTGCAACTGAACAAGAATTGAATCCAGATTTCAACGCCTAGCAAAGATCAGATCGGTTGCTGCGTGGATGGATTAGAGAAACCCTATCTGAAGAAATATTCGGATGAATAGTCGGCCTAAAAACCTCCAAACAGGTATGGGATACTCTAAATCGAAGATTTTCTTATGAGTCACAGGAATGAAAAATGATCCTTATCCAAAGACTTCAAATGAATCAGAAAAACAATTTAAATATTGCTGAATACACCAGAAATTTCAAAAGTATATGCAATGAACTCATCGTCATTGGAAAATCAGTCTGAGACCAATCTCAGATTTTTTGGTTATTGACTAGTCTCGGGCCAAAATAGGAATCTTTTAGAATGACCTATATGCATCCTCCAACTCCACCATACTTGGAAGTCATTGCCTTGCTTGAAAGCCATGAGACGGTAAGAAATATGTATGGAGATATTTAAGGCACTGAGGTGACCTTTATGAACCAGCGTGTCTAAAATTAGCGTTATAAGGGAAATAAAAATCATATGTTCAATTTTAAGGGATGTGAATTTCATCAAGCCTGCCAAGGGACTTCATTAAACAGCGACAAAAGGGAAAATAATAATCTCAATCAGTCCAATGCCTCTCAAAAGGGAGTCTTGTGCCAAATCTGCAACGAAAATAATCGTTTTGCACTTAATTGTTGGAGTTGCTTTAATCAAACATTGCAGTCCAAACGGATCCCTCAGGTGCTACCTGCAATGAAGGTTGTGGATGGTCAAGATCAACAATAGTTCCTAGATATTGGAGCATCTGTTCACGTCATATTGGAAGCAGGTAATCTCAATACTTCAACTAAATACTATGGTTTAGAAAAGATAATGGTAGGCAATGGTCAGAAACTTGACATCACGCATGTGGGAAATGCTATTGTTCATGATGGGAAAAATTCTATTCTTCTCAATAATGTTTAGGTGGTTCCAAAAATTAAAAAGAATTCAATTTCAATCAGTCACTTAACAGCAGACATGCCATATATTTTTGAATTTTTGGCTAATAGTTTTCTTGTAAAGGACAAGAGAAACCACCAGATTGTGGCATCCAGAACAGATATGATGGACTTTACATGCTAAAAAATATAAGAGCAGTGTCAAAATTTCAAGATCACAAGGAATTTTTCTCAGTCAAATTTTGTGGAGCAAATAAAAAAGTGTTGGCATCATCGCCTAGGCCACATAAACCAGCAAGTAGTAGAGTTTTTGGTCAATAAAAGGCCATTAGAGTTCTAGGCCCATTTAGTAGCAAATTTTTATGTTCCAACAGCCAATTAGATAAGTCATGTCGTCTTCCATATCTTTCTATTGAAGAGCATTTGTGATGAATTTCATGGTTGTGTGCAATGTGATCTATGGGGAACCTGCCCTGGTCATCGGATCTCAATATTATGCAATTTTTGTTGATGAGTCTACTCATTTCATTTAGTTTTACCCAATGCGTTTCAAGCCAGAATTTTATGAGCTTTTTAAAATTTTTTACAAGTTTGTGGAAAATCAGTTTGGGAAAAGAATGAAGATTTTCCAAACTGATGAAGTTGGAGAATTTAATAGCAACACTTTTGCTTCTTACCTGCGAAAATATATTATCCAACATTTAAAAGCATGTCGTGAAACCCCTCAAAATGGAATTTTTGAATGCATACATCGAACTATAGTTGAACTCAGACTTGCTATGATGTTTCATGCTAGTATGCCAACGAAATTTTGCGTTGAAGCATTCTCTACAATTGTGTGGTTAATTAATCGACTGCCCATGCCTACTCTCAATATGAAAACTCCATTTCAACTTGCTTTCAAAAAGAGCCAAGATTATGGATGCATGAGAGTCTTTGGAAGCCGTTGTTTCCCTTATCTTCAAGATTATGCTAAGAACAAGTTGGAGCCTCGATCTTTACCCTATGTTTTTATAGGGTATAGCTCAACATATAAAGGATATAAATGTTTATATCCACCAACAAGTCAGATCTTTATATCTAGAAATGTTGTTTTTGATGAAATTGTATTCCCTTTTCAACAACTTGGGAATTTGTTTTCAAAACAATATCTCATTCTCAAGAAGGCGTCACAAGGAATGGCTTGATGACAAATAGTTAGTTGAGGAAGCTTCTAAGTCTGGTTCTATCAATGATCTTGAGACTGGATCCATTAGAACTCGTTGCCACAATGACAACCATGAATTGTCTTCAAGTAGAAATCTACCACTTGCTACGGTTGCTAATAACTCTCATGTTGCAAATGCTAGCTCTTCTCAAGAGGCCATCGAGTCATCTCATGTTGATCCAATGCCAATTCCAGATTCGATCCGTAGTCACCATCTCCTATCAATTCACATTCCATGGTCACAAGGGCAAAAGATGGCATAGTTAAACCAAATTCCAAGTATTTCATTGCCCTTACGGTTCCTTTAGAACCTAAAATAGTCAAAGAGGCATTCAAGCATCCAGGATGGGTAAAATCAATGGAGGAAAAAATAGAAGCATTAAAATTGTGCAAGACGTGGACTCTAATACCCCGAACCTTAGATATGAATGTCATCTCCACCAAATGAGTTTTCAAAACTAAGCAGAAAAGTCATGGAACTTTGAATTGTCTAAATGAAACTGTTTATGTAGAGCAGCCACAAGGATTTGAAGATCCTACCCAAAACAACTCATGTAAGCAGACTTCATAAGGCATTGAAACCAAGCTTGAGGTGTTTGCTTAAGTCCATAAAGAGCTTTCTGTAACTTGCATACATAATGCGGATATTGATTGTTAAAAAAGCCTTGAGATTGTAACATATAAACATCTTCAGATAAAGTGCACTGTAAGAACGCGTTGTTGACATCTAGCTGGCGAACCACCCAATTGTGCGAAACAACAAGAGTAAGAACAATTCGAATCATAGTGGGTTTAATCATAGGGCTAAAAGTTTCAAAATAATCAATGTCATATTCCTATGTATACCCTTTGGCCACAAGACGAGTTTTATATCTGTCAATACTACCATCAGTTTTTCTCTGAACCTATCATACCCTTTGGCTACAAGACGAGAATTATATCTATCAATACTACCATCGTGTGGGGTTCAATCAAATTTCTAGATTTGACTTTATGGAGATTGAGATATTAGGCAACTTGATGTCAAAATGCCTTTCTACATGGACAGCTACAAGAAACTATTTATGTAGAGCAGCCACAAAGATTTGAAGATCATACCCAAAACAACTCATGTATGATTTTTTTCTACTCTCCAAAGGCTTTTTCTGAAGCATTTCAGATTCTTCTCTCTATATTTGCAATAATAAAAAGGGAACCATTATTTTGTTATTATATGTGGATAACATAATCTTGACCGGCAACAACAAATTTTTCATTCAAGAATTCATCACTAAACTTAATCAATAGTTTTTGACGAAGGATTTAGGAAGTTTGCATCACTTCCTAATATTGAGGTTCCCAAAATACCTCAAGGACTTTATATAGCCTCTTAGAACGTGCTGATCTAACAACTTGCTAACCAGCTGTGACTCCTCTAGTTCAGAACTTTCGGCCACCCTCCAAAAATCTACTATTTGTTAATCCTACACTTTATCACAACTTGGTAGGTGGACTTCAATATCACACGTTTACACGTGCTGACATTTCATATAGTGTGAACTATGTCAGTCAATATATGCAACAGCCTACTCAAAGTCAGTTTATGCTTGTTAAAAGAATACATAGATATGTTCATGGGACCATTAAACTCAGATGTATAATTTCACCTCAGTCAGCTTTTCGCTTGCATGCTTATTTTGATTTGTATTGGGGCTGGGTGCCCAAAGACACGATGGTCCATAACTGGATTTTGCACATTCATTGGAACAAATGCTATCTCATGGACAACTAAAAAACAACAACAGTGGCTCGCTCTACAACTGAAGAGGAATATAGATTGATGGCCTTTATAGCAACTGAATTAACATGACTTTTCTTGATACTTAAAGATGTTGACATTCATATAACAGATCCCCCGCAGCTATACTGTGACAACATGTCTGCTTTACAAGTTAGCATTAAACCAGTTTTCCATTCAAGAATGAAACATGTTGCCATAGATTATCATTTTTTATGTGAGAAGGTGGCGTTGGAGACCTTAGTTACTCAATATGTTCATTCATCTTGGCAAGTTGCAGATATTTTTACAAAAGCCTTATCCAAATCCACCATTGAAAATCTCAGAAGCAAACTGGGTGTCGTTCACCCACCACCCAGTTTGAGGTAGCATGACAAGAGTAAACAAGAAAGACTTGATTTTAGGGATCTCAAAGATAAGAACATTATCAATGGGAAGACATAAATCAAGAAACTATTGAAGACATTGAGGATGTTGATAAATCTGGAATTATAGAAATTACTTAAAAAAGAGATATGGCAAATTTTGTTGATTGTAACCGATAGGTTCATTTATAGGCAATATTTTTGAAAGCAAAAAAAAGTTCTAAATAATAATATTTGCTCACTATCAAGATCTGTTGAGAGATAGTTAAGCTTCCTACCTTCTCTCTCTTGTCAGTCAAATTTTCTTTATCTACATCCACGAATGTAGGGCAACTCAACACTCACCATCTTCACAATCACATGTACCTTTGGTGCTAATACACTTTCCATATTTAGAGGAATAGATGCCATGTTTTCTTTTTCCAATCTAGGGCTCCAAGGGCCGACCTTCCCTTGTTTCCAAAAATACCACCTATTTGTTCATTCATTGGGTTTGGCACGAGAACATGAATAAGCTCCACCAAAAATAACCAAGAATGTGATATTGAGTTCCCCCCCTTGGTCCATTTGAATAAGAGGCACCTCTTGTATAACATGTTTCCATAGATACCAAAAAAAAAAATCGAAGGAAGAAGCCCTATGAAGAGTTAGTGGTCAATTTGGTAATACAAGTAGAGTGTTTCTACAAGATAATCTCTTATGTTTTTAGGTGAGACTGCACAATACTTCTGAATTGAGACTTCCCTTATTAAATGAATGGGCACATGAGAGGATGATTAAGATGGATACATTGTTGGTTAAAAAAACACAATAATTTTCTTTCCATTGAAAAAAGCAAGACAAACATGGTTTATTTCATGTAAAACAAATTTCTCATTGCAACTAATGGGTACTATGTTATACATTGTTTTGAAAAACTAACGGAATTCGAGGTGTATCTTGAGACATATTAAGCAGCTTTTGTGTATGCACACTATATGTAATGTTCCTTTGCTTAATATCCATGTCACTTGACTGTGCTGTGCCACTGTGGTTACCGCCCCTTAAAAGCCTGGTTAACAATTTAACAGCTACACTTAGCAAGCTATCTATAATCTATCTGAAAATGACCTGGCAGACAAGCTTAGATGAGTCAAGATCAAGCTTGAACTCAGTTTATCAAGTCAAACTTGAGCTCAGCCCATAGAACACTTTAGTCGAGCAAGTTGTGACTCAAGTCAAGCTCGAGCTGGACAAGCTTGAGCTCAACTCACTCGTTGAACATCCCTATAACAAGATAGAGCCATTCCATGAGAAAGAGACATATCAACACCTTGACGTCCTAAAGACCAAACTGTGTGAGATGATCAAACATGTATTTGTGTTGTGTGAGAAAAAACCTTTAGGGCTAAAAGAAGCTTCAATACTAAGAAAATAACTTTAGGACTCAAGGTTTTTAATAACAAGCTATACACTTATTTACCGAATGCAAGAATCAAGGACAGAGGAAGAGCTTTTAAAAATTAAAATATCATACACATATATGAAAAAGTAAACAATGTGAGTCTTTGTAATCCACAAAAACAAAGACGTATCAAACTTCAGAACCAACAAAACCCAGCGAAACTTGTTTCTCCCAGCAGTCCCATTAGCTCGTTTAATTTTATAAACTCATTTTTTACCAATAACATTGTAATGAGAGGCAGGGGAAACAAAAAGTCCTAATGCGTTTTCTTATTAAGGCTCAGTACTCAGCCTCTATAGCTTGATTCCATGGCGAGAATTTGGAGGCTTGAGCTCAGGACATCAGTTTTCTGTGACTAAATAATTCAGCAAGGCTGAGGAAAGAGAATGACATTAGGTGTGGCAAGTCTTAGTTTTATGAGATCCAATCAGGAATTGAGTGGTCATAGCCTAGATTCCAATAGGTGGGGCAAAAAGATTGGCTTGGGTTCAAGGGCAGAGGAAGGTGTCATGGCTTCATGATTAATTATGCATCAAGTGTAGTAGTTGGCAGTAATTGTGTTTTACGGTTAAATAGAGAAGGGACAATTGTGGTGGATAGAAAGGGTTCAAATGTTGGTGATGAAGTAGAAAAAGGAACAGAAATCAGTGAGGCTGTATTATGGTTCTAACATCAGTTTTAGACTACTTTCCTTAAAAGAGAACAACATGTTCATCAAAGACAACATTGTGATATATAAATAGCCTATTCGACTTTGGTTGAGAGAATAACCCTTATGCTGATTATTGTAACCCAAAAATAAAAACTTTCAACTTATAAACTAAAGCTTATGAGCATTGTAGTGCTGTAAATTAATATCATGATATTGATTAGACTAACCTGTTGTTGTAAATTAAGGATATCATGATATTGAGAGACTAACCTGTATTCCCCTTCCCAATCACTTTATAATGCATTAACTTACCTTTTACCTGATAAAACGATCTTTTCAGCATCGGTATAAATGATCTTTCCCTCACATTCAGCTATAGCTGAACCCCTGAATCAAGAGCTGTTTGGTGTTCCAAGCTGGTTCCAACAATACATTTTTTGAACTGAGAAAACAGAACTGCCATGAATTGGAAGGTTGGTTTCATAAGTTTTTGAAGGCCTTTTCATCTCTTCCATCTTCATTGTTTTTTCTTTGGGCTTTGGAGGTTGTCTTTCTAGAAATGATTTCCCATGTCGCTTGACTTGTTTCATTCTTTTGCTGCCTCGGTAGCACTTCAGACTTAAATGTAATAACAAATATCCATGTAAAACAAAAATATCCATCAACAGAACAAACGTAATAATAATATCCATGCAACGATAAAATTGAGGTAGGTTTCACACCTCATAAAAGAATAAATATAATGGTCCATCCAATTTCTTGACATAGATGAGAAGGGAAGTTCATAACTTTTTCCCATCTAACAAGATTTACAAACTAAAAAAGCCCTTTCATGGAAGTCATGCAATGAGTGTTTATTAATGACATGTCTAGCTATTCTAAGAGAAGGATGCCCGAGGTGATGATGCCACTGATGAAGTGTGGTTCACTCTCCAATGAGTGCTCCAGTTCTTTGATGTTTGATCTATCCCAAGTCTAATTTATAGAGACCTTGATCAATCTTGCTAGTTAGAAGTAGCCAATTGGCCTCGATATCCTCATGAAATTCAAAGAGAACATTGTTGTCATTAGTGAATTGATGAATAGAATGTGAGCTCTTTGTTATATAGGGAACATGTAAAATATCTTCATCAAAGAACTAAAGTGTTGGAAGGGAAAAGTAGTATTATCAACATTGTTTATTTCTAGTCCTACACCATTTCCAACTTTGAGTTTCTCACCATGACAATGTGTCTATCATGATGATAACAGTTGAAATATGTTGTACAATGTTATGTGGCTCGTCAGTCAGGATACTACCCACCACTCTCAGTTGTCCGCATTACCATAGAAGTATGAACTTTAAGTTCAACCTGTTCTTCTTTCTAAAACCAATAGGCCTTTGCATTTGAAAGCGCCATGTCCCATTTGAAACCAATAGGCCTTTGCATGCTTAACAAATAGTCTTTGCATACTTGCCAAGCAGTCCTACAATTTACTACCTTATGTCTGCCAGTTCCACAAGCCAAACAAGTAAGAGAACCATTCGAACTTCTAATTGCCCATGTTATGATTTCCCTCAGTATTGTTCTTATTCCTATTATTGTTGAATCATGAATGGATTCCGTTGATTGTCCTATTATGGTTTTATTGCCATAGAGTTGAACGCTTGTTTAATGTCAGCTTCAACTTCTTGAATTTGCATTTCATGCACCAAAAGCATTGCAAGTAGATCTTCACGACTAATTGGATCCACACGAGCATTTAATGCATTTCATGAAGATCTATACTCGGTATTAGGCAAACTAGAAGCTATTTATGAAATCAGATCTTCTTTACCAACCGTCTTTGACACTAAGGACAGCTGGTGTGCAATATTCTTAGCCCTAGGCAAATATTCATTTATGGACTTGGTTCTCTTCTTAAGATTTTGAGGTTGTCCTTTCATTTGTTGTATCTTAGCCCTAGCTTGGGTGAAATACATCTTTTCAATGATGTCCAAACAACAAATGAAGAATTAATCCGATCAACTGACAGTGTACAGTATCAGTAAGAGAAGACATGATCCAACTCAATAGAAGTTGGTCCACTCACTGCCAATTATCATTATACCGGATCCTTAACTCTAGTATTGTCTCTAGGTATAATATATTCAATTGGATAGGCAATAGAACCATCAATACATACAACCCATGAGATTGTAAGTTATGACAAAGGCATAAATTGTGACTCCCAGAGAAGAAAATTTTTGTTTCTAATTTAATAACCAGAAAATAATGAAGATTTGTGAGCGTTGATGAAACAGGAAAGGATTGACCTATAGATGTGTTATGAATGTTGTTATCACCATGCTTCCATGTGTTGCTTGTCTCACTGTTGTTATAGACTGGATGATCTGATACCATACAAATATATGAAGGAAGAAAAGGCAAATGGTTAATAAACGTGGCTTGAATCAGTGAGAGTCTACGACCATGACCTCTAAGCTTTCTCTCTCAATCTCGTTATTGTTCATCAATATGAAAGGTACCTTTACAAACAAAAATCACAGTTACATGTCATGATCTTCTCCTTATGTTTTGGGGTTTGTATTTGTTTATCATCTTATTTTTTGGAACAGTAATGTACAAGATCTTTATCCAATCTTCCATTAATCTTAGCTTTATTAACTTTAGTGGTATTTTGAGAGTTTTGATGAAAATTGGGTAGTGATTTTTGAAGATGCGACAGTATTTGCCTGAATGTTAAGCGACAAGCTGTAATTTTTTGAACTTTAAACAGCTTCTTTGGGGATATTTTCATTCGACAACCCCCTTTTAACCTTATATCTTAAACGTGGGGACTTTTCGTGTGTAACCTTAAGGGGTTTACGCTTTCTTATGTTAAGAAAAAAAAAAAAAGGAAGAGAGGAGGAAGAAGAGAAGCTTCTGCATTTGATAAATTTATAAATAACTAGTTAACATTCCAAAAATTTAACTAGCCACTTAAGCCAATAAAACAGTTTACAAATACATGCTTGATCATAGACTTGCACATGAAGGGATTCAATCTTTGACATGTGCCGTGGCGGTTCCTTACCCTTTTGGAAAGTGGAATGAAAGCTGCCATTTTAAAAAATTGGCCCTTGAAAAAGTTTTAAAAAATTCGTCTTTGTGAAATGTTTTAAAGTTTATTTAAGAATATTTTGGCCCCTCTGGAGAAACCGTAGTTCCTTCTCTAGCTAGGAGAAAACTTTAATGGGACTACATTTGGCAAAAACCAACTAAGGGAAAAAATCATAATAAAAAAGCTCGTTCGTTTTTCGAAAGCCTTAAGAAGAATTTAACTTCAATGCATCAATTCATATTTTAGAAGTTGATCTACAAATTAGATAATAGGATTTGATAAAATCGAGCAAGATTTAGAATGACTTGTGGAAATATGTAATCTTAAATTCACGAAACAAGACAAACCCTAAATATATGGCGGCTAATGAAAAGTAGATTAGAGCACTGTGGGCCTGTGGCTGCGCTGAAAGTTCCCAAAATTGTGGCTCTTCTGAGGTAATTTTGTAAATTTATGAGCTTCGTCATAAAATTAATAGGGAAATTCAGGACTTCAAGAAAATTTTGCAATACTTCAGAGGTTACAAGCCAACAACTGCATTCAGTTATAATGCTTTATAAGGCGCACACCAAGCGGGCCTTCAGAAGGGTCATTTTGTTCTTTAAAATTTTCCTTTTATCACTTTTTCTTTGTATTTGGGTTACACTTTAAAAACAGGTTTTTGGATGTCATTTGGGTTTTGACAAAATCTAGTTTTATATAAGCGAGTGAAAAAGCTCGTCCTTTTAAGTTATTCAGGTTTTGGATGTGTCACCAAAAAATGAAAAATCTCTAACAAAACTTGATATTTTTAAAACCTAGCTTTTGCCAAACTGAATTAGAATTAACTTTTTATGTTAAGATCATTTTGA
>JAANDH010000526.1:42657-67156 GCA_011799765.1 Nymphaea thermarum
ATATATATATATATATATATATATATATATATATATATATATATATATATATATATATATATATATATATATATATATATATATATATATATATATATTGTAAATGATTTGAATACCCATACAAATAAGGGTGGGCATGGGGATAGAACTAGGGCCAATAAAATCAGTCTGGTAATTCTTCGGGCCGATCCAACTTGACCTGGTAACCTGTTTTAAAGTTTTTATTATATTTCAGTATATATTTTTTAAATGTTGCATAATAAAATATAAGTTTAAATATTTTTAATTATTTTGAAATATATATATATATATTAATTTTATTATAATTGAGTCAGTTCTCCCGCCTTTTTTGACGACAAGCTACGGCCTGACCGAGCCCAAAAAATTACTAGGTGAGGTCGGGCACCCCCGATACCCATCCCTACATAGAAACCTGACGGAGAGGAGCATTGAAACATGGAAGGCGTTGGATTTGGCTGGAACAGTGGAACGACGGAATCAAAGTTCCCGTTTTTTTTTTTATGATAGAAACGACTTTTTCAAACAGGGAACCGTCCCTGACTCGTGAAAAGGAAAAGCGGCACTTTTGATGACCGCAGTTTCATTGCTGCTAGAAAAGTGAACACCCCGGCGGCCATCACCTCCGTGTCCGCTCCAAATATATCTGTGGCCTTCAAATGCCTGGAGGGCCAATCTTTCCACTTGCAATAGAAAATAAAACAAGGCAATGCAGTCCCTTTTGATGATGATATTGGTGAGATTCCTTTCATCAGTCTTGACCGGCTCAACTTTTTTTTTTTTTTTTTTTCATATACTGTCATTCCTTTTCATTTTGAATCTTTCACATTCATTTAATTTTCTTGTTTTAAAGGTTTGGAGAATTGGACAGGTGTTTAAACATTGCAGAATCAAAAAATCTAAACAATTTGACATGTAATTTTGTTCGTCCAGGAATGTGTTGGGAAAATTTTAAAGATAATAAATTTAAAAAAATACAAATTATTATGAAAAACATGAGTATTTCATCCTACCACGGAAGAGTCGACATTTTTTACTCATCCATAAAATATCAGATGTGCAAATTGCCATGGAAATGTTGGTTATTTTTTGTTTGAAAGGCTCAAGAAAGCTCACTCTCATCTTCGGTAAGATGACGTCAATTTTTTTTTTTTATTTCCAATGATGATTTGAAAGGCTTTCCTTCAGGGGCGGTTTGTTGGATTAAAAATATGCAATGAAAAATAAGATCCTGGAAATAAGTTTCCAAGAAAAATGGAACGGGAAATTTCCTTCCTATTCCACTTTTGCTTGGTGTGTGAGTGTGATACGATTGGAAGATGTTTCCTAGAAACATTCTTCCTAGCTTGATAGCATGGATGGAATTGGAGTGGAAGAAGGTAAAGGCAAGAAAGGTAGAAGAAAAAGATGGTGCAGTCTACTGAGCTAGAGTTAGGGTTAGATTTATCATTCTTCCCTTGAACGCCTCATAGTTGCCTCGCTTATTGCCTATCTTCATTTTTAACGTTCTTTTTTTTTGTCTGAAATTTTGAAAATATCCTTTCAGAAATCACCCCAACATTTTTTTTATTTCAATAATCATTTTAAAAATTTTAAATTTTATTTCTATGGCTACAAGATATTTCCTGCCCATCAAACGCGCCCTCAAAGATTGCAAGAATTATATCATAACTTTGTATATCTTAAAATTTGTAAGGATAATGAGAACCGTGGGTGCTCATTGCGGCCACTATGCTAAATGGTTGACGACTCACAAGGCACCACGTATAGCCCTCGCTAGGTCTTTTTCATCCTTTGAGAAAGTTGCTTGCCATTTTCCCTTACAAAAAGTAACATTAACTTTTTAATAATAAGGGTTATTTTGGTCATTTTCAAAATGAGCGCATGGGTGGAACTGGATGAACCTTTATGTCTGACCTTAGACCTTAGGATGGAAATACTTTTGGTTATTTGACAAATGTGAACCTCTTCATAGCTTTCTTTTGACCACTCTAAGACTCGAACCTGAATTCTTATAAGAGTTGAGCCACATTGTCGCCCAATATGCTACCGCCCCTCGAGGTAGATTGATGGTCATTATTGGAGTTTGTCAACTGAGTAAAAGAACATCATTTTGATTTTTATAAAAAGATTGAAATCTACAACTCTGAAGATGTTACCAATGATTAAATATTTAAAAATTGTCGCTAAATGTACAATAAACCTTGTCTAAAAATAACATAAACTGTCGCTATATCTAGTGCTTCATGTGTAAATAGTAGCAGCTGGCTAACACGAAGAACTTAGTAGAGAACATCAAAATTATTATTTTTTATAATTGTGTAAATAGCATTTATATGCCAAAAAATTAAAGTACGGATTTTTAAATTCATGCGGGATCGTTTTTGAACTGCTTATTAGATTTTCTAACGTAGAGATCCAGATTAGTCTACCTTGCCCAAAACATTCACATATAACGTTTTATTTTTTTTTTGAATGTCACTCGCATACTTTGGTTTGTAGTTAATGTTGTCCTGGAATGATTGCATAAATGATTTAATTATCTAAAAGGGGGACCAAATTGAGAAATATTAAAGTCGTTCACATGTCTTATTTCTTTTTAAAAAATGACAAAAACTAAAGGGAATTGATGACACCCTAATTAAACATTCAAAGTATTATGAAAGTTTGCAAACCAAGTCTTTTAATGAGTTATAAAAACATTTTTTTTAAAGACTTTTAAAACCCTTTCAAATTATTATTAAAAGGAAAAAAGGACAAGATTCACCACCCAACACGCAAATTGACGTGAGACCGAGACGGGGCGGCTGACATGACTTTTCTGGAGGGATAGATTTGGTATCGTTTTGGAAAAAATGTGTATGTTTCGGTTAAAGAAATTTTGCTCTCACCTTTTTGCCGTAGAAGGGTGTTCATTTCGCCTTTATCTTCGCCACTTTCAAAGACAAATGAATATGGAATTGGACTAGCCAACAAAATGAGTGTTGTGAAATATCCCTGTCCTCTTATTCCACTACGGAGATCGTCAACTCCCCACCAAAAAGTCTGATTTTTGAGATTGAGGTATGTAAGTCCTTTGGTGTATCTAATAGATGTTGACCTTACTATCAAATAATATATTTATTTGTATGCGTATATTTATTTTTATGTATATTTATTTTTATGCTCAAACATGAGATAACAAAAAAATTGAGATAATGTTGACGAGATAATAACAAAAAAAATTATCAGATACAACTCTAAACATAAATATGAAATAATATTTATGACATAACAAAAGATTTGTGAGATAATATAAAAATGAATATATGAGATGACATTAAACATAAATATAAATATTTTATGAGATAACAAAAGATTTATGAGATAAAGAGATATACAAACGCGCTAAGTATCAAATAAGGTTTATAAAATAGTAAATATTTATTAAATAATAAAAGAACGTTATGAGCAAAAAAACTAGTATGTTGATCATGATAAGTAAATATATATAACGAGCTTCCCATATAAACAAGCTGAAGATACAATAAAAAAGAGATAGGAACAATGCCATCGAACTTTGTCACACATACACTCGACAAGGTACAAGACCTAAAGCACGCAAACATGAATATCTCTTTATAACTGTATTACTAGAAAAAATTAATGGTGTCACTGTCATAAGGGACTTCATTATTACAAGAAAAAATCACAGAGGAAACTGGAAACCACGCAATGGATTCAACTCCCCAAATCACGAAAAATAAGAAAAATGCCCGAAGAGCCTAACAAAAGTTCCAGTCTAATCCCATCTACCAGACAAAGGTAAAGGCAAGCACCAAAGCAAGGACGGTGGTCCATTTGAATCCTCTGCTGAAGGAAGCGGCAGAGGCAGTCGGCTGGCTGACAGGAGTAGACGACGTGCCTGGCGCTCCGGCAGCAGGAGTAGAAGGAGGCGTCCCAGCAGAGGGAGAAGGTGACCCAGGAGTAGGAGGAGGAGATGCTAGAGAAGAAGGCGGGAAGGAGGGAGAGAGGGACTTGCTAGGTGGGAAGGAGAAGGGAGCGGGAGGAGTTGCGATGGAAGTCGGCGGCATGGCGAGCGGAGATGGAGATGGAGCAGAAGGGGCCATGGGTGGTGGAGAAGAGGAAGCGGGAGGGTTTGCGACACGAGTTGGCGGCCTGGCGACGGGAGACGGAGACGGAGCGGAGGGCGCCTTTGATGGTGGAGGCGATGAAGCGGCAGAGACGACGTTGATGGAGACCTTCTGCCCCCCGGAGCAATGTCCAGGGATGCTGCAGAGGTAGTAGTGAGCTCCGGCTTCCTTGAGCGTGACAGTCGCAGGGCCTGTGCTGTAGGTCTCGATGGGGTTGGCGAAGGTGCAAGCTTTGTACTCCTTCTCCGACACCCTGACCGCTGTGTGCGCTCCTGTCGGAAAGTTGAAAACTGAACAAAAACCAAACGGAGAAATATTAAGATATCGCCGTTAATAACTCGATTCCAAGAAGAAGAAGAAGAAGAAGAAGAAGAAATGGTGGGAGGGGGGAAAGGAATCGAGCTGCTCACCGAGCTTGTCGTTAACACGGAAGGTTTTGGAAGCGGCCCATGTGTCGTAGAAGTTGGATGTGTCCGGAATGATCCAACCGCTGCTGTCACCGACTGTGTATGTGGCAGCCGACGCAGCGGTAGCCATGACAATCACTAACAGAATGTTGGTGATGGTTTTTGAAGATGCCATCTTCCAAAAAGGAGGAAAAACTGTGTTCCCAAGATCAGGCCGACCCCTGTTGCAGCTTCTTGCTCTCTCCTCCTTTCTTCCTGTCTGTGCTTCGATGGTGTGGTACTCTCTCCTTATAGACAGGAACGGCTGATGGCAGGGAGAAAAGGTCTTTGCCTTTACCTTTCTATCACAGGCAACGGCGACGACGAACTTTCAAAGGAGACTTCGCCTAACCGTGGCCAGGGAAACGCGTCTCCGAAACAAAAGGAAGAAAGGGCAGATGAAGGTCCACTTCGTCACTTTTCTTTTGACTGGGCGAGAGCGAGGGCGAGAGAGTCTTCCTGGTTGAGTGGAGAGAAGTGGGAGAGCGTGCCGACTCGGTGGAGAAGGAGGCGGCCCCTCTCGGCCACCTACCACTCCGCGTGGCTGCCACCTATCGCGCTGGTCTTTCGTCTCCACCGCAGTGCATTGAATGACCCGACTTTTTTATTGACTGATTTCAATGCCCACAAAATATGAATATAAGTTTTGGATTTTTCATCAGTATACTTCAACTGTATGGAAAACAAACAGTTAGTTGAAGAAATGCAATCTTAGGCACGCTTTTATTATATCACCAAACTTAATGTATTTTAGTAAATTTTCATTATTTTTTCACAATGTTTTCAATTGATTCACCAAGGTTGTGTTTCAGGCATATGTTTTATATGAATACCAACATATGGATCTTAAAGAAAACTGTGTTGGTTCTTAATATTGGATGAATATGTCACAATTTTTAGAGCAGATTCGTATAGACAAACAACGTGTAATAATTTTGATACAAGTATAACATTGATTTTTTTTTTCTTCGCTCTCTTGTTTGTCTCTAATTTAATTTCCCCCCAGAAAAGTGCATGACTTTCGGAATGAAAAACAAAAAATTCATTCTTGTTTAAGTTCTTTATATTTAGATGCTTGAACAGTGTTTGAATACTTAAAAGTTGGAGATTAAACATGCCATTTTACAGGCGACTTAGACATGATTCTATATTGCATATTTTATTTGGCTCCCTTAATAGATCGGCGAACGCTCCAACATGTACTACTTTTCCACTCTCTGGTACACGACCTTGAAAAATAATGGGCATCTACAAGCATTAGATGTTGAAAAACGGTGGGCGGTCTATAGTGTAAAATCGGAAACATGATGTCATTTAAAATATGATTGTTGGGTGTAAAAATGATATTGATATCTGTCGCTTATTTTTTGAGAATAAAAATATGATGTTTTTAAAACATGTATTAATGTAATAACAGGCGCTCCAAGTACATGATTTTCTTACTGAAAAATCGATAAATTTGTTTTATTAATTTTATAGAACCCATATATGACCTAAATCAATTTTGCTTTCCTCTCGTGACAAAGCAAAGCTGGTCACGCTGGCGGTGTAAAAAGGCACGCGTGGCTAGCTCGATTCCATATAAGCTTCAATGCCCCATGCTCCCTAGGCATTATGGTTGCCGCATGACCTGCTCTAAATTGAATGTTGAGGGCGGAGTTAAGTTGGGGCCTACAAGGGTCTTGACCCCATCTCAAAAAAAAAAACAAAATTATGTGTAAATTTTAAAAAAAATTACTTGTTTTATATAATTTTTTTTAAATAATTATATTTCAGTCCATATTAAAATTTAGAAACTTTATTTTGACCTCCTCATAAAAAAGTTTTGGCTCCACCCTTGTCCATGTTATGGACCAACACAATTATAGACCATGTAGACGAGTAGCGACTTCAACTCTTGTTCAGAATGCTTGCCGATGCTTTGTTGAAAAAAAAAAATTATACACACGGGCATAGGCAAGGGCACTAGTCGTCATGTTTTATTGGAAAATAAAATTTTAGTACATAAACTTTCCAAACGTTTTGATTTCTCCCAAAATGAGTTTGAGGTGCATACAAACCAATATTTATACCGTTCATGACGTAGAGATATTCCAAAGAGACGGAAGGTTTTCCTCTTTTTCCTGTCCATGGGGTCATCGCGGCTGCTTTGAAACTTGAGTACGAGTAGAATATGACGCCCATTAACTAAAGTCTCCTGCATTCATCATTTTCAGTTTAAAAAAATATCACCCACATAAATCAAGTCGACGATCCAATTTTCGCTAATCCACTAATTCAATCAACTACACTACACCTCTCAAAACATGCATGGCACTGGTGTATGAAATTGTGTGCTAATATGGTTACGACAAAAATTAAAATTAAAAAAATTAAAAAAAAAAAATCATCTTTAAGAAAATTACTAAAATATCTTCCTAAGAACGCACCCAACCCTCGGAAATAATGTTTGAGGGTAAAGTGTAAACACATTGAAATACTATGGACAACGGTGTCATGTGCGTGTGCTGCTGGACAAGACGTAACAGCCTCTATGATTAGACCTATTTTGTTCGGCCCATAACTGTGCATGGCCTGGTACGGGTGAACATTTTAATCTGAGGGTGAGTTTCGACTTTCATTTTCATTTCGAGCAAGTATCAGTTTTTTTATCTCACTTACACGACCTCCTCTACTTGCTTTCTTATTCTCCAAGCATGTTGTCCTCCTAGACTGAGTCGGAACGTCTTGGTTCCATTTTTAAGTCGTTAAGTTTTAGATTTACATTTTTTGCAAAGTACAACCTATTTATTTTATAAAATTACATCATATGGAATGGATTCCTTATGCTTTATAATTAGAATAATCAGCATTCAAAATGAAAGTTACCCAATTTACATCTGACAATTACCTGTACCGTCCCACAAAATTTATGCATTATGCAATGCTTAATCATTTTTAATTAACGGTGGGCATTCGGCTTATCGATGGCCTGTGCTTGTGGGCTTGAACCTCATCATCAATGCTTAAGCTTCAGCTTCAGCCAGCGGTAGAGCCATACGGTGGTTAGTACTTATTTATTTTATATTACTAATTTCATATATTTGGTTTTATATATATATAAAAGGGTATCATCAACCAAAATGCCTGGGTTCAGCTTGACTTAGTTTAATAAAAATATTTAAAATATACAAATTTATATTATATATATATATATATGTACCCACTCTTCCCTCGATCATTTGAATATATTTTTCAAGTGTTTTTTGAGCTGAAGATTTATGGCAATGCCACTGCAGGGTGTCGCTGCAGGCGACGTGTCGCGTAAGACGGCCTTTGCTTACCTACAGCAGGGCGACTCGGCAGGTTTAATGGACGTCTTTTCAACAATGTAGCCCCGCATCCATGGGAATGTGACCAAAAAAAAAAAAATTGAGTGTTGCCCTCTCAAACATGCCTTTGTAAAAATGTCAGGAAGATGAGAGAAAAAAAAAAAAAATATTATAACGGTGCTACTGTGACGTCAAAAATTGGTCATAACAATACAAAACAGTTAAAAGTCACTTAATTTCTTAAATGGAAAAAGGTAGCTACGCAACAGACGAACAACCCAATGCAAGATGACAATACATTTGACATAGAAGAGAACGCGTCGCGCTATGATGCCAACCGAAAAGGATCCTTCGCGACAGATAATGTCATTTAGAGAGAGAGAGAGAGAGAGAGAGAGAGAGAGATCTACGTCATTCGGATGAAGGGTTTTGCGCTTCTGAAAATTTTGGCAAGTCTCAGATGGCTCGGCCACTGCTTGGGGTAAGAAATTGTGCTGGTTTTTGTCGTGTTTGGGTGTGGCTATCTCGTTTTTTCTTGGAAGCACGAATTTTGAAATAGTGTCTTGACTCAATTTTGTAATGACTACTGCAATAATGCATGTTATGCTATTATCTAAATAAGATAATGACGAGAGTTTAGTTGTCAGTTTGATTCGTTGGCACGACATAATGCCAGATAGAATTGCTACTCGGTGCACACTACATACATACCCCAAATGAAAGGAAAAAATGAGACATTTTTGAAATCATTTTGAGCTTTTTTTTTTAATTTTTTATTTCCTCTGGTTTTTTCTATTTAAATCGGGGCATTTTCATGATTAACCGTGGTTGTAGAAAATTTCGTGCCTATGACCAGTGGCGGAGCCAGAAAAATTGGCTGGCGGGGGCAGGATATTTTGGGTTGGTGTGGGCAGGGCAGTGAGAGGGAGGAAGAATAGAGCAGGGCAGTACTCAGCTTTGTTTTGAAAATATTTGGGCTATCTGAAAATTTTTGGGCTGGCGTGGGCAGGCGCCCACACCTGCCCCACGCTGGCTCCGCCACTGCCTATGACCAGCTTCAACATGATGTTGATGCATGAATATGACATTCATGCTGACCCTGACCAAAGATTAGATGGTATAGTTTGTCATCAACATCCCCATACAACTTTGGCTTTTGAGAACAGGAGGAATGGTGGTGAATTCCTTCTTAGAAATGAGAGTAGGCTCACTGTGGAGCTTGGGTTGTTTATACTGGCTAACCTAATGTTCAGAATAGTGGGGTTTTTTTTTTTCAATTTTGTGCGTACTAATAACTGTCCATAGTGTCATGTTTTAAATTCTCTATTTTTGTTCTTGAAAAGCCTCTTGGCTTATGCTACAGTGAAGGTTAGCCTATCCTTTGGTAATTTTGTATTCGGGTTAACCTTTCTCTTGAAGTACAGTTAATTTTGTTCAATAATGGAAAAAGGTTCTACCGCCAACAAGCGGTTACTGCGAGGACAAATATTTTCTCAGTACTGATGTTCAATTCTTGGTTTTCTATTTGTTTAAATATTTTCTCACAAAAAATGACACGTTGAATTGTATAGTTTTATGCTAACTCTTCCTGGCATCTAATGTCTTGTGGTCTTTCTATTTTGTAACTCATTTTCACTACTGTCAGTTTCATATATGGTTTCATTATCAAATATTTCACTAAATTCTTCAATGTCGATATAGTCGTCTTCTATTATGTTTACTAGTTTTTTGTTTTATTGGTTGTCTCCAATTTTTCGCTATGTGTCCTATTTTTTCACAATTATAACACTTGCAACTTGTTGGATTTTTGGTATATTTATTTTTATTTCTTATGTAGTATTTATTCTTTGGATACTTGTGTTTATATTGTTTATACTTTTTATAATAATGTTTGAGTTTCTTATATTTTTTGTTGTATTTTCTTGGTTTATAATATGTTTTGCATCATAATTGGGGTGTAATATGTTCAATTTTTTAGATTTTACATATTCTTCGCACATTGTTTTAAACCATGTTCTTAAAAATTCTATTCTTGATCCTAATGTATCTTCTTTAGGTTTATTTTCTTAAAACACTTTTATTACTTGTCCATAAACTATCGGTGATAATTTTAGAAAGAACAAATCTAAATATAGAGGTTTTTCTTTTAAAGTTATATTTGCTTGGTAATAGTATTTGTTAGACAGCTCTACATATTCCTCTAAATAACACATATCACATATTGTTAGATTCAAAATGTTTTGTCTTGCGGTTATTTTTATCTGGTCTTCATATATTTTTTCATTGTTCGAATGCGAAAATTCTGCTTTGATGGATCCTAAGTATAAGACATTGATGGAGTCATATCTAGGTAGTTGTCAGTAGTTGCCTACCCCAATCCTATAAAAATTCTTTATTTTTATATTAATACATTTAATCTTTTTTCTCATTTACATATAATAATTCTGCTAAAGATACAAGTGATTTTAAATTAGTACTCCTCAACTTAAATTTTCTACCTTTGTTGGGGAAGGTGAAAAGTTTTGGCCCTCACACGAGTAGTAGAATATTATTCCTGGGAAAAAGGTCTTTGTGAGCTCTTAAAGGTTTATTTTTCTTTGTCATGAAAGCGAAAGCTATGCAACAAATATGTAACTTCACAAGAGTAGAAATCTACAGAATGTTTTGTGTGACACATGAAGATTGACAAGGGCTTCATGGGGTGCATGCCCCATGTGCTTATTATATGAAAAATTAAATTAGTGGTTGATTATGGGTGGATTTTATCTAGTTATATAAGACTGTCGGGTCATTATTTTATGGTCAATTGAAAATTTGTTAATTATGTATTTAACTTATGAAAAAAAATTCTGGGCTCCTATGAAAAAAAGTAAAAATTGTATAATATAATAGCCAACAAGTGCCACTTGGCTAAAAAGCTACCACTTATGGGCGAGAGATGCTAAAAAGTTATGAACCAAATCTAAAAGAAGCCAGAGCTAGGAGTTGAACGTTTAGGTGTAGATGTCTCCATACCTGATGCATAAGAGAGTGCGCTCCTTGGCATGGAATGACTAATGAAAATGTCTCTTCTTTTCAGAATAGCAATGAAGTCATCTTTCACGTTGTCCTTTTAAGACAAATCGTTCGTTTTTTATTATTTTAAACAAGAATAGCAAATCGAAGTCATCTTAGAGTCGGTGCATGGGTTTACACTATTTGAAAAATATTTTATGCCATGATCTTCAAAGTCACTCCTCTTTCTCTCTCTCTCTCTCTTTTTGTTTTGAAGCGTGCATCGGTTTGATGAAAAAAGTACTTTTAAAACCTAAAAAATTCAAAAGGAAAAATTATAGGAGTCAATAGTGGCAGAGAGTCGGCTGCTCGGCACTTCTCAGTGGAAGTCGTGTGAAACAAGGCTGTGGTGTGGAAAGTAACCAAATTCCATTTTAATTTATGAAAAAGCAATTGTGATTAAGGTCCAATAGTTTATCCCTAATGCCAAAAAGGAGCGTCAAATACTAAAATTTTTGGGGTTTCTGTAAACTGCCCAACAACGTTATATGTTATCCTTCATAGGGAGCGACGTAGAAGCCTGTCCCCTTCAATTCTATCCAATTTTCTAAACTCATCAACTAAGTGAAATCAAGTTTTTCTAAATACTTTCAAAAACTGAGTTCAGAATCCCAAAATATTGGTCTGTTTTCGGCTATTCCCAAACTTAGAAACTTCAATCTCTAAGAGCTAAATCTAATTTTCTACAACCAAAATTTGGTTTAAAACCAAGTTTCAATTTCAAGAATTTCCAAGATCTAGATCGAATCTCTAATTTTCAAGTACCAATACAAGATTTCAATTTCAAAAATCCTATTTCAATCTCCAATTCAATTCAAAAATCCAATTTAAATCTTCAAATTCTATCTAAAAATCTAATTTCAAATTGTAAATCGATTCAAAAGTTCAATTCCCTATCCAAGATCAAAACTCTCAATTTCCTAAACTCCAATTTTGGGACCAAATCAAAGATCAATTATTACTTCCAACCGAGATTAATTCAAAGATCTTTTCCAATCTCAAAATACAAAGATATTCTCAATCAAATTCAATTCTTGTTCAACATGAAATCCAAAATTCAATCTCCGCACATGCATGTGGATGGCTGGCTACACCAACCCCATAAAAATTCTTTAATTTTTATACCTCAGAGTTCCGGCGCCGATATTACCCCCACTCACCGGAGAAGGGTAAGTGTTTTTCTTTTTTTTTCACATTACTAACAAATTCATCTTTGACCTTGCGCTCTTGAGGTAAATTGTTTGTTTCATTATTTTAAACAAGAATAACAAATCACATCAATCACGGAGTTAGTGGATGAGTTTATGTCATTTGAATATTCCTGTCATTCAGCGCTCTCTCTTGCTCTCTTAAGCGTGCATTTACTTGATACCCTCCCTTTAAGTCATAAAAAAGAAATTGTGATTAAGGCCCAATAATTTATCCGTAATGCCAAAAGGAAGCGCCGTGTCCTGAAAATTTTAGGGGTTATGTAAACTTGCGTTTCCACAAGGTTGCTGTTAAGGCTATAACACCTAAGTTGGCCCGTAAATTGCTGGAGAAGTTTATATGTTATGGCTCCTGAGTCCTTAACCGTGTGTTCGGTGCTGAAAACGATCAAAATGCCATTGATGGTAAAATGAAAGATGCCTTGCTATAAAGGCAAAAATAGGATTTGGAAAATGTCTCTCACAAAATTGCATTAAAATGTTTAGAAAAATAATTGTAAATGATGCATAGCAATTATAAATCACCACCAATCAAATCAAATCTAGTTTGCCCCTTACTCATATTAAAATCAATCTATTGAAGCCGATTCTATACGACTTGTTAAAATCTCAATTAAATCAATAGGATGGTAATGTAACAGGCTGACAATTTAAGTCCTTGCGGCACAACAAGCACCTTAGCTGTCAGCTTTAAACCATCGAAAGAGATGCATAGATCATTTAAAAAGTAAAGTGTATAAAGAACACAAAGTGTAAATAAAAAAAACTCGCAATGTATTTCTCTTGAAAAGCTTGTACATGAGAGGGAAGTAAAAAAGAAGAATAATTTCAACTTCCTTACATAGGGTTGGCCGAAGCCACTTACAATATTCCTGCTGAGTACCCAAAACAAGAAATCCTTTTACATACACTTGAGACCGGATTGTAGGATGCTCCGTCGCAGGTAAACAGTCAAGCATAAACCAAAAACTCAACATAAGCAAATGAAGTATGTACTATAGAAACTCTAGACATAGGAGAACAGGTAAACTACTTTTTATTTTTTATTAACTTTAGTTTGAATAAGAGCAAAATTATAAAAGGGTAAGATGATGCCAACTTCTTACCATAATATCACAGATGGCCTTGAGGTTTGATTTTGAGAATTCTATGGAGCTGAAGCCATTTTGCCTTTGTCATGTCCCTAAAATCTAAGATTGTGTTGCAATTTAGATGAGCAACAATACACTCTTCAACTAAAGTATAACATTTACTGACTATAATTTAGAGGATTAATAACTATAAGAAACAAACAATCAAACTTTTATTAGCCTGCTAGTTCTACCAGCTATGCTATGCTATGTCCTTTAAAACTAAGAAAACCTTGAGATTAGTGCATAGTGGAGACAACATATGGAAGACAAACCCAATCCTTGATGGGCATTTTCCTTTCTGTCCTGGGTATTTTTTTTAGGCCCATATTTTTTAATTTTTAAAAAGATATTTTTTTTCATTTTCCCTATGTACAGAGGGCCTTTTTTTTTTCGCAGTTCAATCGGATGTATATAATATATAGCAGACTGAATATGCTTTCCTTGGAGCCTTAAATGGGAATGCATGGTTGAATCTTGCAAAGACTGAATTGCCCCTTTAAATAAAAGATAAGGATGCCTTAAATGGTAAAAAAGGAAAGGTAAAATTCCTAAAAAAACATAAATGCCCCTCGCACAATGTTGGGTGCAAAAAGAAGGGTAAGCATTGAAACCTAACGCCATGCTTAGTTGCCGCTTAATTGCTGAAAAGAGACTTTCAAGTAGGGCTGCACAATGAGTCCAGTAAACTCGGGCTCGACTCAACACAAATAGCCGAGTTAAGCTTGAATTAAATTTATACTCAAAGTGCTAAACTAGTCGAGTTTAAGTTGTAAGTACTCAACTAGTTTAAACTGAACTTGGCTTGGCTACATACATGTGTCATGAATGAGAGATTTTTTGTTGCTAATTTTTTCTTAAGGAATATTTAGATGCAAAATATGTGCATTCTTTGTTTTGATTTTCTGATAGATGGTAGTTCATAATTAAATTAATTAAAAGAAACCAGTTAAATAAGTTAACGAGTTAAACAAGTTAGCAAGTTAAAATAAACAAGGCAGATTAAGTTAACAAAAACAAGTTAAGTTGAATTTCTTTTTTGTTTCATTTTAATTTGAAGAGAAAAGGCATTGATTTTGCTCCTTTGTTTTCTCTTTAACTAGGAAATTTATTTCTGTAATTGGGACAAAATAATAATGTGTACATGGAAAAACGTAATTAAAAGTGAAACGCATGTGAAATTCCTGCCGAAAAAATCTCGAAAAAAGAAAAATTCTCATTTTTGCGCTCTCAAAAGAAAAGACTAAATTAAATGTATAAATGATGAAAGTGCCTCCTTGAATCAAAACGATTTCAAATAAAATAAAAAAAAAAAAAGCAGGTTTGAGAAAAAGCATTTTCCATACTAATTCCCACACTTTATTAGCTACTTTTGAAATCCATTTTCCAAATTGTCCTCTAAGGGGATTATGTTGGTAGTCAAATATGAGGGTTTCTGTTAGTCAACCTAATGGTTCAGCACTTCACTAACTGCGTATATCAGGTAGGTGTGGGCTTGTGGTCGGTTGCCCACACAATTATTTTAAAACTTACGTATCGCTTCCTCCATATAATTTAGTTTACATAAGATTGGTGTTCTTCAAATCGAATTTTGTTTAATAGTGGTGCCTTTTGCATTGAAGCTAGGTGATCTAAAAAATCCAACAAAGGAAAATCAAACTAGGAACAAGGGGCTTGCACTCCTCACCAACAAAGGAAAATCAAATTTTGTTTAATAGTGGTGCCTTTTGCATTGAAGCTAAGCGCCCTAGTCCCCCATCCAAAAAAAAAATTAAAAATTTACATATAAATTAAGAAAAATAATTTATCTTATATAAAATTTTGAGATGATTATTTCGGCCCCTATCAAAATTTTGAAACAATTATTTTGCCTTCTTCATGAAAAATTTCTGGTTGTGCTGCTTGCTTGTAATTGGAGACACTTAACTTAAATGTTCAAAACACAAACATTTTTGTGTGTCTAGCTTTTTTTTTATTCTTTTTTTTGACTTACCAATTAATAAAATGGAAAAGAAAGAAGTAAAGTAGTCAATTTATATGGATTATTTTTGTATGAAAAATAGGCAGGTGGCAAGCCCTTACGTACTACATTAATTACGAACGATCTTGATCGTTAATTTAGTTCCAATGAACTTATTGGAAGAAAAAAAATGAGAAAAACATGATAGGGCATTTTAGTCTTCTACTAAATTTTTTATTTTTAACACCTAAAGGAGTAGTTTGTTCTTGATCAGAAGGCATAGTTTGTTCTTGATCAGTTTAACACCTAAAGGAGTCATTTTGTAATAAGAACAGAAAGACAATGCTTACCAAATCGTTCTTCAAATCGTACCGGCCAAATTAGATCACATAAAAGATAATCCGACAGTCTACACATTTTTCATTTAAACGCATTGAAACAAATATATATATATATATATATATATATATATATATATATATATATATATATATATATATATATATACATACATACAAAAGAAGCAAAAAAGGAGTCGATAAAATGAAAATGCATAACAAAATTTGAAGACAAAAGTCCCCTAAGAGAGAGAGGGGAAAAAGGAGAGAGAGCCTAGAAAATGATAAATGCAATAGCAATAAATTGTGAAGAGAAGTAGCAAAAAAAGATAAAAACAAAAGAATACCAAACAAAATGCAAAACAACAAACAAACAAGTTTTTTTCAGTTCATTTCACCACGTTTTGTTGTGTTTGTTGGGACAATGATGGCGATCGGAATCGTGATGATGGCGATCGATGAGAGATTCTCCATTTTATTTCGTGGGTCGACATTGCTTCATTGCTGCTTATTTTTTTCAGTTCATTTCACCACGTTTTGTTGTGTTTGTTGGGACAATGATGGCGATCGGAATCGTGATGATGGCGGTCGATGAGAGATTCTCCATTTTATTTTGTGGGTCGACATTGCTTCATTGGTGCTTGTTTTTTTCAGTTCATTTCACCACGTTTTGTTGTGTTTGTTGGGACAATGATGGCAATCGGAATTGTGATGATGGCGATCGATGAGAGATTCTCCATTTTATTTTGTGGGTCGACATTGCTTCATTAACCCTGCTCTCACCATTGACATTAGGAAAGCTAGTGATGATCTTGTAGACATTACTTTAAGCATACAACAAATAGTTGATGGCATGAAACAAGAAAGAGTTCGAGCATCTCCATCCCATTCTTCTGATAACATATCTGCATGTAGACATCAGTCACAGTAGACAATGCATCGTTTCACTTAATATTCTTCTTTTCACAGGACAAGATGGCCGCTACAAATCAGTTGCCCCTTGACCCGGACTTAGGATTACCAATCTTTCCACCTCATTCAAATTTAATCTTTCGAACCCCTCCTAGCCTCATCCTTGATCTAAAAGATCACGTCCTTCTAGACAACCTCTGGCAAAACAAAAGAAATCCTTCATACCCGAAAATCCTTTTTCTGTTAGCGAGCCATCTGAACCTAAAGAATCGGCAACTTCAGACCAAAACCTTGCTAGAAATCTCCATGGACCATAGACCCCTCCGACCTCAAAGCTTGGATGTCTATCTGACCCTAGAAAGAAGCTTGAAAAACAGCCCAAGCAGAAATAAGTTGGCGAAAAAAAGAAAAAGAAGAGCTAAATGAAAAAATGAAAGCTCTAGAAACTGAAAACAGACTCTTCAGGGAACATGTAGAAGAAGAAATAAAAAAACTAGGAGACAGTTTCCCCAAATATTCCAATAGGCAAAGAACATATTTATCATATGGTAATGAAGGCCAAAAGAAAAGAACAAGTTGACATGCAGAATCTATTACGGGTGATGGCACGAAATCCCAAGAAGAGGAAACCTGGATTGGAATTTGTTGTGCTGAAACACAGATATGAACACCATGAAGAAAGTTCTTTCTGTGAATGTGAACACGGATTTTCAATTATGCAAGCCACCCTTAACCTCAGAAAGTGGCAAGATCAAGAGATCCAGGGAATAAAACTTTCCCCCAAAACTCTTCTGGAGCAATGTTTCTTAAAAAGACCGTTGATTACAAAAGAAGAACAAGTAAAACATCTTGATTTTCATTGGTGCTTGGCGTATACGCTTGGGCGAATGTTCAAACTCGGAGAAATAAAGCCTTACGACTATATTAACATAGACATTGAATCTATTCCTCCTTCGTATGAGTATCCTTGTGAAGCAAAGCAGGAAAACACGATCAACATATATACTTCACAATTTCCCCTTCAAACCAGAATGCCTGAGGAAACTCTTAGAAATCTTGTAATTGAAGAAGATGTATATTCACAGTTAAAGCGATGGAGAGCCTATACGATTGCTGCAGACCTACATGCCCGATGGACAAGGACTACTTGCATGGTGGCTGAAGACAGAAATACATGCATCTTCCTAGCCGATAATTGGCTTACTGAGAAATTTTATATTCCTTTCCAAAGTGTCTTACAGATAAACCCTGGCCTCTGTGAACATTTCTGCCAAATTCATGACAGTAATCCTGCAGAACGGACATGTGACGATCAGAATGTAGGAGCAATCATCCAAAGAGATGACAATGATGGGTGGAATGTTGGTGATGAAGGAGGATGAGATAATAATGAACAATATGAAGAAGAAATTATAGAAGAACTTGGTAATAATTAGAAAGGAATAGGGACGAAGCTGTTGAGTCCTAAACCCTGCAGCCTAAACGCCTGCATAATCAGTTGTTATGAATCTTTGTGTTTTATGTTGGATGTTCTGGCCCTAGCCAGGAACTATGCGTAGAAACCATGCATTATGAAGGACCTGCTGTCACATGCTTTGTTCATGATCTGATTCCCGTGTTTTTGGGTTCTTGATTCTCTGGACGAGTCACTGTGTAGACCCTTTAAGGCCAATAGGCTATTGTGGAAAAGAAGTACCCGTTAGGCGAGGAGGCCGTTTAGGGAAAAAATAGTACACAAACGGTGAGGTCTGAATGGGATGACATCGTGTTCTTTGAAAAGAGAATGTAACAAGTTTTTAAAATCAGGGGAATCATACCATAAGCCTATCATGCTCCAGTTTGTTCTCTTCTATAATAGATGTGTTATCTGTTCGTAGCACCCTGTTCCTGTGAAAGGAATTTTTCCAACCAAAAACAAGAGACTCATAAAGAGAGTATGAAGTTGTATGGACGATACATAGGACTGCGGGATAAAAAGAGATGAGTACCTTGTAGGCTAAAAAACTTTCTGTTTTTCCAAAACTCCAATTTAGAACCCTTTGATTTCGATACTTTACATTACTCGTTTCAGAATCCATAAATATTTAAGTTACATAGTTTAGAAGTTATATATTTTTAAAAGGTTTAAAAATTTATCCAAAACATAAAACTTCTATTATTAAGATATAATATGATACCTCAAACAGATCAAAAACTTGACAATAAACAAGTAAAACAAATAGCCAGAAGCAATGCTATAAAATATCTCAAAAAATTTGTAATTATTAAGAAATTTATAAACAAATTAAAACAGTTAGTGCTTAACAATAGGATAGAGAACCAATGGCGTATGTTACAACATTATGCAAATTATTATGCACACCATCCATCAGACGATAACCATCCATCAGACGATAGTTACACAGACTACTCAGACTATGAAGAATATTTATACCAAGAATGGTATGAACCATAGTCATGCAAAAATTAGAATATCTGAATTTAGAGCTATATCAAAGATCAAAGAGTACTGTAAAAAGCAGTCAATTTAGTCATACTTGTTATTTTCAGAATGGAAAACATTTACTTCATAATGAGGACACTAGTCCCATGTCTCAACAACTGAATAGTATGACTGATCTACATATTTCTCTAGCACAAAGCCTAGAATCCTACAATACTAAAAATCAGGCCTTCTTACAACCCATCTTTGATACATTAAGAAATAGCATTCTCAAAGAGATATTAGAAAATCAGAAATATTTAAAAGATCAATTAGCTACTATTCTAAGTAAAATAGGAAGCTTACACGAGTATAAAGATAATATAGAGGTCCTCCATAAAACTTCAAAATTTTCTCAAAACCCTAGTCAAAACTACATTGAAGTCATAAACTTAATTAATGAAATCAAACAAATAATTTTACGCTAAAGTATGGATTATATTTCAAGAACCTTAGCATATAAACATGAACATGAATGGAAACATAAATCAGGAAGTAGTGACCACCCATGTATCTTTTGTAATAGGTATCCTAGTATAGAACTTAGATTCCAGTGCAAGACTTGTATGACTGAAGCATGCAAGTTTTGTTTGGAGGAGAAACAATATCAACTCATCCTAGAAAAAATGTTCGGACAAAAAGACGAGACTATAGAAAAACGAATCCTAGTCATAGAAAATAGGCTAGATGATATAGAAATAACCTTAGCTACAACCAACTTAAAGGGGCTTGATCCAACAACCTATGAGATGCTTCATACCAACAACAAAGGTAAAGGCATAATTTTAGAAAAGGGTGAAAGGGCACTGACTACCATAACCTTTCCCAATATAAAGGTCGACCATAAAGAACAACGTAGAACAGCCATCAGAGTCCCTTGCATACTCAAAATAGACAAATGGAAATTAGAAGTAGATGCCTTAATAGATATAGGATGTAGTGTTTCGGTTTTAGACAAAGCTTTAGTCCCACCAAAATATCATAGAAGCTTAGGGCGCCTTACAACTTTGGGCAGAACAAATGGATGGGTCCTTACATAAGTATGATGAAGAGATATGCAAATATAAAATAGCGTTTCGTATCTCTGACGAAGTACATACTGCCTACCAACCAAGGCCCAAGACATTCATTAGACGAATGCAATTACATGATAGCACAAAATGCATCATAGGATTAAATTTTATTCTTGAGAACATGACTAGATGTGTTATAACTAGGACTGGCCTATCCTTTCTCAATAATCAAATCCCTTGGGTACCAGAATGTAAATTAGACGATAACAAAGGTTGTGAATGTAAATTAGACAATAACAAAGGTTGTGATCTAAAAAACCAGGGGCCTGCAAAGAGGAAGTAGCATTAACATACTCTGAAGATGAAGATGATCTAGAAACCCTAGAAATAAATCCCGAATACGACCTTATAGACACTCAAAAAATTTATAATAAGTTAGAAACAGGCTGCACAGAAATAAATGATTTACTTAGAATATTAGAAAAAGAAGAAATCATAGGAGAAATACCCACAAAACATTGGGATTGCAATAAAATAAAATGCGTACTACAGATAAAAGATCCAGGATTCACTATCTCCAACAAAAAGATTAATGCTACAAATGAAAATATTAAAGATTTTGAGACACATATAAATGATTTATTAAAACTAGGTGTTATAAGAAGAAGTATAAGCCCTCATAGAAGTCCTGCCTTTATTGTTAATAAACATAGTGAACAAATCCATGGAAAATCTAGAATGGTCATAGACTATAGGCTGCTTAATGATAACACCATAGATGATTCTTATGACATACCTGATAAAACTGAATTAATCAACAATATACAGCACAGTAAGCTATTCAGTAAATTTGACTGTAAATCAGGGTTTTGGCAAGTAAAGATGCATAAAGATAGTATTCAATGGACCGCATTCACTTGTCCTTTAGGGAGCTTTGAATGGTTAGTCATGCCTTTTGGTTTAAAAAATGCTCCTGCTATATTCCAAAGAAAAATGGACATGATATTCAGCCAATGTCGAAGATTTGTTTGTATTTATATAGATGATATCCTTGTTCATAGTAAAACACAATCAGAACATATAGGCCACTTAAAGATAGTATTGGGAGAATTTTTACGAAATGGAATTATAATCAGCAGCAAAAAGGCACATTTTTTTAGAAAACACATAGAATATTTAGGTGTAGAAATTGGTGATGGAAAAATTAAACTACAACCACATATAGCAATAAAAGCTTTGGAATTTGGGATACATGATATCAAAAGCCTTCAACGGTTTTTAGGATTAGTAAATTTTGCTAGACCTTTTATTAAAGACTTAGGAAAAATGGTTGGCCCATTATATAGTAAACTCGGCCAAACTGGAGTGAAGACTTTTAACACCGAAGATATGAAACAAATAGGGAAAATCAAGGAAGCAATAAAACAATTGCCAGAAATGTATCTACCCTTAGATTCAGATTTCCTAATAATTGAAACTGATGGATGTATTAATGGATGGGGAGCAGTGTTAAAAAGAAAACCCAACAAGTATGCTCCTAAAGTATAAGAAGTCATCTGCCGATACAGTAGCGGCCAATATAAGGAAAAGGGCATTCCCAGTAGTATTGATCAGGAAATTCTTGCAGTTGTTTACGGGCTCAATAGTTTTCGTTTATTTTTACTAAACAAAAAAGAAATCATAGTAAGGACTGATTGTGATGCTATTGCAAAATTTTATGAAAATAAAAACTCTAAAAGAATAAGCCAGAGAAGATGGATATCTTTCAAAGACACCCTTATAAACCAGAATTATAAAGTAACTTTTGAACACATAAAAGGAGAAAACAATCGTCTAGCAGACATGTTAAGTAGACTTCTTAAAGATGAATAGAGACATCGATGTTTATGAATCTGAAAAAAGGAGACTCAATAAACTAGTAAGTTATCTCGATCAATCCAGAGTAAGATTACATGATCTTAATCCTGCTCTCTCCATTGACATTAGGAAAGCTAATGATGATCTTCTAGACATTACTTTAAACATACAATTGATGGCATGAAACAAGAAAGAGTTCGAGCATCTCCATCCCATTCTTCTGATAACATATCTGCATGTAGACATCAGTCACGGTAGACAATGCATCGTTTCACTTAATATTCTTCTTTTCACAGGACAAGATGGCCTCTACAAATCAGTTGCCCCTTGACCCGGACTTAGGATTACCAATCTTTCCACCTCATTCAAATTTGGTCTTTTGAACCCCTCCTAGACTCATCCTTGATCTAAAATATCATGTCCTTCTAGACAACCTCTGGCAAAACAAAAGAAATCCTTCATACCCGAAAATCCTTTCTCTGTTAGCCAGCCATCTGAACCTAACGAATCGGCAACTTCAGACCAAAACCTTGCTAGAAATCTCCATGGACCATAGACCCCTCCGACCTCAAAGCTTGGATGCCTATCTGACCCTAGAAAGAAGCTTGAAAAACAGCCCAAGCAGAAATAAGTTGGCGAAAAAAAGAAAAAGAAGAGCTAAATGAAAAAATGCAAGCTCTAGAAATTGAAAACAGACTCTTCAGGGAACATGTAGAAGAAGAAATAAAAAAACTAGGAGACAATTTCCCCAAATATTCCAATAGTCAAAGAACATATTTATCATATGGTAATGAAGGCCAAAAGAAAAGAACAAGTTGACATGCAGAATCTATTACGGGTGATGGCACGAAATCCCAAGAAGAGGAAGCCTGGATTGGAATTTGTTGTGCTGAAACACAGATATGAACACCATGAAGAAAGTTCTTTCTGTGAATGTGAACACGGATTTTCAATTATGCAAGCCACCCTTAACCTCAGAAAGTGGCAAGATCAAGAGATCCAGGGAATAAAACTTTCCCCCAAAACTCTTCTGGAGCAAGGTTTCTTAAAAAGATTGTTGATTACAAAAGAAGAACTTTGATTTTCATTGGCGCTTGGCGTATACGCTTAGGCGAATGTTCAAACTCGGAGAAATAAAGCCTTACGGCTATATTAACATAGACATTGAATCTATTCCTCCTTCGTATGAGTATCCTTGTGAAGCAAAGCAGGAAATCACGATCAACATATATACTTCACAATTTCCCCTTCAAACCAGAATGCCTGAGGAAACTCTTAGAAATCTTGTAATTGAACAAGATGTATATTCACAGTTAAAGCGATGGAGAGCCTATACGATTACTGCAGACCTACATGCCCGATGGACAAGGACTACTTGCATGGTGGCTGAAGACAGAAATACATGCATCTTTCTAGCCGATGATTGGCTTACTGAGAAATTTTATATTCCTTTCCAAAGTGTCTTACAGATAAAACCTGGCCTCTGTGAACATTTCTGCCAAATTCATGACAGTAATCCTGCAGAACGGACAGGTGACGATCAGAATGTAGGAGCAGTCATCCAAAGAGACGACAATGATGAGTGGAATGTTGGTGATGAAGGAGGATGGGATAATAATGAACAATATGAAGAAGAAATTATAGAAGAGCTCGGAAACAATTAGAAAGGAATAGGAACGAAGCTGCTGAGTCCTAAACCCTACAGCCTAACGTTCGTCAAGATCGGTAAAACTTGACCCTTGTAAGTTGTGGTTAAGCATTCCATGGGTACAGTGCTTTCCATGTAAAACTTAAGCATCATCCGTTTGAGAAGAAACATGAAAAACTTCTCGTTAGGAAAATCTCCTAAGTCAAAATTAGGATTTGTGTTGTAGATCATCACTTCAAAATCTACCCTGGAGCGAGGCCCACCAGGATAAAAATGGGTTTTACGTTTTGTAAATTTCCGGTTTAAAAATTTACCCTGTGAAGCACCCCACAGGATAAGCACTGGGTCACATCCTGAGGCAAATCATCTCGAGGAGCCTCTAGAAGAACGTTGTAGTTGCCATCATTGTCCGATTAAACACAACAAAACGTGGTGAAATAAACTGAAAAAAACAAGCAGCAATGAAGCAATGTCGACCCACAAAATAAAATGGAGAATCTCTTATCGATCACCATCATCATATTCCGATCGCCATCATTGTCCCAACAAACACAACAAAACGTGGTGAAATGAACTGAAAAAAACAAGCAGCAATGAAGCAATGTCGACCCACAAAATGAAATGGAGAATCTCTCATCGATCGCCATCATCACGATTCCGATCGCCATCATTGTCCCAACAAACACAACAAAACGTGGTGAAATGAACTGAAAAAAACAAGCAGCAATGAAGCAATGTCGACCCACAAAATAAAATGGAGAATCTCTCATCGATCGCCATCATCACGATTCCGATCGCCATCATTGTCCCAACAAACACAACAAAACGTGGTGAAATGAACAGAAAAAAACAAGCAGCAATGAAGCAATGTCGACCCACAACATAAAATGGAGAATCTCTCATCGATATCCATCATCACGATTCTGATTGCCATCATTGTCCCAACAAACACAACAAAACGTGGTGAAATGAATTGAAAAAAACAAGCA
>JAANDH010000526.1:67256-205065 GCA_011799765.1 Nymphaea thermarum
AATGAAGCAATGTCGACCCACAAAATAAAATGGAGAATCTCTCATCGATCGCCATCATCACGATTCCGATCGCCATCATTGTCCTAACAAACACAACAAAACGTGGTGAAATGAACTGAAAAAAACAAGCAGCAATGAAGCAATGTCGACCCACAAAATAAAATGGAGAATCTCTCATCGATCGCCATCATCACGATTCCGATCGCCATCATTGTCCCAACAAAACGTGGTGAAATGAACTGAAAAAAACAAGCAGCAATGAAACAATGTCGACCCACAAAATAAAATGGAGAATCTCTCATCGATCGCCATCATCACGATTCCGATCGCCATCATTGTCCCAACAAACACATAAAAGGAGAAAACAATTCTCATTTAACTAGCTAGGTGCCTTTAACTAGGAAATTTATTTCTGTAATTGGGACAAAATAATAATGTGTACATGGAAAAACGTAATTAAAAGTGAAACACATGTGAAATTCCTGCCGAAAAAATCTCGAAAAAAGAAAAATTCTCATTTTTGCTCTCTCGAAAGAAAAGACTAAATTAAATGTATAAATGATGAAAGTGCCTCCTTGAATCAAAACGATTTCTAATAAAATAAAAAAGTAGGTCTGAGAAAAAGCATTTTCCATGCTAATTCCCACACTTTATTAGCAACTTTTGAAATCCATTTTCCAAATTTGTCAACTAAGGGGATTTTGTTGGTAGTCAAATATGAGGGTTTCTGTTAATCAACCTAATGGTCCAGCACTTCACTATTCTGGTTAAGAAAAAAAAGGATCCAATTTTGGGAAACGAGAAATAATTAGGGAAATTACATAATTTGAAAAAAAGAAAAAAAGGAGAAAGAATTGGGTAAACGCTTCTTCCTGATCAGCTTGTTTACTACTCTTTCCAACATATGTAATGTAACTGCGTATATCAGTTGAACTATATGCATGAAACTAGTGGTCCGTGAGGTAGGTGTGGGCTTGTGGTCCGTTGCCCACACAATTATTTTAAAATTTACTTATCGCTTCCTCCATATAATTTAGTTTACATAAGATTGGTGTTCTTCAAATCGAATTTTGTTTAATAGTGGTGCCTTTTGCATTGAAGCTAGGTGCTCTAAAAAATCCAACAAAGGAAAATCAAACTAGGAACAAGGGGCTTGCACTTTGGGCATGATGACTGCCTCAATCCACTACCCTTTGATTGAGGCATAGACCCAAAAATAGGGAAGAAATATATAGTTTAAGTAGTTTGATTCAATGTGCACCTACATCCACAGCCAAGACTGTCTGATATATATTTTATTAATAAAAAGCATCACACACACATGAGAGACAATCCATCTTCTCCTCTCTAAGTGACAGATGATGTGCTGTTTTTAACAACTTTCTGCTTTACATAGGATTCAATATACTTTTCTTTGTTAGATGGAGATTCTGCTTCCACATTTGGACATGCAACAAAATGCTGGTGCCAAGCAGCAGTGGGGGAGCCAAGGGTGCCCGCATGGGCCATGGCCCTACCTCAAAAAAAAACTTTTTAAAAAAATTTACATGTAAATTTTATAAAATTTTACATGTCCTATAAAAAAATTTTGAAAAATGATATCTTGACATATATTTAAATTTAGAAACTTGAATTCGGCCCTCCTTATGAAAAATTTCTGGCTCCGCCCCTACCAAGCGGCTTAGTAAATATATCAATGATAGGTTGGTTTGAGTGAACTTAGTGTCGAGCTACCCATGCATGACACATTCTCCAACATAATGATAACCCCGCTTGTACATGTTTAGCAATCCTATGAAAGGCAATATTGTTTGTCATATGGATGGTGCTAGCATCATAAAAAAAAAAAAACACCTTATGAACATTCACTTTCAAATCATTAAGAAGAAATTGTGACAAGGTAATCTCAGCAGTTGCAAATGCCATGACCCAATATTCTACTTCAGCGCTCAAGTGAGCCAGTCTTTGGCGTTTTTACATTCCAAGATAAAATTAAGCACCAAGGGAAGTACAAAACCCAAATGTACAATGTCTGTTTTCCTGAGAAAGGATTTGCATACCCCATATCTATATTCTCCTTTAACATATCTTAAAATTCTTTTGATAGCATGAAAATGACTTTCTAATGGGTGATGCATTTATTGACTAACAAAATTGATAGCAAATGAAGTTTTTGGCTTGCTGAGAGTTAAGTACTGAAGAGATCCCACAATCTGTCTATATAAGGTCGGGTCAATAAAATTTTCATCTTTGTTTGATATTGGACATTTTAACAATCATAAGCTGTACATGGTTTGTAATGAAACATTTTTTATTTTTTTTAAATGTCCAAGAATGTACTTGGTTTGACTCAAGAATAATAGTCCAATCCATTTCTATTTGAGAAAATGATGCAACCATCCAAGGTCCTTAGCAGGGAAAACAAGAAGAATGATCATGTTATAAATGTTATAGTATACTGAACATTGATGGGCCAGCGACACTCTTGGTAACCGTAGTCAAACAAGCAGATGCAAGAAGTGCATCCAGACTCTTGAAGCCTGTTTTAGACAATATGAAACATGACTTAATTTGCAAAAAATAAATGGGTTTAAGAGTCTCTTCATGACCAGATGGATATTTCGTACAAATATTTTGTAAAATTTACCATGAAGGAAATAATTCTAAATGTCGAGCTACTCAATTTCCCATCCTTTCACATTGGCAAGTAAAAGCACCACTGGCCTACTAGCTGGTTTTATAACTAGAAAAATTGTTTTCTAGAAATGTATTCATTCAACTTGAGTAAATTTACATGTAAAAAAGAAGAAATGCTTTTAGCCTATCAAGAGATCCATCAGATTTCATGTTAGTTTTGAAAACTAATTTAGAACTGACAGCATTCACTTCATTACCATAAAGGATTAATTCCTACGCCTCATTTTTTTCAAAACACTTCCATTTCTTTATCCATGGCATTTTTTCATCTATGATGAGCAAAAGCCTCTCAGTAGAATTTGGTTCAGTGGAAATTTCGTTGTACAAGGAATGACCATGACACATATTTGAGGTTCATTAACCTGGATCAAGTCACCATATCTCTTACAATTTCACTTGCAGGCAAAGAAAGTTGCAAAAAAGATTCTTATTAAAACTGGTTCAACATTATAATCTCTATCGCTATCATGGATCACATGGTCTTCAGTTAATCCAAGTTAGGAATTACCATCCAAACCAGTGTGTCCCTATCTTAAGTCTTTCAACATTATTGTCATGCTGGTTAGATTGATCCTCTTTGTCTTTCCTTAAGCAAACATCATGGAGACTCTTAACTTCATCAGCTCTTCTAGAAATAACATTATGTTCAAAATCCTTCTGTTGTGATAAAACATTAGTAGCATCCATTCCTCATGTGTACAAGTCTATTGATGAAGGATTAGGCACATAATGTGTAGATGGCTTTTTGTAGGGCAACTGAGTTTCTTCAAATATGGATGACATGTCATGATATACAAAATCAGTTATTACTAGGACTGGAGCAAAAATACTCTTTATGGTAGGGATTATAGCTTAAAAGTACACATAGTAAACTTTTAGGATCAAATCTATTTTTGCTAGTCATGCAAATGGACATAGCAGTGACACCCAAACACATGAAGAATGTATTAGTTTGGATCTTTTCCATATATTCTGAAATAAGGTGATTCCATAGTAATCAACAATAATGGTGGACAAATTATTTAAAATTCTTGTGTCAAAAGCTTATAACCAAAATTTGTTGGGAACTGATCCATGAAATAGCATTGTCAATCCCAATTGACTACTACTTTTATGTTTTACTCTCAAGCATGCAAGATGTTTTATTTGTTAGTATAAGGACAAGAAAAATGTTGCTTGATTCCTAGATTAGAGAGTTAAAACTAATTTGTGACTGGAGTACTAAGTTCCTCTATTCGATTGAAAACCCTTTATCTTTTAATCAAACTGCCTCTCAATAAATATGTACAAATGCATAACTAGTAGAAAAAAAAAAATCTAATTTTGCCTCAATGAGTAGAACCATGTGAACCAACTAATGTCATATGAGAAAGTAACATAATATCAATGCCTTTTATGCCAAATAATGGGAACTAGTCCCCTAAAATCAGAGTGATTTTTTTCAACATGCTAAAGTTATAATACTCTGAACTAACGAAAGAAAGCCAATATGATTCACCCGACTATTACAAATGATGTTTTTATTGTCATCATGCGAGACATGAATCTTCTTATTTTGCTTAAGAAAACAAACTGCTCCTTCAAGCAGATGGCTAAGATGCTGCTGCCATCCCTTTATTGTTTCCTGAAGAGGCATCTTTGAATATAAAGCAGCAATTTCACCACCTCTGCCATCAACTGTGGTGCCTCTATCATTGTCGATGTCATAGAGCCATCCTTCTTATTCTCATTGTTATTAGCTGAGCTGTTTTTCTGCCATTTATCAAGCAATATCCAAAAGTAAATTCTATCGTATATGAAAAATCATGAGTTGGTAACCCAAAAAATAATACATTTTTACTTAAACTCGACCCTCATGAGTATATAACTTCTGATAAATTAATCTCACAATCTTTGCAAAAAGTAATACCTTCACAAATATGAATAACTGGCAAAACATCCTCATTTTCTACCACAATATAGTCTGAACTAGAATATGAGTAAAGATACTTTAACTTGCTTTGTTATGAATCATGTGCACACAGAGGCCCCGATTTCAGCAAATAACTCAACCGCCCATTAGCAATAATCATGAAAAAATAAGGCATGCTAGGTGTCTTCACTTGGATACTTGATGGATGAATTGTAATTATTTTCATAAACTATCAGCTGCTTATCCTTCTTTGAGTTAGACGTGGACAACTAATTGTTTTGAAAGTTCTTGCCTTGATAATTACCATAACCATGTCGACCACTACCTCATTGACTAAAACATTGCAACATATGTAGTGGGTAGTGATAAAAGTTTTAGCCTATCAACAAAACTATGAAGCAAGCGTATAAGCAGAATTTTTTGGAGGCTTAACCATGGTTGCAACAAATGACTCATATCCATCACCGAGTCCCTATAAGGGGCCAAAAAACATGTGTGTCATCATGAAAGGGCTTCCCAATCATAACAAGCCTATCACACAGTTTTAAACTTAGCAATGTGGGAAGGAAGAGGATCATCATTCTTTTTTCAAAGAGGTGAGAGGTTGCATCAAATAAAATTCCCTTTCCTTGGACTCTTTAGCAAAGGAGTAAAGAATTACTAAGAGCATCACAAGTTTCTTTAGATGAACAATATCCAACAACAAGCCCCAGAAAAGAATATTTTCAAAAAGGCCGCTAGTAACACAATCTTTTATTAAGTGATTTGTTTGCTTCCATGTCATGTAAGTCGGGTTTGAAGCAAGTTGTTGTTGCTACTTATCCTAGTATGAACTCGAGAAACACAGTTTAGTCTAAGATGTGATGGTCCCTTGAAGATCTTAGCTTTCAAGCAGGGCGAGTTGTAGAATTTTTCAAAGAAGAAAATTACATTGAGAAACCTTTTGGAAAAGACAAATTTGGAAATATTGTTGGTGGATGGTTAAGGAGAGCGGCAGTTGAGGAAGAAACCACATCAAACAAAAAAGAAAAAGAACCAAGTACCAAGCAAAGGAAGAACTATTGCTTTGATACGATACAGAAAGGAAAGAAACGATAAACAATTTTGTGTGGTTTGGTTCAATGTGAACTTATATCCATAGCCAAATACTCTGTCACATGTACTTTATTGCTAAAATACATGATACACATATGCACATAAACACACACACACATAAGAGACTGTCCATCATCTCGATCTATTCTCTAACATGATGGACAATAAGGTGTTTTTAATAGCTTTCTATTTTACAAAGGATTCAATATTATTTCTTTTCCTATATGGTGATTCTACTTGTCACATTTGGATATATCTTTCTTCTTTTACTCGTGAACCTTATCCTGCTTCCAGTCTTCATGTTGATCCATATTACATGCCAAATCAATGGAAAGACATACTTGGTTACAAGAGTGGGAGTTGAGTGTTTCTGATCTTCCACCTCTTGCTGATCGATATTTTCTAGAGCCTCAAATATGTTAATCTAATTAGAGAAGAGATTTACTGGAGCTTTCTTTGGCATATAGCTTTCTATTCGCTACATCCAATATACTTTCTCAAAATTTTGACCTCCTTTTGACCTTAGGAGTAGGACTGGCACAGTGAAGCCAGATGTTCTCTCATCATCAATCATCTATTAGGTGCTTGTTCACATGAAATTTTTTATATAAAATTTGATCATTTTGTCTAACATTCATAATCTATAAATTGATAGTGAATTTCGCGGACCCCTTTTTCTGGTATTTCTATCAAGGAACATAATATGATGCTTAAGGGTACTCCAGTGTACATTATGGCATAACCCAACTTGAGAAGAAATTTTGAGTAAGCATCTATGTCAAGATGTTTGCCATTAAGTTCAGTGATACTACTAGATCCACACTTAAAATTGTGGAGGGCAAGCTCAAACTCGGCTCGAGTATCATAGAATAGAACTTGAGCTCAAGCTCGGCTTGGCTTATGTATAGGTGCTCGAACTTGATTCAATTAAGCTCAAGCTTAGCCAAGCTTATTCAATAACATTGGTTTGTGCTTAGCTAAGCCATTCATTAAAAATGTATTTAATGTGATCGAGGACACTCATGTTTGAACCTTGAACGTCAAGGTTGTCAACCACAAGGAAGCGAATCGGGGTAACTTTCTACGTATGACAATATGCAGGGGCAGAGCGAGGATTTTTTTTAGGGACGGGCCAAATTAAACCCAAATCCAAAAAATACATTATGCAACTACATTTTTTTTATTTTTTTTATGTATTTTTTTTTTCAATTAGTTGGAATGGGGCCAAGGCCCAGGCAGCCGCCCTCCCTTTGCCCCTGACAATATGGTGCAATGCATTTTATATATATTCTTTCTACGACCTTAATCGAGTTTAGTTGAGTCGAGCCTCCCTAGCTTGGGCTCAACTTTGTTAAATTAATTGAGTTCATTTTTCAATTTGAACTTGACTGGTTTATTAAACCAATCAAGTTTAAATGATCGAGTTTGACTTGAGCTTGAGTTGGGTTGACTTATTGAACGTCCCCAATTTTAACTAGTAAAGAACTTCAATGACAAGAAAACAATGTGGACATTGAGGAATCTTATATTGAGGGCATGTTCCCCAACATGAAAACATACAGATGCTTTTAGAAGTTTGCTAGTTATATGAGTTTATCTTTATTGGTCTTATTTCACTCATTGAATGTCTTTGCCCTATATGAATTTGTCTACCTCCCTCAATTTTTAGGTAACATAGCTAAGAGGGCACATGATGGCCGTTGTCGATGCAAGCACATGATTGGTAGAATTTGATCTGCAAGCGTTCTCATGTCCTACCAGATACCAATTCTGTTGCTAAGAAACAATAGTAGAATATTGTACCTTATGTTGCATACAATGAACTTTGCAAAACAACTTTTGAATTAGATGAAGGGAGCACTCGTACAACTCATGATTTCCAGAAGGCTACCTTGGCACACCTTGCACTTGATACAAATGACACAAACCAATGCACCTATTTATAAGCTACCTCAAGGCACTCAACTTATGACTCATAAACCTCCACACTAATGGCCATTGCAAACATGATATTAAAAGACATTAAAAATAAAAAGCCTCCTCATTACCACCTTAATTTATTGTGTCATCACTCTTGGCATTTAACCCTTAATTCACTTGTCATAACTCTATGACATTAAAACAAAAACTGTAATATTTATTCCACACATTTACTAAAAATGTTTGCATCATATTTTAATACTCCTTTTGATGCAAAACTCGATACTCTAATAGATGACCTGAATTTTGCAAACTTTGAATGACCAAGTGCTTTTGTAAGTCCGTCTGCCACTTGATTATTTGTGAAACAATATTTCATTGTTATCATTCCATCAACAACAACTTCATAGATAAAGTGATGATGTAACTGAATGTGTTTAGTTCTTCCATGGAACTGGATTTTTTGTCATGACAATTGTTGCATGATCATTACAAAAAAGTTCAATTTCCTCATCTTGCTTTTGGTGCAAGTCGCTCAAAATTCTTTGTATCCAAATAGCTTAACATGCAGATGTAGTGGTTGCAACATACTCCGCTTGAGAAATGGTAGAGCGACAATTGTTTACTTTTTGGACATCCACGACACGGCTCTCGATCCAAGAGTAAAAGCATATCCACTTGTGTTTTTCCTATCAGCAACAAAACCAGCCCAGTCACTATAAGGAAACTTGATTAACTTAAAATTGGAATTAGATCAGTATCATATCTCGTAGTTGATTGTTGATCGGATGTAACGAAGAATCTGTTTTGCTGCTCCAAAATGATGCATTGATGGAAAATGCATTAACCTTGACATTATACAACTGAGTATACAATATCTGGGCGTGTTTGTGTGAGGTACATTAATTTTTCAACTAAATTTTTGTATAATTTCTCATCGGCACCCACATATTATCATTTATAATTAATTTCTCATTAGTGTTTATGGGAATGGAAGGTGACTTGTTAATAACATATTAAATTTCTCAAGTATGTTCAAAGCATATTTTGCTTGAAAAATAAAAATACCATCACTAGTCTGCTGAACCTAAAGTCCAAAAAAGTAATGTAACAATCCAAGATCTGACATATTAAATGCACACATCATGCTTGTCTCAAATCTTTCAATGAGATTATTAGAAGAGCTTGTATAATTGATGTCATCTACATAAACAAATACTATGAGAACATCATTACCTATTCCCTTCATGTATAAAGTGGGTTCACTTTCACTTCTATAAAAACAATTATGCATTAAGCATGTGTTTAATCTTTCATACCAAGCTCATGATGTTTGCTTAAGACCATAAATAGCTTTTTTCAATCTATATACCTTCTCTTCTTGTCCATTAATAACAAATCCTTGTGGTTGACAAATGTAGATTTTTTCCTCCAAGAAGCCATTGAAAAATACAGACTTTACATCAAATTGAAAAGCTGACCATTTTATATGAGCAGCTAATACCAAAATGATTATAGTAGTTTCAAAATGTGGAACAAGAGAAAAAATTTTTAAAAATCCACCCCATATTCTTGAACATACCCTTTTGCGACAAGTCTTGCTTTGTATATTTGTACACTTCCATCAACATTGTATTTTATTTTGTAGACCCCTTTAACACCAATGGCATTTTGGCCATCTGGTAGATCTACAAATCCCCAAGTGTCATTCCTTTCAATGACCACTATTTCCTCTTTCATGGATTTCTCTCATTTTTTATTTCTGCAAGCATCTTCATAACATGTTGGTTCTGTAGCCATCAAAGTAAGTGCACAAATATAAAGATGATCAACTTTCATTACCTTTTTGAGAGAACTATCACTGTCCATAATAGGTCAAATATCTTGGTTTCTTAGAGCTTTCCATGAAAATGATGTTGTTGGTGGAGGCTGGAATTCATCTTTTCCAAATTCATTTGAGTCATTTTCAATAACCAAATGTTCATCTTTTGTTATCTCACTTTCAAAAACCGCCTTCATAAAAAACAACATCTCACTGAATAATAAGCTTTTTTGATACCCTTTTGTAACATCTGAATATCCAACAAAGATATATTTTTTACTTTCTTGTGCAACTTAGTACGCTCGCTTGAATCAATTAATGCATATGAAATATAGTTAAAAACTCGTAAATTACTTACGTCAGGTTTGTATTTCCTCCAGAGTGTTTGATTGTGTGCTGCTTTAGTGTGCAAATTATTTAAAATATAAATTGCATTAGACTGCTTCTACCCAAAAATCATTTGAAAGTTAACTTCCACTCACCATGCTTTGAGCCATTTCTGCCACACTTCTGTTCTTTCGCTCAACAACACCAATTTGCCCAGGTGTCTTCCTTACTGTCAACTACCTTCAATTTTTTTTTTTTTTTGCAAAAATCATTAAAATCACTAGATAAAAATTCTCCTCCTCTATTTGTGCGCAAACATTTTATGGCACGATTGCTGATCTTTTCTACTAAAGCTTTGAATTCTTAAAATTTTTGAAAAACTTTTGACCTTTGGGTGAAAAACTCGATTCATACAAGTAAAATCATCAATAAACAACAGAAAATATCTACTATTGTTCAAGGAAGGAGTATTCATAGGCCCACAGATGTCTGCATCGACTAGTTCAAGAGGCTTCTTGGCCTTCCATGCCTTTTCAATTGGGAAAGACATAAGATGTTGCTTTCCATATAAACATCCTTCACAAATCTCATCACTACATGAGATATGAGGTAAACCCAATACCATGCTCTTATTGTTTAATAATTTTATGCAATTATAATGCAAATGACCATACCTTAAATACCAAAGCTGGGAGATTTTATAAACATCACTGACTAATGCAACTTCATCTACTTGTGAAAATTCAAGAGAAAACATCCTATTTGGAGCCATTTTCACTATAATGAAAGACTTACTATGTGACTGCTTTCTCTTGATTTCACAGGTTCCACCATTGAAGTTAAGTAAATAACCATTTTCAAGCAACAGTCCAACACTCAGTAAGTTGTAAGTTAAACCAGGTATGCAATAACATCGTGGATTAACTTTTTACTACCTAATTTACTCTTAACTTCAATAGTTCCTTTGCTTTCACTTTGTATTTGCTTGTTATTTTTGAGTTGTACACATACCTTTATAGACTTGTCAATGTGGTGGAAAAGATTCTTTCTTCCTATCATATGGTTATTGCAGCCACCATCTAGAAACCACACATGATCGACCTTTGCTTCTGAATGAGCAATAAAAAGGTTATCTTGATTACTTTCTTCCTTTTATTCAACTACATTGGCCTCCTTTTTTGCCTTTTCCCAACAGTTTGTCTCGACGTGCCCATATTTTTCACAAAAGTAATGTTGTTTGTCTCTGTACCTTGGTCTTTTATTATTACCATAGTCAGCATTCTACTGACCTCCACCACATCTCCCATGACCATGGCCACGACCATGACCAAGACCACGATAGCTACTTCTGCCACTTCTTCTATCGACATATTTACTATTTGACATACCTTCATCATCCTTGTTAGAAATTTCTGTCTCAGCTTGAAATGCATGCTCAATGCATTTTTTTATTGCCTTATTCAATCTCCCTTCATGTGCTAAAAGTGAACCCATCAATTTGTTAATAGAATAAGTACTCATGTGTTTCAATTCTTCTATTATGTCTCTGAAGGTTTTCATTTGATTTATGGTAGTAGACATTCTAAATGAAAATTTTTTGATACATCTATTTTCTATCATTTGCAAGCTCTCAAATTCTCTATGTAAAGTTTGAAGTTTTACTGTTGCTACCTTGCTATGTCCATGATAAGCTTTCTTCAAAAGATTACACGATTTACTTGACTTGGTCTCTGTTGCGATGTGAGAAAAAATATTTTTAGTCACATCATGCTGCAAAATAAGAAGAGTTTGCATCCTTTTTGCATGTCTCCTTCGCTTCATTTGAAGACTCTGCCACATCATTTTCAACTAGATCCCAAAGAAGTTGTAATATAAAAAATGTCTTCATTTTAGTTCCCCAAAATTCATAATTTTTTCATTAAAAATAGCAACCAAAGTGTGTGTGAGGTTGAGAGTCGTATTCAAATTCATACCATTTGACATTTTTCAATCAGGCGTTTATGGACAATCTTGAAAAATCGGCTTCAAAACAATCTTTGCAATGTTCTAATTCGCTTCGACGAATACACCCAGTTTGATCAGGCCTGGGCTTTGATACCACTATGTTGGTAATAAATACTCTACCTTATGTTGCACAGAAGGAACTTTGCAAAACAACTTCTGAATTAGAGGAAGACAACACTCATACAGCTCAGGACTCCTACAAGGCCATCTTGGCATATCTTACACTTTATACAAATAACCCAAACCAAGGCACCTGTTTGTAGGCTACCTCAAGACACTCAACTTATGACTCATAAATTTCCACACTAATGACCATCACAAACATGATATTAAAAGGTATTAAAATATAAAAGCTCCTCATTAACACCTTAATTTATTATGCCATAACTATTGACATTAAACCCTTAATTCACTATGCCATAACTGTGTGACATTAAAACAAAAACTGCTATATTTATTCCACACATTTACTAAAATTGTTTGGGATAGAACTTTTTTCTGTTGCTAGCCCCTTTAGGTGGAAGTAGGAACTGTTTGCTGCTCCTACAATTCTAGTAATAGGTTTCTGCCTTTTTTGGGAGAGAGGGATAGACTGGGAAAGTCTTTTGTTGTTGGGAATTCTAACCCATCTTGGGATGTCTACGATCTCCTTAGGAGACCCATACCCTTAAATTCTGAAGTGGGGTTAATTTTTGTATAGTGAGGACTCGCATCCTCCTTCTGTATATATTGTCCCTCTTGCCTTTTGTGCTTTATTTTTTTTTTTGTTCTTTTTTAATAAAAAGGTTTGGGGTGACACTTCTCCCTAGCAAGTTAGCATCGGAAGGGACAATGTGTTATAAGACAAAATGACCAAAATACCACCATTAGTTAAATTGCAAAGCCTTTTTCTATAAGGGCAACAGTGGAACAAGTAAAAAATTCTCCTTAAAGAACACAAAAAAAAAAACACCCTTCTTGTAAAATGTGGAAACATGCCTTCCTATGTTAGGGACAAAATACGAAAAGCGCTCTAAGCAGAGGAAATCTACAAGGTTATTCCCACCATTCTTAAAAACACAAGTCAAACGTCAGACACTAAGGCCCCGTTTGATGGCCCGTTTGATGGCCCGTTTGATGGCCTGGATTTCTTCTTGGGAAGATTTTTTCAAGGAAAAAAATCCAGCGTAAGTGTATGGTGAGGTAAAGTTTTCTTTTTCCTAATCCAGGCCATGTTTGATGGCCTGGAAATTTTTTTCGAGGTAAAAATGTCAATGTTTGGTGGACACAAAAACTTTTTCAGGGACAATAAATTTGACCGTTGTATTTTAATCAGTTGTATCATTTGCTGGAGGTTCACGTATAAGAAAGGAAAAAATTGATTGTTATTCACATCCATGAACAGACACTGCAGACTCGGTTTCTCTGCTCCTGGATCAAGGAACTACCATTGACTTTTTTGAACAATACACTCAAGTTTTGAAGGAATAACCAAGAATATATTCATGTTCAATTGCTTGAAATAAAATAACTCTCAAATTTTAGCATGCTTTTTCGTTACACCACTGAAAAGAAAGCCTTCTTTCTGCAACTATACCATGCCATGAAACTGCAGTTTCTCTGTTGTTGGTATGCAATATCTGCTGTTATTAGAATTGGCAACTACCATCAACAATTCAATTTAGCCAACAAAAGTCTGTTGTTTTGCTACTATAATTATTCTATAACCAAGTCTGCTTGGCAGCCCATAAGATAAAATATGATTAAGATAGTGACAAGAACTATACAAGATGTATAACAATGCAACAAATATGAACATCATTTGTAATTGTGTGCAAGTAGTGCTATCCTAAACTTGGTTGCTTCAATCATATAAGTAAACAAGACATAGGATAGAGCCATGAACCTTCTTCATATCAGAGACTACCAAATCACCATAATCACAAGCAGACTTACTGCAGATAGTATGGTGACTCATGCCCGTATGGCCCCTCAACAGAAGCAGTTATGTTGAAAACAGGGTTTGTGCCACTCAACTTGCTATCCCTTAACTTTTCAGTCCAGTGACCAAGAACTTTAATTAGAACAGACATATGAAACCCACCATCCAATGGACTAGAAGAAACACTAAAAGGATGCCACTGAAGCCACGATAATTCCCTCACTTGCAGGAAGACGAAACCAAGAGCATTGTATCTCATCTCTGTGACAAGGAAAACCAGTTATCAGAATCACTTTAAAAAGATGAATCAGAAAAGAAACATGGAAAAAAATGAAAAGCAACAGACTGTGGAGAAGTAAACAACTTTCTTTCATCCATTTTGTGTAAACAGAGAATAGTGGGAACATGACAACAGATGACGGGCGAACAAACTTTTATGTTCTTAAGTGCCACATATAGTATAATCACGAACAGGTAGCCTAGTTAATGGCACAGATCCCTCAGTTGCAAGTGTTTCTCTTCCCAACTACCTGTTTGCACCAACAAAACACAGTGATCCTTAAACCTAAACACTACACCACTCAAGTGATATCTGACAGTGGATTAAGATATCATATGGTTCACTGAAATATCATGCATAAAATTGAAGATTTGAAGTATGTTCCACTAAAAAATAAACAAAGATGAAACGGTATCTAAAAAATTAAAAGCATGGTGAGCAGAGCTTCAAGAAGAAATGGCATATAAACAGATAAAAGGAAAAGGAAAGGACACCAGATATGCACAAAATTGTACCTTAAACACACCAATAATTGCAGATACATGGGCAGCAGCAGAAGCAGCTGAAAATCCTGCGCTCTGAGGGAATTGTTAACGATAGAACATCAAGCTAAGCTTCCTTTCAATATAGAGACAAACAATCAATAGTCATCTCTATGATCTATGCAATAACACAAAATTTGTTACATTGTTATACATCTTGTATAGTTCTTGAGCAGTAATTTTCCTTTCGACGGTAATTTTGCCCTCACCGTACAAAATTTGAGCAGTAATTTTTGGACAGAAAGACGTGCAGTGACCATGGACTTCTTCGACGAGTATCCCCGCGCCCTCTCCTCCCTCTTCCTCAATCTCCCAATCCGATTTCCCTCAAATCTCCATAACCCCAGCGACAACCCTAAATATTTCCTCAATGCACCAAAAGGCCTCCAATGGAGAAATCGGTGGAGAGGAGCACATGGAAAGCAAGACCAGAGGAGCCTTTTGCCTAAATCGAACGAAAAGAGAGGAAAGGAAAGCGTACCTCAACGTCTTCGAAATACCACGAAGCAGATGCTGGAGGCAGAGCAGCGGCGGTGGTGGAGAGCACGACGACGAGCGGACGACGACTGGAGGCAGTGCAGCGGCGGTGGTGGAGAGCACACGGCGAGCGGATGAGGCTGGAGGCAGAAACGCAGCGGACGAGGGTTGGAGGCAGGAACGAAAGCGAAGAAGAAGAAAGAAATGAAGCCCTAATGGGCAAAAAAAATGTCTCTCGAAAAAAGTCGGACCCTCCAGGGTCCGAGGGAAAAATTTCCTTGGATTGAAGCTTTTACCCGGGAAAGTTTTCGTCGTTTGATTGCAACAAGTAAATCCGTACATATTTGGCAAAAAATCTGTGATGCACAGGAATTCCTTGCCATCAAACGGGGCCTAAAGGAAAAGATTAATCTGACTGGTTAATACCAAAAAAATATATTTTAACACTTATCTATTACATATGTCATAGATAGCAGATGATGCTTTTTTCTTTTGTCATATCCCAATCATTTTCAATTCTATTTATATTGAATGTTGCTATTATTAATGATAAAGAATATGGATGTTGAAGGATGAATCTAGCTAGTCCTCTAGCTAGTGAGGACGATTATGAATATCCCTTTGTTTCCACGGGATCCAAGTGCGTCCATCCTTAAAGCTTGAAACTAATAATTTTGGAAAAAAAAAAAACTGAAGTTACAAGAAAGTAAGTAGGACGACGCCTCAAGGACAACAACACAACGAGGCTGCGAAATGAATCCGATGGCCGCTATCACGTTTTGGTATTATGTTATTTTTAAAAAGGTATATAATTTTAAGTATGACACTTGAGTTAAGGACATACTATAACTACAGTCCTGAAGCAAAACCAGAACGTTGGATGTATTATGGTATAAGTACAATTTATCCTATGTGAACAACTAAAACAACGAAGGAGGAAACTATAAAACAAGAATATGTCTGTATTGATTGAAAAAATGGGGTCTCCCTTCTCTGACAAGTCGTAAAAGACTCCATTATTACAAAACACAAATAACAGAAAAGGTAGAAATTACGCAATGGACTCATCTCCTCCAATCACGAAACCGAATGGTGAAAAGGAACGCTACAAGAGCCTAACAAAAGTTCTACAGTGTAATTCCATCTACAACATAAAGGTAAAGGCAAGCACCAACGCCAGAAAGGTGGTGCATTTGAATCCTCTGCTGAAGGAAGCTCCAGAGGGACTCGGTTGGCTGGAAGGAGTAGGCAACGTGCTTGGTGTTGATCCGGCAACAGGAGGAACCGGAGTTGGCTGCGATGGTAAAGGAGAGGCAGCGGCAGAGACGACGTTGATGGAGACCTTCTGCCCGGCGTCGCAATGCCCGGTGACGTCGCAGAGGTAGTAGTGAGCTCCGGTGTCGTTGAGCGTGACGGTCGCTGGGCTTGTTGTATACCTCTCCATGGGGTTGGCGAAGGTGCAAGCTTTGTACTCGTTCTCGGATACCCTGACCGCTGTGTGCGCTCCCGCCGGGAAGTTGAAAACTGAAGAAAAACAAAATGGAGACAAATTAAGAAACATCAATCTCAATTCCAAGAAGAAGAAGAAGAAATGGTGGTGGAGGAAGAGGAAGCGAGCTGCGCACCCAGCTTGTCGTTAACACGGAAAGTTTTGGAAGCGGCCCATGTGTCGTAGAAGGTGCTTGTCGTCGGAATGACCCAACCGGCGCCGTCACCGACTGTGTAGGTGGCAGCCGACGCAGCCGCGGCCATGGCCATCGCCAACAGAATGGTGGTGATGGTTTTCGAAGATGCCATCTTCCAAAAAGAAGGAAAATTTGTGTTCCTGCTTGCAGGCCACCCCCGTTGCGCTGCTTCTCGCTCTCTGTTTCTTTTTCTCTGCGATTCACTGGTGTTGCTTATACTGTCCCTATATATAGGACTTGATCATGGTGGGGAAAAAAGGTCCTGTCTTTTCCTTTCTGTCAAAGGAAACGGCAAAAGAAATTTCAAAGGAGACTTTGTTTTACCGCGGCCAAGAAAACGCGTCGCCGAAACAAAAGGAAGATGGGGGATGCAGGGTCACTTCGTCTCTTTCCTCTTGACCGGGTGTGCGACTTGGGGAGTTGACAGAGGCAGAGAGAAAGATATGAAGAGAGAGATTTTCGATGTTCTTTGGAGGGAAGTAAGTGTAGAGACTAAGGGGGAAGGAGGAGCTCCCTCTCGTCTCGGCCACCTACCACTTCTCCACGTGCCTGCCGCCTGCCTCTCTCTGGTCTCGCGTCTCCATTGAAAGGCATTGAACGGCCGACTTTTTTACAGTGATTTTAAGCCTACTTACTGGCAGAACCGTTCTCTCCTTCAATTTGCTTTTTTCAATTTAAAGATCTTTGATCCTTGTTGTGGATCGAATTTTACTATCTTACGTGCTTAACTCTTAAATAAAACACAGAAAACTCATTTAAGTATATATTCTTTGTATTTAGACGCCGGAAATAAGTAAAAAACAATAGCTAAATGAAAAGTGTTTAGAGATTAAGCTTGTTTTGTTTTGCAAGAACTTTTAAACAAGATTCTGTGTTGGTTTGATTGTGTGCAGTTTACAAACTTTGTTTCTTAAATGTGGAGGACTTGTGGAGGGCCCGAGTGTGAACACGAAAAGGGAGACTTTGAATTCTACTCTCCCCCATGTGACCTTGCAGCCAGTTTGGTGCCACCCACAAACTGATTTAGTTTCCCATTTTGTCGAGTCCAGCAATTTATTTGTTGATGAGTGAGAGGTTAACAATCACACCATTTGAAATAAACCCAATACCTTCAATTCTCCTTGCTTTTAAAATCTTGATCTACATCATGACATAAATGAATTATGGTACACCCTTCAATTTGAATATCATAATACCACTTTTAACCGTTTAAAAGCACAACACTTATGATCAAGATACAATGTGTCTTTTATACACCCACCTATCCAACCAGTTATACGCCTTTGAAGTGAAAAGTAATTTATTCGCTACCTTGGATGACTTAAGTTGGCCACTTTTTTTGTGAATGTTTCTTAAAAAATTAAATTTTTTATTGATTTAAATGGCCTCAATAGCTCATGAGATCATACTCAAATGAGGTGCACCCTTCACCATATTTGATTTATTGAATGTTCAGATGATTGGATTTGGATTCAGATTCAAATGTCAATAAAAAAAAAAAGTCCATATCATATGGAGCTGTCTGAATTCTAAATTCAAAATCCGAATCCCATCTAAACCCAACTTTAAAGTTTATAACTGGATGCAAAAGTTTGACTTTTAAATACACAATTGTTTTATATTAAAAACTTATTTTCAAAACACATGGGTATTGAATATAAGATATTTATTCAGACTTAAATGTATGTTCATTTCTAAATCTGAGTTCTAAGTTTAATATCTATTTAGAACTGAATCCAATCATACGCGATTTTCTAAATATATTTAATTGATGTATTGGATGTTAACTATTTCTCCCTATCCTACTTTTGTTAAAGAATCCTAACCCTAAATAAGGACCCCTCTTAATAACCTTATTAAGTCATGCGTTTTAAATTTACATTGTTTCCAACTTAAAACCAGCTATGGAATGTTTAGTGCAGATGCGTTCACTTTTAACTCCTAAAATGTACATGATTAACATTCAAATGCATGAAACCCATGAATCATTTCCCATATGCTTTAAACTATATAAGAATGTAAAATTTTCGATCAAAGGCACATTGCATTGAAACATGAAAGGTCGACATGTAGGGTCTGTTGGCAACAGTAACATGTTGTTACTGTATTATGAAGTTGTCCTCAAGATTGAGGTAGATTCATAAGACACTATGTTATCATAGTCCATAAATCTATCATAAACTTTAAGGTAGATTCACAACTTGTAACTTGTCAAACGTGTTCATAGGTGTACTGGCCAAATGTCTACCACTTTTTGGATTTTTATAAAACATACAGTTTTAAATGGTGCAAAAACTTGAAAGAAGGAGAACGTGTTGGTAGGGAACTGGGTAAGACTTCTACTACTTTTTGAATTTCCATAAATCATGGAGTTTTAAATGGTGCAAAAACTTGAAAGAAGGAGAAGGACAAAGCAAGAGACAATCGCTTGTCCGTTCTCTATTTTTCAACAATGGCAGCCGGAATTTTACCCTTGGAGGGGTTGGACGGTTCTGCAATCCGTTAAATGAAATTTTTGAAAATTTTTCATAGAAGTCAACTCCTATTTTTCAATTAGTGTGGGCTGCATGTTTTTAGCAAGCAAATGAAGTAGTGCCAAGTCCAAATATAACCAGAGGCCTCACCTTCCCCGGGTTAGTGCTCCTAGACCCAACCCAAGCAACTTTTTATTCGTGGCATGCACGGCAAGTACAGTGAAAAGATTTCCAAGTCAAACTGTCGGAGAACAAAAATGAGAGAAACTGTACATTCTCTTTGTCAAAATCAAGGACAAAGGTTCTTGGAAAAAAAGAATTCAATGTTTATTTTTAAGATGTATGGTGAAAATTAATAAATTTCTTCCCACCCAAGTCCAACTGAAAAAGTCTTCACACCTGTATATCGAATGCCCTCAAGCGGCGGCACGTGTGAAAGGTTGGATGGACTGTCTCAAAGTGAGGAACACAGTTTCCGGCTGGCACGCTCCTTTCAAACACGTGATTGAGTGTCTGTGACACAATCTAATTTCAAGTGTCTTTCCCCTTATTGGCTCCTCTCCAAGGAACGGAAATTCTCGAAAGCCACATGAAACATGAGCGAAGAAAGATTAATATTCTCCTATGTTGGCTGGCTTAAGCTGAACCATATTCAAACTTGCATCTTCCTTTTTTCTTTCTTTTCTAGAAGAAGTTGTTTCGCAATAATAAAAAGTTGTTACTATTTCAGGAATCTACCTTAAAAAGTAGGGTAAATTCATAAAACATTGTCATAAATGTTTCAATTATTGATGTCAAACTGCTTTATAGAGATTGGTGGGTAGAATCAAGTCTACTACTTTGAAATAGATTCATGAAACACTTATATAAAATGTTCCAACTATCAAACGACCATTCAGAATATTATTTTCAAATGGCTTGACCACTGCTTAGGTGTGCTGGCTTAACTTATCATATTTGTAGCCGGCTCTTGAGAGCTCGAACTTTGAAATGGTCTTCAATTCCAATTTTTAATGATCAGATATGGTATGAACAGATGAAGAATGCAGAATACATAAACCTTGTTTTCCACATCATGAAAGCGAAGGCTCTTTATATGGGTCAAGAAATCAAGAAATAGTTTATGTGGGACCAGTGGCGGAGCCAAAATTTTTGGGCTATGGGGCACTAGTACATAGTAACATGAAGATGCACCAGGCAGAAGGGAACCTGAAAGCAAGAAAATAAACGAAGAAAAGAAGAAGGGGAGAAAAAGGAGAAAGAGGAGAAGGAAAGCGGGACGACGAAAGGGAGGAGCCTATGAAAGGTTGGTTTCTTCTACAGTCTCTTTGTGTCATTCTCTTCCTCTTACTGAGGTCTGGTGAAAAGGCTACACATGACTCATTTTTCTTTTTTCCTCTTCTCCTCCTCTTTCTCTATAAAGAATATTCTAAGTCCTTTTCCCCTTTGTTGCAACCTTTCACGCAGATTTCGTTGGGAATTTGAGAGGAAAACAGAGGCATTAGCTTCTCTTTCCCAGTTTGCTTTTGGAGGTAGTGGGAGTAAAGTGTTGGGAAGGGAACGATAGGCTGGCGTGGGTGCCTAGGGAAACAGAGGAATTAGTTTCTCTTTCCCGGTTTGCTTTTGGAGGTAGTCGGAGTAAGGTATTGAGAGGGGAACAATGGGCTGGCGTGGGCAGGCACCCATGCCAGCCGCACGCTGGCTCCGCCAGTGTGTGGGAGAGGACTTTTCCACACCAGCTTTACCAGAATCTGCCTAATCGGCCGTTTCAAGAACACCAAGTCCAAATATACTAACTTTTCTTCATATATTTTTATAATTTTTAATCAGTTTTTATATACCTTTTTTTTTTACTTGAATAGTTTGCGTGCGCCATTCTATTCAAATAGTTTATTTCTCTTTTAAAGTATGCTTTTATATTGCAAAATTATTGATAAGAAAATTAATCTTAAGCATTAAAAAAAAATGAAAAGAAAAGTCTAGCAGTCTGCATTTAACATTAACTGCAAACATTTTTTTAATATTACTTTTGCTACTAAACTGCATCAATTTTAACCAAATAATGTTGTAAAAAAATGGCATCAGCGTCGGATCGTTTTGACCACCGGTATACTGCGTTGGCTGATATTTATTGTTATATATCGGCTCAAATTGCCTTATTTTTTAGTTTGATACATTTAGAAGCTAATTTAAGCTTTTTTAACAACGTTGATCCAAGAAAAACTCAAATTCAGGACGGCTGAAATCCATCCATTGTTCACGCTGCTTGTTTGGTTGCTCGTGTATATCTGAATTTTAATTGAATCCAATCAGATGAACCCCAAATCCGATTCGATTTTTTAATCAGATATTAATTTTTTCTATATCCATTTTTTTTTCTAGAATGGTTCGATCAAATATTTGATCCAAATCTGATATAAAGACATCCTATAAGTTTGTTTATCCCAAGGGGATCTCAACTGTACGATGGTTGAAATGCCCTGTTTAAACAAACAGCGAATTTCAGCTTCTCCCTGCAGAGTAGATTTGATTTGATATCAGGACGGCCGTAGGATGTACTTTGTTTACATCATATCTGAGATCCCAAGTGAAATACAAAGATAAAAGGTCCGATCTCTCTCATCAGACCTCACACATGAGGTTTCTAGTATATAGCATCGATATTAAATCCACAAGGAGGTAGGCAGGGGGCCAGGTACTAACTCGGCCCATATCTTATTTAAATTATTTTATTGAACAATGTATATCTACTTTCGGGTAGGTTCCTCAAGGTTTTCATAAGCACATGCAAAACTCTAGTAGCTTTCGAGCCTTCATTGCTATTCTCATTTGAACGCAAACAAGCACTGGAGTGCTAATGGTAGCTATAGTTGAGACTGATGAAAAATCCAACACTGTTGTGCCTTTTGGGACACGGCTCACAATAGCATCAGTGAGAGTTAATACAATTGGGATCGTCTGTGATGCTTTATGGAAGAACATCAGTGAAACTCAGTACTAATTGAGACTATATGCAATGCAGCTCACAATAGCGTCAGTGAAGCTATAGCACTATTGGGACAATTTGTGGCGCTTTCTAAAAAAATGCCATTGAAATCAAATACTAGGGAGACTATCTACAGCCATGCTCAGAAAGCATCGATTAAAGCCCAAACATTGTCGAGACCGTCAGAGATGCTTTCAGAAAAAACAGTTGAGACTATTTATGATACAGCTAAATAGCGTCGATGAAAGCCAAGAGCATCGATGTGTCAGTGCACGTAGCTGGTCTGCGCCAGAGAGAAAAAAAAAAAATCTCTTCTTGTTATGTTCTTGTGTAAGTGAAAGTGAATCCTTTACTGTTGTTCTCCATCTCCTGTAGATATTGTTGAACGCTTTCTCAAGTAATTCTTTGGTACTTTTTGTATGTATCATTTTGGGTTGATTCCTCAATAAAAGTCGGAGGCATAACCTCCAGCAGATGGTTGACGGAAACTGAAACCTTTAATGGCTTGGCGAATTTCTTGTCATGCTACCATCAAAGAAGAATTCAAACATTAAGCAATTTCCTGAACTCTAACATATGCGTAAAGTATTTTTACTAAGAAAAAAGCAAGGTGCACCGACCTTTAGTGTTAAAACTGCAACGTCCTTTTTTGGTGAAGATTGGTCGACTTATTCATATCATGGACAATATAGGAATGCCACATCCAACGATGACAACAGGGTGGTGTTTACTACAAACCAAGCTCATGCAGCCAATAATGAAAATTTTGGAAGGCAAAACAAGTAGATCAAAGAAAAAAGAAATGTACTCACGGCAAAGAAATGGGTCCCACTGTGAAACCTGCTGCTTTCTTTAGGTAGACCAGAAAGAGAGCCAACTTAGTTTTCCAAAGGCACTAGTAAAGGACTGGACAAAGAAAGAGAAAAATTATGATGGTCACACCAATCAAACATCCTCTTCCAATGGCTTGACCACATTAGATAAGCTTGCTGATATGATAAAAAAGCTTCAAGCGCACGGGCAACTCCACAAGCAATTCAGGCATGACTTCTCTTACCATGCATGGATGATACCAGCAGTCAAAGGATAATAGATTCGGGTGCGACGGATCATATGGAAAATGAGTCCATTCACCTAACCAGTTCCCAACATGACAAGGATCTAGGCACTATAGCAAAAGCCAATTGTGCCGTGTAAAACAATTTCTTTCATTAAAAACTATGTTAGTGATATTCTTGTGATATGGGATATTACTTCTAACCTGCTATCTGTAACGAAAATAACCAGAGAACGGTACTCTGTTGCAGTTTCTTCCACATCTTATGTGAACTTTTAGAAGCAAACAATATGGAGGATGATTGGTAATGGCTCTTTAGTCAATACTTATGTGTTGATACGTGACCACAACAAAATGGTGTATCTCATAATAAACATCTACGTGAAGTAGTCAAGACTTATTTATTTCAAAAGAATGTTCCCAAGAACTATTAAAAAATTTCCATTTCAACTGCATGTTATGTTATCGATAGAACTCCTAGAAGATGTCTTGATTACAGAAGCCCCATTGGTAAGATCACTAGTTCTCAACCTCATCTTCATGTGTTTGGATGTGTTGCTTAAGTATGACATCATCAATAAAAAAGGGACAAATCGAGTTCTAGATCTACCAAATGCATCTTGGTAGGATATGATGCATGAAGCAAAGGTTACATATGCTATGATCTTTATTCCAAAAAGGTATTTGCTTTGCAAGATGTTGAATTTAATGAAATCGTAAAATTTTTCGTCGACAAGTTTATAGTTCAATACAGATGAAGCACAACACAAAAGTGAAACTATCTTACCTTGACAAGCTCTAACTCCCCCTAAAGGATGTGTGCACCAACCAAACATATCAAGCGGACGTTGGATAAAACATTTTGCCAAAAGGAAATTGGACTTCCTTTATAAAGAGATAAATCAATATTGTACTATGATATAAACGATGATACTAAGAATACGATGTTCAGAATTGCTTAAACCAATCATTTTTAGGATCCCCTATAACCATATCAGATCTGTTGAAGCACAAATTTCTCTGTAATCAAATGTATCTAATCAACTTGAGATCTCTATAGAAAAACATTGAAACAAACAAAATCGAAGAATTTAAGTAGGAAAGAATACTTTTGCCTCATTACTATTCACCTTTTATACATGTTCTTGATATATAGTATCATTACAACTTCACAACCTATAACAATATCAACATTGGAAACATGCTTCATCTTATTAACAAATCCTATGCAATACAAAAACTATACAAAAGAAATTGGATCCTCATTTATATACAGTTTCATTCCTGGATTACGGAGATTATGTAGTAAACGTGCTCTCCACACAAAAAAAAAAACTACCTTTTTCTTTATTTTAAACAAACATTTACTTACAATTAAAAGGTAATAATATGACATGTCGTTGTTCACCAGGGTTAAAGTTGATGTTGTATTAAAAAAGATTGCCAAGCCCAAACTTAAAAGAATATATGCTTAAGTGGTGATATAGAAAGTATAACAAAAAATGGACCTCATCATATTTATTTCAAAAAAAACAAAAAAGTAATATGTACAATAAAATTGATCAGACAAAACAGCCACCTAATTCATTTTATTGCCTATGTGAGACAGGTTATCTATTATTTATCAGTTTTCAAGTTTGGGATTCCTCACTAGCCACTTTCAAGAGCAAAGAAACAAATAGTTACTATATGTTCAAACTGAAAAGCAACAAACAATAGGAACTAGATACTTGCTCTCAACAGTGTCCAACAGATAACAAAGAATCAATGTACTTCACCATCAGTTTTCAACAAGAACATAATGTTATTTTGCAGATTTATATGGAGTTTTATCTAGCTCGTTGGCTACAAAGCTATAAATTGATTGATGATGGTTAAACATTAAGAAATTCCTAAGTAACAAAAGGTCGTGACAAAGTACAATCGACAATCACAAAGTGCAGAACAAACTCAGATGACATTGGATAGGAACAATTAGTTTGCAATATTAGCTTCATATTGCAATTGATTTTCCCTTTTAAAATGAAAAAAATAAATTGTTTTTTAAAGTAAATCTGCATGCTAATTTTGAATTCCAATTAAACAATTTAACTTGAGAACAATTATTCAAAGTGGTATGTGTGGTAACATATAAAAATAAAATAAATGGAGATACGTGAATAAAATGCTTTATAATGTGTTCAAATTGTAATGTTCCCTTTCTATATGAGTATGTCAATGTAAGGTTCCTTTATCCTTCATAAAATACTAAAAATATGGTTAGAGGGCTAAAGGGAAACATCGATTCTTTAATTCTTATATTAGGAAATTTTGAAATCATTAAAAACAAGTGCTCATAAGCCTTCTAAGTTCAAAAGAGAATTAAGAGTGACAGAAACCAAATAAGAGTAGGAGTGCCCAACAAGATGTAGTCTTGTGTGATGCAACATCGCTTGGAGGTCTTTTTTTTATTAACATTAGAATAGAGAACAAAATACAAGTCACACGAGCTACAACAAACCAAAAGAAAAAAAAAACATAAAACCTCACTACACAAAAATATTATAGCCCCACTCCTATTTAGAGTTAAGTGGAATGGCGTTAGAAAACAAATACATCAACTCTCAAGAGGAAACTCTTGAGAGAGTCTTCAAAAATCCCTTTTGATATGTAAAAGCCCAAAAAAGCAAAATTGCATCTATTATAAAGATCAACAATAGTGAAAACCTTCCATTTCCATTTGTGGGAGCACTAACAAAAAAATATAGACCATGTATATGATCCAAAGTCAGCAAAAAAAAAATCATGTACAAATTGTTTAGCAGGCCAAATAAAAGACTGATGATAACGTCTGATCATGAACCAAACAGAAGTGTTCCCATTTCTAACCATGTAAGCCATTTTCTATACACCATATCGTCAAACACAGATTAACTATAATTACAAGGAAAGGAAGGCCAGGGATCTGACCTAATCCTTACAGCCCACCAAGATAAAATAGTTGTTGCCTTTTGATGTTTCCACTTTATATCAGATAGTATATTCATTAAATCATTTCAGACCCTTCACTGAAGACCACTGAGATTTAAGTTGGCATTATGCTTAATAGATTTTTTTTTTTTCATATGTTCCAAGAGAGTACAGGCAAGCATAAATGCCAACAAATTGTAACACATTCACATCTTTCTGACCGTTTGAACCACCATGAGACAACTTCTTGGATGCCCTCCTAGTTTTGGTGTTAAAATGTTTTGCCACAAATCTCCATATACCCTTAACTGTATGGTATGTGATAAAAAGATTATTTATATTTTCTTCCTTAGATAGACACTGGAAGGTTGATTCCAAACCCATGGAGTCTTTCATGAGTCAAAAGCCTACATTTCAAAGCAAAGTTAAAACACCAGGTTGCTTTAGAATAGTGTTTTTGCCAAATAATCTTACAGTAAGGATCTGGAGATCTTCTATTTCTAATTTTATTATATATCCAATTCGTCTTCAAGTTGATGACATTATGAGTACCCCATGTCAGAATCTCATGATAATCAGTAAGAGAAGAAGACCTAATAAGAGAGTAGACTGACATAGAAGATATGTAAGAAAATCATCCTTGTGGGTAAGAACTACCTCCACCATATCTTGCATGTGACTGTACAATTTTCATAAGATCATATGGCTTGAATAGTTGTTATAGAATCCCTTAACCCTAATCCTCATACTAAATTTTCACCCTTAACATTACCCAAACGCCATTTGGTTAAGAAACAAACCTCCTTCCATTCCCAAAGGCAACACCATGAGAAATGAGCTTTGCTTTTCAGGTTCCACAAGCTCCTAAATTTCAGAGCTCTATTATAGTTGGTGATGTCAAAAAATGTCCTATACCCTTATCCAAGCTGTGACCAAACAAGTGGATGTGATGGTGAATGATCTATCGGGAATATGTGTCCTTGTGAGGTTAGTTGTAGTTGCATAATGATCAATATTAGCTACCAACAAGTCAAAGCTTCTTTGATACATCATGGAATCATAGAAGAACAATAACTCATTATCAAATTCCTACAAACATCTTTTCAACTCAATGTTAGCATACCTACGAATGAGGTCCATAAAAATATTTTCATGATGAAAATCAGTTACAACCAAGGTCTTCATACATAGGACCAACAAGATCTCTAGGATCCATATTTTCTTTCAGCTGGAGTTGGATTTTCTGCATTTCTTGAGTTTGGGTAGAGAAGACACAACCTTCCTTTCCAATATCACCCCTTCTAACACTAGAACCAAGAATCCTTTCATCTTTATCAAAACTGATTTGTTTCTTACATATTAACAGCAAATTCAAGAGGAACAAATTGAGATGAAGTATTCAGAGGCATTGGTTTTCTTATATTTTTGGAGATGAAACCATTAATATGGTAAAATTTTCCTTCGCTAACTCTTTCACCAAATGATGATCGAGTACCAATGCTCTACTTGTTTGATTCATCAAGTGCCCCTTTCCTTTATTAATGTAAATCATAGTGGAAGGATTACTAGATTGGGGAAGAGGGATAGAGAAACCAGGTGGAACATCTTTTGATGTTTCCTTATATGTATTAATTACAGTAGTAGTTTACCATGGATGTTGGAAATGAGATTACATTTAACAAAAGAGACTGAATTAATGGAGTACCTGAAAGGGATTTCTCCTCAATCTAAATCAGTGAGTTGAGGTTTTCATTATTGGTAATGCCTTGAGTGGGCTCCTACTAAAATTGCTATCACCTTCATTTTGAATATATTCCTAGTGAGAAGGAGTTAAGGCCTCCTTAAGAAAACATTGCTGATTTGAGCTTCTCATTCATTCTTTTTATTGTCTACTTATGCTAAAACATTAAATCAGTTACTTCTAACATTATCTTCATACTTCTCCAATAAGGTAGCCTGTCCTTTGCTGCTAGTATTTTTTTAGGATCTCTCCTTGCTTGCTTCCTTGCATAGAGTTATTGAATCTCCTTGAGTTTTTCACTGAAGGCCATACTCCTTCAGTCAGTAGTCTTTCACTTTTCTACAACGAAGACTCCTCCACACCTCCCATGAAATTTTCTATCAAGTATCTGCTGACTTTACATTTTATGTAATATTTTATTGAAGATTCAAAAACAATATATTGCAAAAACGACATCATTCCACATAGCAACAAGGAGGGTTAGGTTTTGGGGCAAAACTAAGGAGAACTTTGATATTGATCATCGCAAAACTTGTTTGAAGTTTCTTATAGGTTAGCTCAATTTAATGAGGGAAAACACCTCACAATGCCTATACAATATCCTTGTATATGCTTATGTTCCACAGCGGTAGTGGGAGACAAGGTAAATGTAACCAAACAGGAACCCAATGGTTGTCTTCATTGAGTAGACAATCTCCAAGCCTCCAATTAGAGGCAGCAAGGACGTTGTCACCTAGCCTCCATTCACCTCATCGAGTTACACATTATGTAAGAATACTGCATGCTTCTTCTATGTGAATCATGGATAAAACAACATATAACTATCTGATGATAAGGCTTGTCCAATTAGAGTCTCTTATAGAACGATAATCCATGGTTTTCTCCCAATAAAACAAATTTCAATCTGCATACTTTCCTCATCAATGGACTGTGGTGGGGAAACAAGGAGCATTTGGTCCCAAGAGCACTACGTGGGTGGGTTCCTTGGCACCTCACGACTATTCATTGAAGGGGAAAGGGGGTTTTCCAATAAAGGTAATGAAGACTTTGGATTCATCTCTCTCCCTAAAGATGCAATTTTTACTCTTAAATGATGACACAAGGAAATATCAAGAAATTAAGATAAGTGATAGAAAGGGACATATGATAATATAGAAAATGAACAACTATGGGGCATGTTGATTAGGCCTGGGCACTGGGCCGGGCCGCCACCAGGTACCCGTTTTGCTCGGCCCAGCCCGACATCGTAACGGGCCGGGTCCGGGAAACAAACCAGCCCATTGGGGTCCATTCGACCGTTATGAGTTCGATTTCAAATTTAAAACATCTCACAAAATTTGTTAGGGTTTTTTTTTTTGGACTTTGGAAAGAGAAAGAGGAGCCACAGCCATCGTCGCCACACCGCCGCCGGTCCGCCACAGCCACCGTCAACCTTCGGTCCCGCCGCCATCGACCGCCTGTCCGCCGCCTCTGGTCCTTCCTTCCCCTCGGTTCCTCTTCTTCCTCACTTCTTCTTCCTCTTCGTTTCCGCCTCCTTTCTTCCCTTTGGTTCGTCTTCTTCCCCAACTTCTTCTTCCTCTTCGTTTCCGCCTCCTTCTTTCCCCTCGGTTCCTCTTCTTCCCCAACTTCTTCTTCCTTTTCGTTTCCGCCTCCTTCTTTCCCCTCGGTTCCTCTTCTTCCCCAACTTCTTCTTCCTCTTCGTTTCTGCTTCCTTCCTTCCCCTCGGTTCCTCTTCTTCCTCAACTTCTTCTTCCTCATCATTTCCGCCTCCTTCCTTCCCCTCGGTTCCTCTTCTTCCCCAACTTCTTCTTGCTCTTCGTTTCCGTCTCCTTCCTTCCCCTTGTTTCCTCTTCTTCCTCGACTTCTTCTTCATCTTTGTTTCTGTCTCCTTCCTTCCCCTCAGCTCCTCTTCTTCCTCAATGTCTTCTTCCTCTTCATTTCCCCCCCTTCCTTCCCCTCGGTTCCTTCTTCCTCACTCGTTTCCCCATGAATTGGATCTGGACCAGACGACCCGGCCCATCCCGCCCGGCTATCAATTTAAAAACGGGCCGGGCCGGGCCTCGGACTGGGAAGACGAGGCCCGGTACCTGGCCTGGCCCTGCCCATTAATAAACGGGCCGGTTAGATCCAGCCCATTTTCTTAACGATGTTTTCAAATTGGGTCGGCCCGGCCCAGCCCGATGCCCAAACCTAATGTTGCTAGCAAAGCACCAATTTTCTTCTCACATGAGTATAATTTAACTGCCCTTTCTCATGCCTTATGCTTCTAGGCTACTAAGGCAACAATTTTTAAATATGTTCTAAGTTCATAACAAAAGGAATGATACTATGCAACAGTTTTTCAAACTCCTTTATGATTGTATGTCATGACATATGTCTTATAAATTTTTGACAAACTTTTCAGTTTTGCATTCTTAGATGGCAAATGATGCATTGAAGGCACAATGTGAACAAGAATGATTCAAAATAGTTGGATCTACACTGGAATTTGGCATGAAAAGGACTCTAAGACTCAAGCTCTTTCAAACTATGATTTATAGTTTGTTCCCCATTGCCATAGTCATTACTTAAACAGCTTGCTATAATTGGTAGACATGAGAATGAGGAGGGCATGACATGAAGATGTTTTATCTTAAATTAGAAGAGTTCAAAGGAACTTTGAGGATAAGGGCCTGATAGGCATCATGTGTGAAGATCATTTTTATGCATCCATTACGTGTCAGCCTTTCATAAATTCCTTTTGCTATGCCATAGATGTGTGTCCTGCAATTAGAAATTATATCCAAAAAGGTGCGCGTGCTCACATACTACAAAGTTAGAGGCTACTTTGTCATGTTTTCGAATTAATTAAAATTACTAATATTTTACTTCAAAACCCGATTTAGAAAAGTAAGAAACAAATGAATGAAAGCCTAAGATAATAAGAAAAATATAAATGAAAGTTACCATCAATGTTAGGTAGGTTTGACTGTCCCCACAATTTATGCAGGTGTATCCAATGCTTGAATTGGCATCATCTTGTGCTAGAGCGGGGAAAAAAGGATAAAAGGAATGCATATCTGAAATGAAGCACCTTTTGCTTCCTGTCTTTGTATATACCCAACTGCTTTAGAACGGCCACGTGGTAGTGGCATGAGCTAGTGCAGCAGGCCGGGGGGGAATAATCTAATGCTTTGCTGAGTGGCCTACAGTTGCCTCTTGGTTGGGTATAGCCTTCAAATAACCAAGAAGATCACACATTTGTAGCGATAATAAGGCCCAACTTTATGAGAGCTTCAAAAGTGCATTTCTTCCTTTTTCACTTTTTATGACACTCCATTTCTTCCTTTTCTTTGCATTATGATTCTGTACTTTATGTTTTGTCTCTTTTGCTGCAAATGTGATCAAGACATATTGTGGTTTTAGTTGGTTACTAGGGCGCATAGCATTGGTTCTATAGCTATAGAAGTTTATATAGTGGAAGAGATTATAACGAAGACCACGACTACATGCTCAAGTTTTCCTATAGAAGTCTTAGTACATTATGATGTTATACCTTGAGGAGTTGTTTGGCAATGACAATATTTTGCTATTATTCCATAAATATGCCTCATAAATTAGGGCAGATTCATGAAACATTGTGTTTTTAAAGGCAGGTTCGTTGAACAATAGCAAACTATTCTCGTTGCGACATGCCCCATTAAAAAAACTAAAGATTTGTGGCGATTTCATTAAACAATAACAAACCGTTACTGTTGCCAAACACCAGTGAAGAAACTAAAAAGGACCAAAAAGGCTCATCAACCATGTTGTTTTTCAAATGTGTGATTGAAAGAACTTTGAATCTGATCTGAAATTAGACCTAAACCAAAGGCACCATTAAGTGGGATACAGGCGGTACAGCAGTAGAAAGTCTGCAAGTGGGGGACAGCAGTGGGTCCCCCTACCTGGGTGGTGGAGCTTTCTGGACCAGAAGACGGTGAAGCTGTGTTTGCTTACTCCCCCTTCCACCACGCCGCCGGGAAAAACAAAAAGTGATACGTTAGCAAATTTGAAAATTCAAAAAATATTGAAAACTTCCACGCCAAGGGACTGCCTTTCCCGGAAAAATTAAAACGACACCTTACGCGCCTTATTCCTCTTTCTGCTTCTCTTTCTAATCCCTTCGTTGAGTCGGGAAGATTATCTTTCTGACGTATTCCTGCAGCTTTTCTTCGGTGCCCCGACTTCTCCCCACCCGCCCTCTCTCTCTCCCCCCACAGAAAACGCATAGACCATCTCGGCCGTCACGTGTCAAGTCGCTCGAGCCAGGTAGCGTTCTTGGGCCCTTCATACACTCTTATTGTTCCGGAGCTCTCCTTCCTGGAGCAGTTCTTTCTTTCTTTTGCTACGTTTAGTTTGATTTCATTTGCTATTGGGCTTCATCTGTCGTTTCTTTTTTTTCCTCTTCCTTTTTGTTATTCTTTATTCCTTGCGATTTTTGGTCGATTTCGATTTCCTTCTGGGTGGAAGGATTGTTCTGCGTGAGAAATGAGGAGTTCTCGGTTTCTACCTTGAATTCCAGAGTCCATATGGACGTGTTATGGCCTAAAACTTTTTCCAGGCTAACGTTTTTCACGCGAGCGGCGGGTTAAAGATTATTTCTGTTTGTTATTGTAATCCGTTTGGGGATGTGGTGCAATCGAAGGGTTTGTTTTTTGGTTAATTCATGTTAGGACTTGCCTCGAGTCTGACCCAAATAATTAAAGACGAGAAATCAGAGAGAGTGAATATCATTGACTCACGATGGACTTCTTGAAATGTCTGAGAAACTTCGTAATTGAATTCGGTAACAGAAGTCGTGGTATTTGGTTGTGCATGCTTTTGGGGTTTCTTTTTTTGGTATGTTCTACTTTTGATGTCTCTTTTTATCTCGAAGGGAACTTGAGATGTTGGGTACGTGAATGTTTGTTATCTTTACTGTTTTTCGAAGATTAGAAACAGGGTTATGAGGTCACATGTTTGATCGCTATCGCTTTTTTCAACAGGTGACATGATGCAAGAAGGGCGTCATTTACTAAAATTTTGATTACTTTGAAAATACTGTGTTTTTATCACGATAAGAATTCGTTTACGTGCGTGCGTCTTTAAGAGAAGGTATTTTTTTTCAACTCGAGATTTTCTCGAGAATAAAAACATTTCTGCACGTCTTGTTGTCTAGATCCTTCATATCCATGCAAATGATGTCGATAAGAAAGTTGAATGATCGATACATCTTATGATCATTTTAGGCCTTGCTCATGTTCCCTGTCCTCCTCAGTTGGTTGGAGATGCTATGCGGTAGCATAGAAGAACATAAATCAAAGAACACGAAGAGTTTAACGTGGAGATATTTCTTTACCCACGGAAAGGCCTTTATGGACCTTGAATCCATAGTATAAAATATAAATAACATCCTTATTTAATCTAGGAGGAAGCTAAATCTACTCCTTCATTTTAGGAGTAGATAATTACAACTTTTCTGTAACAGCTCCATCATTACATCTAATAATGTCTTCACTTTCCATAACAGCTTTATCATCGTTGTCTCTATTGATAATGGTAGCTACGTTAATGCCTTCATATGTTAAGATCATTCTCATCCTCAATGTCATCACATCATCATTCTCTTTCAGTAGTGATAGCCTTACAGAGTTTGATAAAGACAGACCTGAGGGCCTGCCATAAAAAATGAAAGATACTCCAGATTATTTCCATGAATTTTTTTCTCTAGTAAATTTTGATGTTTGCTTTCTCTTTTGCAAGGATTAAATTTTCAATTTCTCTAAGCTAGGGGCATATAACCAGCTAAATTGCTCTTAGCCAAACTGTAACTACATTTTCCCAACAAGAACCTCTGGCACATTCAAAGAAAGTAAACGTGCAAAAGGGAACCTGTCAATCCTTCCTCCATCATTGCTGTCCCCATACTTTTGAATGCTCATTTTATTGTTTTATTTGCGACTCATCTTTTTTTTCTTCGTAGTACCTCTACTTTCTCAGGAAATATTAGAACCTTCCTCCATCATTGCTGTCCCCATACTTTTGAATGCTCATTTTATTGTTTTATTTGCGACTCATCTTTTTTTTCTTCGTAGTGCCTCTACTTTCTCAGGAAATATTAGAAAAATAGATAGTTCAGTTGATTTTACTGAACGGTTTTTCAAATCAGCTGCCCCTTGTTCTTTTTTCAAATCAACACGTCTTTATCAACTGCTTTGCATCCCCTAATTCCATAGCCATGTATTTGCAAGAGATGTTATATAACACATGTGCAGGAGCCAGTAAACTATCAATGACATAAATTGCGAAGGAAAACAAACTGTTGACATCATTATCAGCCTTTTCTCCTTATGTCACATACTCCAAAGTGGCTGAGAAGAACCTATTTCAGTTGCAGCAATAGTATTGGCATTGCCACTGGAGCTTGCTATTATGCTATATGACATCTTGAAACTGCCTTCCACTGATCAGCCATTATATTTGAAAAGTGAAAACTTACAGTAAAATTGCATGGAAAGCACAAAGAAACTACATAAAGAAAGAAATAATAAAGAAAATACATAAAAAAAAAATTGAACAAAATTACTAAAATATTGCAGTTCTCCAATAGTATTGCATATATAAAAGGAGAGGACACCCACATTGATATAAGTTATGAAAAACCTTACATACTGGAGATAATAAAACCAAACAAATTAATGAAATATGTTGATATAGGTTCAAAGGAATGAAATTTTAAGGAAAGTAAGAAACAGGCGAAGTTTCATAAAACAAGTTGTAAAACTGCACTACCAGTCACATATGCTAAACCTTGCTATAGCTTATTCAGAGAAATTCTAAAGGTCTAGTGAGAAATACAAGAAGATTTCAATATTTAGAAGCAAGAACATGAAGGTAGAATGGCGGCAAAAACATACACATATTACATATATATTGCGATATCCAGAAACAACCAAAATAGATCAGTTACTGGCATTGACATGCGTCCAATTTATTTTAGCATGTAAATGAAACTGAAAAGACATATTAAAGAGATTACAAAAAACTAAAAAAAAAAGACACGTTCAGGGTTGCAGAAATCAAACTGTTTTGTATCATCAAAAAAGAATTAACAGACAGTAAGAACATTAGAAAATTCACAATCAGACACTTGACTGATAAGTTCATATGAAAAAGTAAATTAAGAATGTGTACCATAGGCCATAGCATTACATTTCTGAGCAAAACTTGATCATGCATGCATGTCATATAGTTAAATTGATAACACAATCATACCATTCCATCCCAAAAAAAAAAAATTATATAGACTGAGAACAGAGGGAGACAGAGCAAAGAGAGCAGGATGGACAGATGGATAGAGTAATGGAGTATCTGTTGCTGAAGGGCAGAAAAGAACCACTGGAGATGAGAGGGTTTTCAGAGAAAAGAAAATAGATGCTGTTGGAGGAAACAGGCTCTTTGGAGAAAGTCACAGACATCAAAAACTGTCACAGGGTTGTTGAGCATTGAGGAGCTTTCTGCCAAGAGCCTTCAGCTTCAGTTGATAGCAGGTGTTCTCTCATGTATATATACAGTTAAAAGAAAAAAAAAAAAAGGAATCCTAATTTTTAGACAGGAATAGACTTGGTCAATTTTGACCGAGTCTGAAAATGGTTGGATACAGCCTCTGATATGGTGAAAAATCCTTCTGTAGGCCTGGTGCTGACCTGCATCCATGTCTGCACCCATGTTCCGGCCTGTTGATATGGGTGCGTCAACCTTTCAGAAGTGTCCATGTCATAGTTGAAAGCATTTGGCAAGAGATTTGCATAATGTTCTCTTCTCTACTAAATTTTGTGGCTCTTGTTTCTATGTTGTTTGTAAATTACATATATGATTTGAAGGAAGGGATATTTTATCAAAAAGTCATTGTGAAATATGTGACAATTAGGCCTTAGATTTGCATTTACTGATTCAAACTTAAAATGTTTTAAAGCGGATTGATTTGCAGCTCTGGAGAAAAGGGATGGACTTAGAAGACAAAAATCTCCAGAAACCTCTTCTACCTTCATCCGACACTGTGGTAGTTCCCTTGCCTGAGGCATCACCAAAGAAAAGTGGTATTATAAAAAATGCCGTGTTTAAAATTGGAGGCATTGAATGTGCCACTTGTGCTTCATCCATTGAGTCTTCAGTGAGAAATCTTCCAGGTATTATTAATGTTGCAGTGTCGATCCTTCAAGGCCAGGTTCTTGTCAGATACACACCTGAGATTATTAATGTGAGTAAGTTTTGCTAGCTTTAATTTCACTAATGATTACTTTTTCTTGCTTTCCATTAAGATTGGAGCCATGAATTGTTAAACTTCATGGGATGCACTCCAAGTAATGACAACTTAATCTCTGACAGGTCAAAGAAATAAAAGAAGCTATAGAAGATTCAGGATTCCAGGTGGAGATGTTGGATTTACAGGATATAGCGGTATGTCGACTCAGAATCAAAGGGATGGCTTGTACCAGCTGCTCTGAGTCTATAGAGCGATCCCTTATGATGGTTGATGGAGTAAAAAAAGCTGTTGTTGGCCTAGCTATTGAGGAAGCAAGAATCCATTTTGATCCCAGTGTGACCAATCCTGAACAGCTAATCCAAGCTGTTGACTCCGCAGGTTTTGAAGCGGATATCATAAGCTCTGGAGATGAGATGAACAAAGTGCATCTTAAAATTGAAGGACTCAGTTCTGAGACAGAAGGCAGATATATTCAGGCTGCACTTGAGTCGACATCGGGTGTAAGCCATGTGGAATTGGACTTGCCAGGAAGCACAGTCACCATTATATATGATCCGGATCTGACTGGCCCTAGGTCACTAATTGAGTGCATTCAAGGAGCTGGCCACGGATCACACTTCTACAAAGCAAGCTTGTGTGCTCCTCCAAGACACAGAGAAAATGCACGTCTGGATGAGACACGAATTTACAGGAACCAGTTTCTATGGAGCTGCATGTTTTCTATTCCAGTTGTTATGTTCTCCATGGTTTTTCCAATGCTTCATCCTTTTGGAGACTGGTTGAACTCCAGGATTTATAACATGCTTACCCTTGGAATGGTACTGAGGTGGATCCTCTGTACCCCAGTTCAGTTCATTATTGGTAGACGGTACTCTTTCTCTCTCGTGCAGTTACTGGGCTTGACTTTCAAGTTTCTGTTGGTATTACCTGCCATGCTTTTAATGAAGTGAAGTTTACTTTTTCTGATTTCTATTTTCTTGGTAAAAACGACTTTGATGATCCTTGCAATTAATAGTAGCTCCTGCTCACAGTATGTTTATCTTTTCATCAGATGCAGAGTGTAGTTTCCTTCAAAGACTGCTTCTTCTCCATATAAAATCATGACATGCTGCAACGTCTAGGTTGACTGAGTTTTCACTTTTTCAAACTTTTATTTGGATATGTTCACTTTGTTGGCATCATCCTGTTTTGAGGGAAATAGCACTTTGCTATACTCTATATACTTAGTGTAATGTATGGTAATATCTTTGTTGGAACCCCATCAATTAAATCTATAGTTTATCTTGATATAAACAATGGTGAACTATTGATACTTTTGGAAATTGGAGAAAGATGATTTGCATTACGTCAGTTTCTTTCCTTCTGAGAAGGTGCCCACAACATGCTGCTGTGACTGTATAATTCTAATTTGCTGTTCCATATATTTAAAAGTATAGGACCTCTTTAATATGGCTAGGTATTCTGCTCAATGGTTCTCAATGTTCCATATTTTCGCAGATTTTGTTTGAGATCCTTAATTTTTTTATCATGCCTGTAAATGTGGAGTAGTTTTGAAACACATTATGGTACGTGATCTTGCAAATGATATATTATTTGCCCCCAATCAGGTCAATTTCTGTCCGTAGCCGCTATTCTTTTGTCTTATGTTGTCCTGTTATCCCTTCAGGTTTTATATTGGATCCTATCATGCACTGAAACGTGGTTCTGCGAATATGGATGTGCTGGTGGCCTTAGGCACAAATGCTGCATACTTTTATTCTGTCTATACAGTCATGAAAGCTATTACTTCTGATGCATTTCAAGGGCAGGATTTCTTTGAGACAAGTGTCATGTTAATATCATTTATTCTTTTGGGTAAATATTTGGAGGTTGTGGCAAAAGGGAAGACATCAGATGCTCTAGCCAAACTTGTGGGTCTTGCTCCCGACACTGCCTTTCTGCTAGACTTGGATTCAGATGGGAGTATGATATCTGAGATGGAGATTAGTACCCAGCTGATACAGAGAAATGATGTAATTAAGATCCTTCCTGGTGCAAAAGTTCCTGTTGATGGTGTTGTAATAAGGGGCCAGAGCCATGTGAATGAGAGCATGATTACAGGGGAAGCAACTCCTGTTGCTAAGAGGCCTGGAGATAAGGTGGTTTATTACACTTCTCTGCCCTACCTGATTTTTTATCCTTTTTTTTTTCCATGTGCTGACAGGAACCGAGAGTTTTGTGAACAGGTTATTGGGGGAACAATGAATGAGAACGGGTGTTTACTGGTTAAAGCTACTCATGTTGGATCTGAGACTGCATTGTCCAAGATTGTTCAGCTTGTAGAGGCAGCTCAGATGGCTAGAGCACCAGTTCAAAAGTTAGCAGACCGTATCTCCAGGTTCTTTGTTCCCATGGTAAGAATCAAGGATGTTCCCAAGTGTTGTGCTAAAGTTAAGAAAGTGGAGAATATATCGGCAGTCTTCCATTTGCTTGGCTACGGTTGATTTAATTAGAATTCTTTACTCGTGGATGGAAAATAAGCCATATTTGATTTACATCATTTCATAAAAAGTGCAAAGTTCTTGCTTTGCTGTTATAACTGGTGATACAACAGCAAGAAATGACCTTGTGAATAACGTGACTGACAGTCATTTTTCACTGATTAATGTGGTTTTGTTTAGACTATAACATAAGCATGACTAAGATCTGTTTTTCCTTTCTTGATTTTCCTTTTCCAGGTTGTAGTGGCAGCAATAATTACTTGGCTTGGATGGTTCATACCTGGTGAAGCTGGGGTTTACCCAAAGAGATGGATTCCAAAGGCAATGGATACATTTGAGTTAGCATTACAATTTGGAATTTCTGTACTGGTTGTTGCTTGCCCATGTGCTCTTGGACTTGCAACTCCAACCGCTGTTATGGTTGCCACTGGGAAAGGAGCTTCTCAGGGTGTTTTAATCAAAGGTGGAAATGCACTTGAAAATGCACATAAGGCAAGTAATTCAGAGCTACTTAAAATCTCAAATTGTTTCTTGAAAAAGAACTTGAGGATTGCATGTTTAGTGACCAATGCCAATTATGAGAGCACCTAGGCAAGAGAACAATGAAAGAGAGAAGTGTGCTTGTTGAAAAGAATGAATTACCTACATTTTAAACAACTCTACTTCTTACTGTTTGAATTTCAGGTGAAGGCTGTCGTGTTTGATAAAACTGGTACACTTACTGTTGGGAAGCCATTTGTTGTTAGCACAATGCGGTTCTCTAATGTACCCGTCCAGGAACTTTGTGACATGGCTGCAGCTGCTGAGGTAATAATTCTTCATTCAAGTCAAGATACAGTTTAAATTTCAAAATAATGCTTTAGATAATTATCCTTTGTAGTTATACATGGGTTAGGGAAGGTGACTTTGTTCCTAAATATCTCAGGAGAATATGTAAGATTTATCAATAGGGAGAAACCTGGTCTGAGGACTCAAATGACGAAAGTTGAAGCACTTCACTCTTGTAGGCAGGCTATGTGTCCTTGCATGGCTTTAATTATGTTTTCTTTATAATTTTTTGAAGACTGGAGCTTCTGAAGCTTCTGGGCATGAATTTGCCTTTCAGCAGATGCTCATCTAGGAAATGCCTTGAACTCAAATACCATTCTAAGCTTATAGTGAGTCTTCAAACTGGTCCAGTGACAGTACTACTATGTTTAAGCTAAGGTAATCCCGTTTTTCCTTTAAAAAAATTCGTACTTCAGCCTTACAACCTTACTTTTGATCTTCATTGGACTCATGAAACTGGGACAAATTTCTTTTCTGAACTTTAAAATATGCTTATCACCTTGCTGAATAAGCTTTTATAAATCAGCAGAAATTTCTGTAGCACAAAGAACTAAACTCCATGTTCCTGTCTGGTCTTTATGTCTAATCATTTTAAATTATTTAAATATATCTTGGGCCATGAGTTAGCTAGTGTAGCTATTTTATAGGCTTTCAGCTGTTTTTTTATTTTTTTTTGCTATTGCAGATTCTATTTGCTGTTGGATTGAATTTGCTATTTGAGTTCTTTTCAATACAGAAGCATATCGTGGTACATCTATGACTGGATGTTGCACATGCAGGCATACAGTGAACATCCTCTTGCAAAGGCAGTGGTGGAGCATGCGAAGAACCTAAGGCATCAGTATGGTTCAACAATTGCTCCATCACTTGACACAAAAGACTTTCAGGCCCATCCTGGCACTGGAGTAAGTGTTACCATTGGAAATAGGAAGGTTCTGGTCGGAAACAAAAGGCTAATGCTTGATGCCAATATTGAATTGTCTCATGAAGTTGAATATTATATTACTGGAGCTGAGCAACTTGCACGAACATGCATACTAGTTGCCATAGAAGGAAAAATCGTTGGAGCTTTTGCAGTTACTGATCCTGTAAAACCAGAAGCTGAGCGGGTTGTCTCATTTCTCAGTTCTATGCATATATCTAGCATCATGGTAACTGGAGATAACTGGGCTACAGCTGCAGCAGTTGCTAAGGAGGTTGGCATACACAGTGTTTTTGCTGAGACAGATCCCTTAGGCAAAGCTGAAAAAATTAAGGAGCTTCAGGTCACCAACTTTCTGTTTCACATTTCCATCAATGATTGGTTTTTCATGCATGTGCATCATCTTGACAAGTGCAGGCTGATATACTGATGGTAGTTTCTGGAAAAATTATGGACTCAATAGATACTAGCATATTTGGGCAGCTTAAATGTGTGAGAAGCTTAGTCCGTTTCTTTGGTTTGGTGAAGTTGGCAAACACGACATTGATTGGCATGGTTGGGTAGCATTCATGGGATTACTGTGAGTGCATGCAAAGTCCAAACCTATGTCACATGGGTGTGGGGTGCAGGTGCGGGTGGGGGTGTAGCACATCTCAGAAAACTTAGCTGTGGGGTTGCGGCGAGAGAGTATGTTTATATTTTTTGCTGAAAATTTAATTTTATTTAAAGGTCATTTTAGTTTATTTTTAAAAATTTACATTCAATAAAATAAAGTTCTTTTAAAATTTTGGCAGTCTGGCCATCCTTTTTAAAGGTAAAAGGATGACAGACTATTTTCCTTTAACAAGGGCGACAGGCTGGTTGTCGACAATCAGGTGGTGTTGTCCTTTTTGAACGACGAACGAGAGAGAAAGGGGAGAGAAAATAGGAGGAAAACAAGAAAAGAGAGGAAGAGAAAAAAAAGAAAAAATCAAGGGAAAGGAAAAATGAGAGAAAAAAGAGGTGGGTACAGTCAGCAGCATCGGATGTGTGTTGACTGTGCCAGGGTGTGTTTTAGAGCCACACCCGCATCCACACCCACAGTCATGTTACATCATGCTGATGTGGCACCTTAAATGAAGAGTCCGTGTGACTTAGATCCAAACCTTCATCTAGGATTTGAAACACTCATATAGTCTAGCTGTGCTTTAAATGTGGGATTATTTGAGTTTGTGTCACTAAGCTGTTTTCCATGCTATGAAGTTCTCACTAGTATTTTCTGTAATTGTTTCTTAAAAATGATTGTGTTTCTTGATCTGACAAATGATTGCCTTATGGATCTCATATCCCAATCTTTCAATGTATGTATCTGAGCACTGATGTTATGTTTTGCTGAAACATTGTTTGGTAAACCGTTTTGTCTGCTTTAAAATTTAGGTAGGGCTTGCAAGTGTTCATGGAAACATTTATGTTCTTACTAGTTAGTTTATTTGTTAAATATGTATTGGTGATCTTTCTCACATTTTTGTGCCTGATGTGAACCTTGGAATTGACATTTCTGTTCTTCTCAACAGAGTGATTTTACTAATGTGTAAGCTTATAAGACTGTCTTCTGTATTTTTGAGGATTTAGAATATATGTACTTCAAGGGTTTCTATAATGCATGAAGAAATCCTGCTTTGCTTTTGTATCCCATGAAACAATTTCGTTCTACTTCTTCCACGGTTATTTTTGTCTTCTAGGAGCTCCAGCAAAATTATTTAAATCCTTGAAGTATCATCTGCTTAATTTCTATATCATTTGCAGATGAAAGGGGTGACGGTAGCAATGGTTGGTGATGGTATAAATGACTCACCTGCTCTGGCCGCTGCTGATGTTGGTATGGCAATTGGTGCTGGGACTGATGTTGCTATAGAAGCAGCTGACATTGTTTTGATAAAGAGCAATCTTGAAGATGTTGTCACTGCAATTGATCTATCAAGAAAAACGTTATCAAGAATCCGGTTGAACTATGTGTGGGCTCTGGGTTATAATGTTCTGGGACTGCCAATAGCTGCTGGAATTCTTTTTCCATTCACTGGAATCAGGCTACCACCTTGGCTTGCTGGTGCCTGCATGGCTGCTTCATCGCTTAGTGTAGTTTGCTCTTCTCTACTCCTTCAATCTTATAGGAAGCCTTTACACGTCCAAGACAATCAGGACGATATACATTATTCAAATTCTGTATGAAATGTAACAGATTCTTAATTGTCAAACTGCTTTGGCACCATCAACATGACCTGGTAATGACTTCAAATTGTAGCCTCAAATAAGTGATGGTGGAAAGGAACATCCCATGTTTAGCCCTTCTTTGACTGCCTATTTATTTGCCATTCAGTTTTTTCCCGTTTAGAATGCTAATTATTTGGCAAGTGCCCTGTTGTTGTGCATGAATGGAAATGATTGATTTCTAGTGATAGATCTCAATATCGCTTTCACAATTGTTAATCTGTGCGCAAATTTATCTTATAACTGCATCTGTGAAAACCACGAAGTTGACTTGGTAGACTCAATGATGTCAGTATCCATATTTGAAGTTGTTGGTTTTAGGTCAATATCCGACCATGACGGGCAGGATCTGAATGGCATTCAAATGAGGGAGGCTAAGTGCACGTCCTCATATGAGCATGAACCTGTAAATAGGGGTTGATTCGGATGGAAGGATGATTTAGAAAAAGATCTCCAAGGCATTCAGATTTAGAAAAAGAGAAGTAATACCTGCACGGTGTTTCTCATAGCAATTAGAACCGCGGTTGTAAAGCTCTCTCCATTGTGAAGTCCTCGTCCTGGTTGAGCTGCAGAAACCGTGTGACCCCCTTCTGCTGCAACTGCAAGTCTGGGGTTATGTTCCTTTTCTATTGCAAATAGAGGTAAAGGTCCTGCAACCTGTCAACGATTATTTAGTTTAAGATGCATGGATAATATATGAACTCCGAGAGAGATCCTCAACAGAAGTTTCTATGAATTTGTCGAACGATGTGGAAAAACTTGACTGTCTGCCTATGTGAATCTTGCGGAATTGACTTATTTTAAATGATAAGAAAGTAAGAAAATTTAGATTATCTGAATGGCTCTTTCAAGGTCTGGCATGGGTGCCAATACAAGCTGATATTCGAAAAGAAAAAAGTACGAATCGTCCCATTTTATTCCTTGCTTTTTTACCGACTGTTAATTTGGAAAAAAATGAATCATTTATTTGTCAAATGACAAGTGATGTCAACCATCCGATCTTTCAGATGCTAGTTTTTTTTGTTTTTTAATTTTTTTTTTTACATCTTCTCTCTCTCTCCAATGCCTCCTTCCTTTTTCATCCACGAGCACATCTGCCGGTAACTTTCCTCCATGCAAGCCGAGACCAGTTGGCGTGGGTGCAGACCCCGGCCATGTGGGCTCAAGCACTACAACAAGATTCGGATAAGCCCGAGGAGATTAATTCAGCACTTGAACAAGTTGCAGCGGGAGAAGTGGGTAGAGCAACTAGGACCAAGTGCGAGCAACTCAAGGTAAATCTTCAAGGCCCAACTGGACCTAAGTTAGGACTCCCCAGTCTAAAAGAGTTTAAACCTATGTGAGTCTGAGTCCATGATCAAATAAGGCAGTCTAGGGCCAAAGAACCTATGCAAATTGGCAAGGCCACTCGGGTCTAGCACAGCACCAACAGAAAATCCTAAGTTTGGGCGGCAACCCAAACAGGGTCCCCACCTTGGGCTCGCAAGGCTCAAGGGCGGTTCATAAGTTAGGGGAATCTCGCCCAATTTGATTTTGTTCTTTTCTCAAGTTCTTTTGATTCAAATTGTAAATACCAAGATGTATTGTGTCTCAATTTGTTTCAAGCATTGCTTTGAGTATATAAGCTTTTTACACTTTGTAATTCACATGCAATTTGAAATACAATTTCTCATTTGTGAGATTTCGTTCTCTCTCTTCTCGAGTTCTCCTCTCTCCCTCTCGCGTGCCTCCCCTTTCCCGCTGTGGTGCTCTCCTCTTTCCCCCTTGCGCCCCCTCTCTTGTGGTGCTTTCCCCCTCTTTTCCAGCCCCTTGGTGGAATCTGGCACCTCCCTTGGCGACGACATTCATCATTCTTCAACCGAAGGCCCATTCCTCACCTTTGCCCCCTTTTCTTGTTTTACCTCTCCCCCTCGGGCTAAGGACGACGGCTCTAGGATCCATGGAAGCTCCGGCGACTTGCGACTCCTCTTGACCACGAAGTTAACCCATGAAACATCCAAGAAGACATTGGTGCCTTCCCTTGAAGCACACAATGGTTGAGAGACCGAGTCTCATCCAGTCTCATCTGGAAAGATTGAAGAAGAATGTGTATGTGGACGACTTCAAACTCACGGTTAGTACTTTGAGATTGTTAGCTAGAAAATAAGCAACTTATTGGGTGTGTTCAAGAGAAGAGTTCGGCTTAAGGTCTAGGTTTAACCCACGGTGAAGACCCATGAGTTGAATCTAGGATCCAACGGTGGAAATCGTCTTTAGACCTTCTCTTACAAGTCTTAGATTCTCCTACTTATCTCTCAGTTCAACCCTTGAAGATTGCCAAGACATCGACCGGTGAAAATACTCAAAAATCTATCAAATATGGTCTCTGCTTCATTCCTGTTGTCCACTGAATCCAGCAGTTTGAAAGTTATTCAAAAAGGTGGATTTTGGCAAGAAACTCAAAAAAAGAACCCATTCCAAAGGATCGCCAATTCAAAAGGAAGATCTCGGCCAATTTTGGAGTTCATCGAGCTCTAGAGGTGGAGATACGTTGATCGGCCGGAATCTGAAATTCCGGCGGCCGCTGCAAATTTTTCAGCTACCACTGCAACTCCGGGTAACAAAGACAGTTCTGCCCTCAAGGTCGTACCAGTGCAAACCAGATCGTGGGGGTATTTTGGTCAAACATGAGGAGGAACGCCCTAGGGTTCCAACCCTCACCGCTGGTGCTCGTTCGTGTATTCCTTGGCCTTTGGCTACAATTTTGGTAAGTCTCATACCTTTCCTCTTTCGGTTCAATCTCAGCCGCACATCCTTCCACGTGTCAATAATCAATTCATCCTTGTCCACATGTCAGCCGCTTCCACCTTTGTCTCCCACGTCAGCCACCCGAGTCAACCCCCTTCCTACTATTTTGGGAAGTCAAGCCACGCTGTCCTTGTTTCCATTTTCATATCTTTTTCCTCGAGTCAACCCTAATCCGCCGTAATCCTCAACCCTCAATGTGCCCACATGTCCTCCAACTAGCCCACCAGATCGCTGCCATCCAGCCGGGTCCCACTCCACTTCACCAAAGTCGCCACGCATCTCCCACTCGAGTGAGGAAACCCCCACCGCAAGTCCTCATCCCTTCCTATTTTGTTGCTCGATATCTTTGACCCACTCCACTTGCCTAAACCGCACCAAATCCTCACCTTTCCTTAGCCCCACGTGTCCACCATCCGAGGAGGAGAGATCTCGTTTAGGGTCATCTGACCCCCTTACCAAATCAGCTACAACCGCCGCAAATCTCATTTCCTACAATTTAGGAAAGTGCAGCCCACATTTCCTTAAAGCTAGGCTTTCCCTAGTCGTTTTCAATCTTGGCCACCCACCTTGGCCACGTGTGTTTCATCTAAGGCGCCACCCACCTGGGGAAACCGGCTCAGCCACACCTAGATACCCTTAGCCTCACACGCCTCCACCTAGTCCGACATTTTAGGAAACCTAATCCGAGTGATCCTACCTTCCCGTTTGGCAAGTCCCTTGCCATGCGGCCTCTTTGCGCCAAAGTTAGGTAACCCCTTGGCCGCCGCAATTCCTTAGGAATCCCCGAACCCTAGCCAGCTGCTTACCTAACCCGTAGGTGGGCCCCAACCTTGCCACGTGCTCTCCATCCCCATCTTGTGCCCTAATATCACCGTCCGTCTCCATCTTGACCCCAACCCTAATCGGATTTCCCTTCTTTAGACTTAGCCTTCTTGCCTAGATGACCTAGCCCAGTCCAGTGCCATTCGGGCTTAGCTCACTTAGATTGACCCGAGCCCTCCTCACCTAGCCAATATTAAGCCCATCCTTTATCTTGACCGATCCAGCCCTAGAGCCCCATCACACTTAGCCCTACCCCAACCTTAGTTTGGTGTAGGTAGCACCCTAGCCGGACTGGTCGGCCTCCCTCTGCCCATAGCGGCACCTCCATCAGCAGACTAGGCGTACGTGGCCGAGCCACACCAGGCGATAGGTTGGTGCTGCCGAGCTTCCCTTGGCAGACCCCTCGGCGCTCCTCGCCCACGTCCTCCAATAGCGGCATCGGCGACAAGCGGCTGCCTACACCTGCCTTCTTCTAGGCGCCCTTAGCGTCCTAGGCAATCTCAGTCGAGCGACTCTCGGCGCCCGACCGCAAGCGGCTGTCCCCTCCCGAGCAGCAACATCCTTGGCCGAGTATCCAGCTCCTTTCGGCAACAGGTGTCTGCAACGTTCCGGCCCTCCCGACCCTCCTTGGTGTGATCGGTCGGTCTCTCTCGGCATCCATCAGCGTCAATCCGGCTATAGGCGGCAACCACATTTGTGGCTTCAACCGGTGGGATCTCTTCCATGTTGGTTTTCTCATCCATGAAGCTGCAACACCCAGGGGTCAAAATTCACCCCGGGTCACTTCTTGCTGATTTTTTCAAGCTTGACTTGGCCGGTAACTCCCCTCAACTTCCTATAGAAACGAGGGTGGTTGTTTTTGCATGCTAATTTCTTTTTAGCCTGGCTTTAGCCCTTGCTCTACTTCGCGGTCCCTCAGAGGCTCTTGGCCGAAGACACGACCACAAGTGAGCCAACCTTCCTATTGGGTTCGGGCATGGTTTTGTTTCGATTAGGCATGGTTTGCATGTTTTGTGAGTGAGATGCGATTTTCTTGTATCGCTCACGATTGTATGGCCTCACACCCCTTAGTCTTTTGTGGTAGGTATGACCTTAGTTAGTTTTTGGGAATCCCTCACTTGTTCATCCCATCCTATAGGGTTTTTGCGTTGGGGTCCTGTCCGGCCGTGTAGATCTTTGTATTAATTTGCCTAGGATATTTTGGTTTTAGATTTCTTCAAGAAGTGGAGTAAGATTCCGGATTGGTGCAACTTTTCTAGTCTCCACCGGTCGGGTCCTAGCAATTGGTATTAGATCGAGTAGTGAGTATTAACCGGCAGTTGATAGCACAAGGTCTTTAGAATAATTCGGCATCCGAGGGAAGCTATACAGTCGGCTTTTCAGTTTCGGCCTCCTGCAGTGGATCTCTTAATCAGAATTTGGGTTTTTTTTAGTCAGCCACGGTTTTCTAGTTATTGTTCACATCTTTTCTTGTCGCTTACCTTAGCAAGAATAGGGTTGTGTACCGTGCACACCTAAGGGTAGCTGAGCTCGAGATGCGTCACCGAGGTGTTAGGCGGACACGGTGATTTAGGCTCTTCCCTTTGTGCCCGGCCGAGAGCGAGGTGTGACTGCCGAGGCACTTGGTGAAGTGCGGCAGTAGATAGGCCAACCCGTCTCCCTTGCCTACAAACACACGGGTAGTGCAGCGGTAGTGTGGTCGGCAGAGTCAGTTTGTTTGGTATTCGTCAGAGTAGCAGCGTAGAAGAGTCATAGTTGTTAGAATTACAGTTGGACAGCATTGGTCAGTTTCCTTAGCGTTGGTCTAGCTACTCCCTCCAAATGGGAAAATCCAAGAAACAACCTGCTCAAGAAAAGCCTATCCTCGAAGAGGTACCATCGAACCCATATGAGCCTCAGCAAATGGATTCGGTTGACATCCAAGTGTTTGCATGGGAAAAGGTCCAAAATTTGGACAAAAAAAAGACCAAAATGAGGCAAAAGATGGAAAAGCAAGAAGCCGCCCCAATAAATGATATGGATGATCTTAAGGCAATGTTCCAAGCCTTTACATCATCCCATATTACTATACAAGGACAAAGGACAGCCAATGTCCTAATTCTATGGCTCTTGGTAAAGGAAAGAAGTTCTAGGAGGTCCCCCAAGCCCCCCCTGTGATTCATGAAGTGGACCCAACATCTCACATATTGGTACGAGTCACGAAGGAGCCCAAATCAATGAAGGAAGGAGACCCGGACCTGAAGTCCCTCCACTCCATATTGTTCCTCCTACCCGGACTTCTGAGCCACAAGATGATCAGCATAGAACTTCAAATCGAAACCCCTGTTTTGCTCATAGCAGCCAGAATCAGATTTACATTGAGTCTGATGATGAAGAGGAAGAACCTCAACCCCGCTGTATGAGAGGTAATCAGAGGTAGGAACACAGATGTACTCCCACAGTGCGTTATGATTTCCAAAAGTTTAATGGAGATGCCCTACATGAATGTGTATTTAAAGTGGAGAGATACTTCACCTGTCAGCATGTACCCTGAGAGGAATGGATAGAGACCGCGACCATGTACATGGAAGGTGATGCCATGAGTTGGTATCTATGGTACCAACATGGACGAGTAGAACCAATGTGGGAGCAGTTTAAAGCAGGTCTTCAGCTTTGGTTTGGTGATCAACCTTTGTAGACTACAATGAAGAACTAAAGAACTTGGTCTAAACTACATCAGTCCAAGCTTATCAAAAGCAATTTGAGAGACTTTCTCAGCATGGTCCAGTGGACCGAGAGATCTCTCATAGGAGCATTTAAAGCTGGTCTCAAAGATGAGATAAAAATAGACATGAAGACCTAGAGGTACACGAGTCTGGATGAATGTTTTGCTATGGCACAGATATATGAAGAAAAAATCCTGGAGAAGAGAGCCTTGAAAAAGGCTAAAAAGGGCGATGGCCATAAAAAGTAAGTATCGTTCTCCCCTACTCCTTATAAGAAGAACAATAGAGCTTCTTTTGTTAAGAAGGATGAAACCAAATCAACTTATGTACGTAAGCCTCCTGCCACGTACATAACTAGCCAAGAACAGGAGGAATCGAGGCGCAAGAATTTGTGCTTCAAGTGTAAAGAAAAATGGGACAAAAACCACAAGTGCAAGACATTTAACAACATTGAGTTGGTTGACGATAGCAGTGAAAGCAGTAGTGAGAGTGAAGGGGATTCTAATTCATCTGAAGAGGAAGAGGAAACAACTCCCGAACCACAGGCCCGTAAAACCGAACAAAAAACAGAGAATGAAGGGGCATATCACTCGATGATGGACCCGCATAAACCCAACGCTATGAAGTCATGGGTACCATAAACGGGCAGAAGGTTTTAATCTTGCTTGACTCAGGGGCGACCCACAATTTCATGAGTGTGGAGGCCGCTCAAAACAGCAAGCTTCCCTTGGTCCCATTAAAGCCACTACTAGTCTTAGTGGGAAATGGATCATAGCTATCTTGCTCACATGAGTGCAACGGAGTTGATCTAATCATTTAGAGAAAACCGTTCAAGATCGATCTATTGGTATTACCCGTTGGTGGAGTTGATCTAGTATTAGGGATGACCTGGCTCGAGAAACTTTGAGTCATCGCTTTGGATTTCAAGAACTTGCGAATGACTTTCACCAAAGAAGGAGAAACCGAGCCTATTACTCTCATGGGTATCAACAACACCGTCAGTCCCAAGGCTGCCTTGAAGGCAATCATGTTAGAGCAGCCAGCATATTGGGTAGTCACAATGGCTACCGACGTTCCCAAACTTGAGGAAAAAGAAGAAGAGCCAGTGCCAGAGAAAGTGCAAGGAGTTTTAGACCAATTTGAGGATATTTTTGCAGAGCCTACGACCATCGGATCATCATGGCTCCTGGAGCTGACCCTATCAATGTGAGACCATATAGGTATAGATACAATAAGAAAGCCGAGATTGAGAGGCTAGTTAAGGAGAGGAGATGCTCGAAGGAGGCATCATCTGACCGAGTGTCAGTCCCTTCTCTTCACCTGTCCTACTAGTGAAGAAGAAGGACAACACTTGAAGGTTTTGCATAGACTATAGAGCCCTCAACTAAACAACTGTAAAAGACTGTCACCCCATACCTGTCATCGATGAGTTGCTAGATGAACTAACTGAGGCCATTATCTTTTCCAAAATCGATCTATGAGCCGGTTACCCTCAGATCCAAATGCATGAAGAAGATGTACCCAAAACAGTGTTCAAAATGCATGACGGGCACTATGAATTCCTCGTCATGCCATTTGATATGACAAATGCACCAGTCACTTTTCAGAGGTGCATGAATGACGTGTTCAGGCAGTACCTCCATGATTTCATCGTTATGTTTTTCGACGATATTCTGTTCTACAGCAAAGACGAAGAACAACATGCCGAACATCTGGCCACTACTCTTAGAATCTTACAGGAACATCAATTTTATACGAAGATGTCCAAATGCGGCTTTGACAGTTTTCAATCGGTTATCTTGGACACATCGTGTCTACAGAAGGGGTTCGGGCAAACCTCGAAAAACTGAATGCCATGAAAAGATGGGCCACTATCCAAAGATTTAAAAGGTCTAAGAGGCTTTCTAGGATTAAGTGGATACTATAGGAGGTTCATTCAAGGTTATGGGATTATAGCACAACCTCTTACTCAAATGTTGAAAAATGGAGCATTCCAATGGACTAAGAAAGCAAGAGATGCATTCAACAGCTTGAAAGCAGCCCTTATGTTCGCCCCAGTTTTGACCCTACCAAACTTCAACATGAGACAGATGCATGCGATGTTGGAGTCGGAGCAGTCCTTAGACATAATGGTCACCCCATTGCTTATATGTCAAAGGCCCTAACCAGTACGGCCAAGCCTCCCTCAATGTATGAGAAGAAATTGCTAGCCATCGTCTTGGCAGTCGAGAAGTGGCGTCCTTATCTCATAGGGCACAAGTTTGTAATAAGAACAGACCAAAATAGTCTAAAGTACATGCTCAAACAACGAGTCTCAACCCATACCCAACAATATTGGTTGTCCAAACTCTTGGGGTACGACTTTGAGATTGAGTATAGGAAAGGTTCAGAGAACACAACGGCAAATGCTTTATCTCGTCTCGCAGAGCAGCTCATGACGTTATCAGTGGTAGGAACCAATCTTTGGGAAAGGTTAGCAGTTAACAGCAGGTGGATCAGTCACTTCGATTGCTCATGGCCTCCGCCAGTCAGAACCCAGGATCCGTTCCTCTATATACTGTGAGAGGAGATATTCTTTATAGGAAGAATCGTGCAGTGGTTCCTCCCGAATCGGATCTGAGAGCTCCTGCAGCATTTTCATGATGCACGTTGTAGGGCACGAAGGAGTTGCTAAAACCCTCAGTAGAATAAAGGCTCAGTTCGGTGGTAGGGAATGAAGGCAGAAGTGCAGAAGTACATTAGATAGTGTGTAGTTTGTCAAAGGGAAAAGTACGATGCCATTAAGCCTTCAGGGCATCTAAATCCACTCCTCATACCCACAAAATCATGGACTGATATAACCATGGATTTCATTGTTGCTATGTCTCGGTCAGAAGGCAAGGAAGCAGTATTGATAGTGGTGGACAGACTCACCAAATATAGTCACTTTGCACCATTGCCACGGTCATATCAAGGGCCTATGGTGGCCAGTGTGTACCAGGAGTACATTGGAAAACTCCACAGGATGCCTCAATCTATAGTATGCGTTATAGACTAAATTTTTATGAGCGCGTTCTGGCAGGAGTACATGAAAATGATGAGTACAACTTTGCAGTTCAGTACAACCCATCACCCGCAGATGGACGGACAAAGCGAAATAGTAAATTGTTTCTTAAAAACATATCTGAGATGTTTCGTAGGTGAAAGGCCAAATACTTAGGTAAGATTCTTACCATTGGCCGAATGGTCGTACAATACGAGTGTCCACAGGGATCACTCCTTACAAGGCAGTATATGGATTCCCTTCCCAATCCATATTAAGGTACGAGGGAGGAACAATAGAGGATGATAACGTGGACTGTGAACTGCGTACAAGGGAGGAAGTTCTAGACTCCCGCAAGCAAAGCATTGCAAAAGCACAGAACCATATGAAGCAAACATATGACAAGGGCAGAAAGGATCGAGAATTCAAAGTTGGGCAGTATGTTTGACTGAAAAGATTGCCTCTTAAGCAGAGATCGCTAATGAGTCAGCCCTATTCAAAACTCTTACCTCGTTATTATGGACCATGTCCAGTGCTTCAAAAGGTAGGGAATGTGGCACACAGGCTTGGCCTTCCCCGAGCAGCCCTAGTTCATCCTGTATTTCACGTCACACACCTCAAGCCATATCACGGGGACATGCCTACATTGGTTGAACAGATACTGGACCAGCTTCCTACCCCCTACCATATTCTCAAACACTGATACATGCAGCGGCAGGGAAGAACAAGGCGCGAGGTGTTAGTAGAGTGGGAATGACCCGATAGAGGAACATCTTGGGAAGAGTATGAGTCAGCAGTACACCGCTTCCCCTCAAGAAAAGCTTGGGGACAAGCTCAATTTAAGGAGGGGGGGATCTGTTACGGACCATACTCTAGGTTCGAACCCCGTAGACACAGAACAAGCCGAGACCAGTCAACGTGGGCATAGACCCACGGCCATGTGGGCTCAAGCACTACAACAGGATTCAAATAAGCCCGAGGAGGTTAATTCAACACTTGAGCAAGTTGAAGCAGGAGGAGTGGGTGGAGCAACTAGGACCAAGTAGGAGCAACTCAAGGAAAATCCTCAAGGCCCAATTGGACCTAAGTTAGGACTCCCCGGTCTAGAAGAGTCTAAACCCCATGCGAGTCTGAGTACACAATCCAATGAGGTGGTCTATGGCTAAAGAACCTAGGCAAATTGGCTAGGCTACTCGGGTCTAGCACGACACCAACAGAAAATCCAAAGTCTGGGCGGCAACCCAGACAGGGTCCCCTCCTTGGGCTCGCAAGTCTCAAGGGCATGTCGCCCAATTTGATTTTGTTCTTTGCTTAAGTTCTTTTGATTCAAATGGCAATACCGAGACGTATTCTTTCTTGATTTATTTCAAGCATTGCTTTGAGTAAAGCATGAACCGGTTTGATCCATCTGTGAACTGAGTCACCGTAGGATGTATATATGCTTTTTACACTTTGTAATTCACATGCAATTTGGAATACAATTTCTCATTTGTCAGATTTCGTTTTCTCTTTTCTCGAGATCTCCTCTCTCCCTATCGCATGCCTCAACTCTCCCGCGGTGGTGCTCTCCTCTTTCTCCCATGCGTCCCCTCTCTTGTGGCACTTTCCCCATCTTTTCTAGCTCCTTCATAGAATCTGACACCTCCTTTGGCGACAACATTCATCATTCTTTAACTGAAAGCCATTCCCCACCTTTGCCCTCTTTTCTTGTCTTACCTCTCTCCCTCGGCCTAAGGATGACAGCTCTAGGATCCACGAAAGCACCGACAACTTGCGGCTCCTCTTGACCACAAAGTTATCCCACAAAATATCCAAGAAGACATTGGTGCCTTGCCTTGAAGCACACAAGGGTTGAGAGGCTGAGTCTCATCTGGGAAGATTGAAGAAGAACGTGCATGTGGACGACTTCAATACCGACTTCAAACTTACGGTTAGTACTTTGAGATTGTTAGTTAGAAAATAAGCAACTTGTTGGGTGTGTTCTAGAGAAAAGTTCGGCTTAAGGTCTAGGTTTAACCCACAGTGAAGACCCGTGAGTAGTTGAATCTGGGATCCGATGGTGGAAATCGTCTTTAGACCTTCTCTAATAATCTTAGATTCTCCTACATATCTCTCGGTTCAACCCTTGAAGATTGCCAAAAGATCAACCGTTGAAAATACTCAAAAATCTATCAAATACGGTCTCGGCTTCATTCCTGTTGTCCACCGAATCCAGCAGTATGAAAGCCATTGAAAAAGGTGGATTTTCACAAGAAACCCAAAAAAAGAACCCATTCCAAAGGATCGCCAATTCAAAAGGAAGATCTCTGCCAATTTTGGGAGTTCATCCAAGCACTAAAGGTGTAGATACGTTGATCTGCCTGAATCTAAAATTTCGATGGCCGCTGCCAATTTTCTAGCCACCACAACAACTCCCGGTAACAAGGACAATTCTGCCCTCAAGGTCGTACCAGTGCACAACCAGATCGTAGATTTATTTTGGTCAAACACGAGGGAGAACGCCCTAGGGTTCCAACCCTACCCGTTCGTGCACGTTCATGTACTCCTTGGCCGCAGGCTACAATTTTGGTAAGTCTCCTACCTTTCCCCTTTCAATTCAATTCCAGTCGCACATCCTTCCACGTGTCAATAATCCGTTCACTCTTGTCCATGTGTCCGCCACTTTCCACCTTTGTATCCCACCTCAGCCACCCGAGTCAATCGGGGTAGTTTCTGTCAAGCATTTCCGCCGACCAGTCCCTGTTTCCGGCGATCCCACCGTCGGATATTTACGATTCCAATGCCATTCGATTCCCAACATCTTTGTGATCATCTCCACCAAGTTTGATGTCGATCGGACCGTAGGTGACGTTTCTGGAGGCGACGGTCGGAATCTGGCAGGAATAGGCGGTGATCCTCACTGTTTCTCCACCACAGGCGGCTGCAACCCAATCTTTGCTTAGAACATAGGGAATACAGCTTCACCGGGTGATTTATTAACTCTAGCTTGTCCCAAATTTGATTATCTATCGATTGGCATAGGTTTTGTGTCTTGATTTGATTGCATTGAGGCGGAATGGCGATTTGAAGACCCGTGGCTGCTCTTCTGCGCGGCGGTACAATTTTAGGAAGTCAAGCCGCGCCATCCCTTGTTTCCATTTTCATATCCTTTTCCTCAAGTCAATCCTAATCCGTCGTAATCCTCAGCCCTCAATCTGTCCACATGTCCTCCATCTAGCCCACCAGATCCCTGCCATCCAGCCGGGCCCCACTCCACTTCACCAAAGTCACCACGCGTCTCCCACTCGAGCGACATTTGAGGAAACCCCCACCGCAAGTCATCATCCCTTTCTATTTTGTTGCTCGATATCTTTGACCCGCTCCACTTACCTAAACCGCACCAAATTCTCGCCTTTCTGTAGCCCCACGTGTCCACCATATGAGGAGGAGAGATCTCGTTCAGGGTGATCTGGCCCCCTTACCAAATCAGCTACAACCGCCACAAATCTCATTTCCTACAATTTAGGAAAGTGTGGCCCACATTTCCTTACCACTAAGCTTTCCCTAGTCGTTTCCAATCTTGGCAACCCTCCTTGGCCACGTGTGTTTCATTTAAGGCGCCACCCACCTGGGTGAAACCGGCTCAGCCACACCTTGATACCCTCAGCCTCACGCGCCTCCACCAAGTCCGACATTTTAGGAAACCTAATCCAAGTGATCCTACCTTCCCGTTTGGCAAGCCCCTTGCCGCGCGGCCTCCTTGCTTCAAAGTTAGGTAACCCTTTGGCCGCCGCAATTCCTTAGGATTCCCAAAACCTTAGCCAACCACTTGATTCGCAGGTGGGCCCCAACCTTGCCACGTGCTCTCCATCCCCATCTTGTGCCCTAATCTCACCGTCCATCTCCATATTGATCCCAACCCTAATCGGATTTCCCTTCTCGCTTAGACCTAGCCTTCTTGCCTAGATGACCCAGCCCAGTCCACTGTCATTCAAACTTAGCTCACTTAGATTGACACGAGCCCTCCTCACCTAGCCAATCTTAACCCCATCCTCCATCTTGACTGATCCAGCCCTAGAGCCCCATCACGCCTAGCCCTAGTTAGGTCTAGGTAGCACCCTAGTCGAACTAGTCACCTCCCTCTACCCACAGTGGCACCTCCGTCGACAAACCAGGCGTACGTGGCCGAGCCACACCATGCGATAGGCAGGTGCTGCCGAGCTTCCCTTGGCAGACCTCTCGGCGCTCCTTTCCCGTGTCCTCCAATGGCGGCATCGGCGACAGGCGGTCGCCTATGCGCGCCATCTTCTAGGCGGCCTCAGCGTCCTCGACAATCTTGGCCGAGCATCTCTTAGCGCCCGGCCGTAGGCGGCCCCCTCCCGAGCAGCAGCATCCTTGGCCGAGTATCCAGCTCCCTGGGCAACAGGCGGCTGCGACGTTCCGGCCCTCCTTGACGTGATCGGTCGGTCTTTCTCGGCACCCATCGACGTCAATCCAGCTGTAGGCGGCAACCACATTTGCAGCTTCAACCGGCGGGATCTCTTCCACGTTGGACTTCTCATCCATGAAGCTGCAACACCCGGGGGTCGGAATTCACCCCGGGTCACTTCTTGCTGATTTTTGCCGGTAGCTCTCCTCAACTCCCTACAGAAACGAGGGTGGTTGTTTTTGCTGCTAGTTTGTTTTTGGCCCGGTTTCGGCCCTTGCTCTACTTCGTAGTCCCTCGAAGGCCCTTGGCCAAAGACACGACCACAAGTGAGCCAATCTTCCTATTGGGTTCGGGCGTGGTTTGTTTCAATTAGGCATGGTTTGCATGATTTGTGAGTGACTTGTGAGAGATTTTCTTGTATCGCTCACGATTGTACGACATCACACCCCTTAGTCTTTTGTAGTAAGTACGGCCTTAGTTAGTTTTTGGGAAACCCTCACTTGTTCATCCCTTCTTATTAGGTTTTTGCGTTGTGGTCTTGTCCGGTCGGATAGATCTTTGTATTAATTTGCTTAGGATTTTTTGTTTTAAATTTCGTCAAGAAGATCTTGGGATTAGGATTCCGGATTGGTGCGACTTTTCTAGTCTCCATTGGTCGGGTTCCAACATCCTTCCTCTCTTCCCTAAATCTGCCAAAGGAGCTCTGGTGGAAACGGCGGCTCCTTCCTCTCTCCCAACTGTATTAAATCATGGATGTCGTTTGCTACATCCTCCGATGTCAGCGGGCCCACTGCGAAAGACCGGTGGGTCTAGTGTAGTTGCTTGAATTGAATTAAAGTTTTTAAATTTTGATTAAGACCCAAATATTATTTTTTAAAACTTTTATATAAAGCAAATAAAATTTTCTAATATATATATATATATATATATATATATATATATATATATATATATATATATATATATATATATATATATATATATATTTAAAAACAAAACAGGTGGATACAGACTCATACCAGCCTTACCCTGGCTGCGCCTCTAGGTGGGTCCACCAGCATCGAGGATGCTGCCGGCAACATCCTTGTTTTAACACAGGTGAAAGGGAGGAAGACAGGAGGGAGTAGATGAAAGGAAGGACTAAGGAGGCATGACTAGGGATGGAGAAGATATTAAAAAAATAATAAAATAATCAAAGAAGCTACCATCTGAGGATAGCTCAAATCAACTGTTATTTTGACAAAGCCATGGTTTAGTTTTTATATATATATATATATATAATAAAGCCAATGTAATGGGGCTACGTGTGTGGGATACCTAAATGGATGGATGGTAAGTTGAGTTCAACTTCCATATATATATATATATAATAAAGAGACACTGAATAATGACTCTTATAATTCAAAATCATGGGTAGAGCTGATCTCAGCCGTTGGATCCAACGGTTGACATCAGATCGGATTGCCCGACGTGCTCCCTCTCTCCATTTCCCTCTGGCGGTCTTACTCCCCCTTGCCTGTCCCCGTTCGTGACGATACCCTACCGAGCTCCGACGACCTGCACCGCCGCCTCTCTCCTTCCCTCTCGTGGTCTCACTCCCCCTTGCTCATCGTGATCTCTGGTGTTCGTCGCCATCTTCGCCCCGTCGACACCCTAACGACCTCTGACGCGCTGTACCTTCGCTTCGCCCCTTCCCCATCGCCGCTGGCAATCTAAGAAGGGGGAAGGAAACAGGGAGGGAGATATCGAGAGTGACCCCGCACTCGCCGTCAGGTCATCGCCAGTTGGAGCCTGCCTGCGGATTTTGCAAGTGGGTGGAAACTTGGGAATGGATGGGGAGAGCTAGAGAGAGAGAACGGGGGAGAGAGGGTCTTCGTCCCGCGACTTCAGCTCATTGTAAATGAGCTGATCTCAGCCGTTCGATGGGCAGGATTGAATGGCTCAAGTCAGCTGTCACCGCGACTCTCGGTTTAGTGATGATCTGATATCGTACAATCACGTAAGCAATCTGGCAAATTTGAGGTTTCGTTTGAGTTTAAATCCAATCTGTTATATTAATCAAACAGTTAATGAGACAAACTTGACGGAAAAATAACAAACCGATCTCAAACAACAGAATCATCCACACTATAGTCCCCTAACCTGGATGGAGCTGTTGAAACTTCCAATTTTGATGCTAATCTATTCTTAGTTCAAGATTTACACTCCCCCAATAACAAAAATCTTCGCACAAGACACATGCAACTTAATTTGTATGGTATTATCTCATCGTTCATGTTTTTGTTCTTCAATTCTTCGGTTAACTTGTTATTCTTATCTTGTTGAGTTATGTTTCGAATGCAAACCAATCAACATGGTCACCTTAATGCTGATCCCGAGTCAAACATCGTCAGTATCAGCAACACTCATTGTCTCGGGTTTCTGTTGGATAAGCGTATCGGTGGCAATTGGCCACGAAGATATTTTGGGTTATTCTTATTTTTATTGAAAAAGAAACTGAAAAATTATTTTACAATAATTTAAAACAAAGAAATAACTTTTGGAAGCCCGTACCAGCCCAATGTTGTCTGGTCAAGCGGGCAAACTACCGATACGAGCATTAACAGGAAGTAATGGTCTTGATGGATAACTACTGGAAAATTCCGAAGATCTTTTTGTTTCTCTCTGGAGTCTAGACCCTTCCATCACGCAAAGTAGAAAACGCACACGTCTTACCTGTCGCGCTCTCTCTCTCTCCCTCCCCACCTAACATCTCCCCGCCCTTCTGCAAGTTTCTTACCTACCCTTCCTGCCTTTCTTTCTTTTATTCGATTCCATATAGTCGACTTCATCTTCTTCCTCTGGGGACAGTCATGGATTCCATTCTCATCAAATCTCTTCCTAGATTCTTAATCGCGGCAGCAGTTGTCCTCCTGCTGGCAAGCCCCATCGTCGCGAAAGATGTCGCCTATTGCAGTGAGTACCTGTTTGTTCTGAATCATAAGAAAAGGAGAAGAAAAATATCAATTCATGGGTTACGTCCCTTTTTAATCCTCACGATTTCCTTTCCGTCGTAGTAAATCGTGATCTTCTTGTTGTTGCATCACTTCTTTTGTAATCTGAGATTTTACAGGGCTTGATAAAGCCTTTGACTGGATTTCGGTTAGATTATCTTCTTCTGTAAATGCAAAAAGATCCAAGAAATTTCTCGGGGGTAGTTGGGACGATGGCTAATGGCTTGTTTCCTCTTTTTCTTATTTGGGTGATTCGTCTTTGGGATGGTGGTTGCAGGTGGTAGAGATAACTATGCGGTTAAGGTGAAGGGACTGGACATCAACCCAGATCCAGTCGAGAGGGGGAAAGCTGCCACTTTCAGCATCTCGGCCACCACAGGTATTGAGTTCTCTCCCTAAGCCTTTTTCTTTAGGTTGATTTTCTCTGTGTCTAGTATCTGGATTACTCGTTGTCTTCTTTCTAAATGGTTTCCCGTTGGAGCCGATGCTTATTCAATTAGGGTTATCGCGGACCTTTTTGTCTTTTTTGGGGATCCGATTACACGAGACATTTCTGATGCAGAACATCGACAGACGAAAATGTTCTTGTGTGTCTACGGACTCCCAAGTTCCAATTACCTTCTCAATCTTCCGATATGGGCTGTTTAGGTTATGTGCATCTCTTTCTATGCCTATGGGTGCTTGATCTTTTTGCTTGCCCTTTTATCTTGAGATTGGGACGGTCTTTATTAGTATTTTGGCAGTGTAATATCCAATGGATCCAGAAAGTGTCACCACTGCTCCTAACATGCATCTGTTTGGGATTATCCTGTATGCTGTTTCTTCTTATGCTGCGATTGACGCATTTGTGATGCTCCCGTGACCCGTATCAAAATCGGTTCGTTAGGTTAGAACAATTTTTTTCCCTCCTTCATGGTCAATCTTTTCTTTTCTTATTTACAGTTAATTTCATATCCAGCATAGCGTTTTCTATACGAAACTACTTATAGTCATACTCTGTCTTCCTTTTGGAGTTCTATGCTCTTGGGCAACATCTGTTACAAGTTTACGACAAGTAGTAACGTGGGGATGAGTATAGAAGCACATGATGTTGATACAGATATCGTTGTATTATACATGCACGAGGGCAAGTATTAGGGGTTTGGTCGACTAAAACAAAATAATTATATATATATATATAATTATATATAAACACCATCAACCATGGAGAAACATATCTACATACTTCCATGCAAGGAAAACACAAACATCAACCATGGAGAAACATATCTACATACTTCCATGCAAGGAAAACACAAACCCCTAATCTTGGTGTATGAAATCAGCCTTAAATTTTATTTTTCCATTTTAAATGTGTAAAAATGCCTGTCTTGGTAGTTGGTACAATTGATATTCAGTCTTAAGGAACTTGTCTAATGTCAAACTAAAAAAGGGAAATTTGGTTGCTTTTTTTTTTTCTGTTTTGAAGGTGTAAGGTAAAGTACACGTTGTAATTGCATTGTACCATAAGATAACATATGCATGGCACAGCATAATTGCACCCCTGAAACTAGCTTCAGAGGTGTGACAATTCAGTTGTTCTAAGTGCACCATTAGCAAACCTTTGAATCGGGCTCGGATTGGCTAACAATTGGGTTGCCAGGTCTGCCAGTTGACTCAGCACTTGGCTGGGTCAGATAAAGTAATATGACATCTCTAACAAGAGAAAATCAGAAGTTTCCAACATGAAAATATTAAAAAACATATTAATGACCGATGGACTTTAAAGGATTATCCTCCATTAAAAATGAATTTAATTTACTATTGAGAGAGAGAGAGAGAGTGAGTTCCACCGAGCGCCAAAAGGGGGTTTTCGTGTCTTTTGAGAGGGGAAAACCCTGGTCCTTGACAACAGCAGTCAGGGACTCGGGACTGCTTTGGTGGGGTGGAGGGGAGGAGAGTGGGGGAGAGAGAGATTTTTGTCGACTGCAAGAGGGGAAACCTTGGTCCCCGTTGGTAGTCAATGGGAAACTCATGGACGAGAGAGAGAGAGAGAGAGAGAGAGAGAAGGGTTTTGGCGAGCCTCCCACCCCCCAACAAAAGGTGGTCTTGGGGGTGACCTAAGATGGAGAAATCTCGTAGAGACTTGCGAACTCGAAGGGGAGACTTGATGCGACCCACTTTTTCAGATATATATATATATATATATATATATATATATATATATATATATATATATATATATATATATATATATATATATATATATATATATATATATATATATATATATATATATATATATGAAAATTGAATGGTGCATGATGGACGGTTAAGAGAAAAACAAAAAGAAAAAGGTGATGGACATTTTTGTCATATAGTATCAGTTCCCACATTTTTTTCTATGTTTTTCTCTCAACCATCTATCTGCATCAAATGGACGACCATAATTAGATGGCTGAGTGACTTTGAATAACTAGAGTCATCATTCACTCAGTCACTCATATATATATGTATAGTGTGTGTGTGTGTGAGAGAGAGAGAGAGAGAGAGAGAGAGAAAGTCATTAGTTACCTTGGCAACATTTGCTGGATGGCATGGCCGATGGGTGTCCAAGGCTGGTTACTTGTGTCCCTTGCCCTCCATTGAAACCCTTATTGCAAAGTTGTAGAGGACATCTGTGATGTGCATGAAAGGATGTCTGTAGGTTACAAGTACTGGTTTTTCAAGTGTAAAATTGGGTCTTCAAAATGATATTGAACAAAATCATATAATATATCCCTGCAAATTGGATCAGACCAGAAATGGGCGATCTTTTATTGGGTTCCAGGTGATTCAAAGGGTCTGGGACCAATTTCTTTAAAATTCGGTTTTATATGGGTCACGGCTTGGATCTTGACTTGGCTTTTAGGTGATCTGAGCTAACTAGAGTGATTCCTAAGTTAGGTTGCTGAGTTGCCAACTGTGCACAAAAGTTAAGAGTTTGTAGCATACAGTCTGTTATGATACTATACTTACAATGCTGCTGTCAAATATATCATGTTTTGGCTCTAGTTCTTTGATATAATCAGATTCAGATCCATTCATTGGTAGAATAGGATCTTGTCTGGTTATATTTAGTAATATTACTGCAGGTTATACACTATCCCCATAAGTTGGTTGTCCTAGCATTTGTTATTTAATAGTAGCTATAGTATGGATGTCCTTTGAGATGCTGGTGTCCATTGTTAGTGAGATTGCATGTTTGGTCACTCGGTCTACCATCATGCTTACACTGACAAGCCTGCCAGGGGAATCATGTCCCAAGAAACACCAAGTAATTTGATGATGTTAGCCAGGGCACCTATGATTTTCTGCCTAGGCTCTAGTTCCATGCATGTGATCAATTTTGATGACACGTGTTTCAGTCCCATTTGTATTCTTCATCTTAATCCTTTCAACAATCACGTTACCATGTACAAGTGCTACTAGCATGCATGTGATGGTGAGAGAAATGTGAACTCTCAGTCTATCATTTGTTTGGTAGTGCCTGTTTTTCTTATCATCCTCTTTCTTACTGAGTTTAATTTCTCCACTTCCTTCCTAACCAGAGGAACCCATCACCGGTGGTAAGCTACTTATTGAAGTCTCCTACTTTGGTATACATATTCATTCTGAAACCCATGATCTCTGCACCGAGACAACCTGCCCAGCATCGGGTGACTTTGTGCTTGAGCATTCCCAGAGTTTGCCGGGGTACACTCCTCCTGTAAGTTTTACATGAACTTCTTTTCGTTGGCCAAAGAATCATCTTCACTAGTTCCAATTTAGTTTACTTTCTGCATTAAGTAAATCTAATTTTCATGTGTTCTTTATTTGCAGGGAAATTACTGGCTGACCATGAAGATGATCAGCCCCCAGGGCAAGCAGCTGACCTGCATCAACTTTGGTTTTAGCATCGGTTTTGCATCATCTGTTGCTGCTGATTGATTGCATGGAACCTACAGTCCCATCTGTGAAGCTGTTCTCCCTCTGTTCATATTTGTACACAAACCGTCTTTTAGATGCTTGACATACTGCCGTTTCTTTTGAAGGAAGCGAAAGGGCCTGGCATATGGCTCATGGACCGCCTTTACATGAATACGATGTTATGTTGTAATCTTACCTTAAATAATGTTTATTTTAGTTTATTTTTCATAGTATTCGAGGTCACGACTCTGTGACTTTTGAAGAGCTTTTGTTTGGACTATCAAATCCAATGGGTGTACTTTAAATGCCATTCCATTCGCATATAAGCTTGCTAAACCAACATACCGTCGGAGTCCCATCCAATGGTTGGTGGCAAAGCAACCATTCAAATTAATATTTCCAAAGATTACTGGGTTACAGTATTCATGGGGTTGTTATCGATACTAAGTGTAAACACTGTAAATGCATCATATCGGCTTCTTATCGAAACAAAGGTAGGGCATGAACTCGACCCACTTTTACAATGACTGATGTTCCAGTGAAATTGGCCGGTTCGAGCCTTCTTCAGCAAGCAAATGAATTTTTTTGGAGGGTAGTTACAGAAGGAACTTTAAGAAGATTTATTGACATTTTCTTGATAGATGATTAGTCCTGCCGTACATTTCGCATCTTTCTGTAACAACGATTCAACTCTAGAACCTTTACTAAATGCATATTCAGATTGTTAGACAGTTCTTCCATGCAGGTGACCTGAACATATGCTGGAGACCACATATATGTCTTGGTTGAGTTGACATTCTACTGCTTATAAGGACTCCAATCATGAAGATTGCAGTCTTTGCGTCTTTCAGATTCATGATCTACCTCCCAGGCGCCTCGTCTGCGCCAGCTGCAGCACCCAGGTAAAAATGGTGCAATCGATGCTGGCGGGTTTCAGTCTGAAACACCTGATCATGCTGCATTTTTCTTCTTTCTTCCTCCGGTTGACCATCTTGGATGTTACCAAGTGGTCGGATGAAATATTTGATTTTTACTACCTATTTTCCTGAAAGCAATTGCAGAAACCCAGATGGTCTAGTCTTTAGACAAATAGGATCCAAGTCATTAGATACAACTTGGAAGAAAGGTAACCTACCGTCTTCTATTTAGACATGCATGGAGTTCAGGGGATATTCGAGGAAAGGTGGAGTATTCCTGACATGCGAGAGCTCCAACATGAAAATTCCAGAGCTTTTTGCCGGACAATTTGGATTCTAGAAGCTGCTCCTTCTCTCTCTCTCTCTCTCTCTCTCTCTCTCTCTCTCTCTCTCTGTGTGTGTGTGTGTGTGTGTGTGTGTGTGTGTGTGAGATTTAAATCCGGCAAATTAGTTCTTCATCTCTAAGTGTGGAGGAACTCTGCAAAAAGAAAGTTTGTTGACTTCCGTACAAAAGGAAGGAGAAAAGAAATCATAGAAGTATAGCTGGATGTACGTATTGCAGATGAATTAAATTTTTTTCCTGTGTCAGATATAGCATAGATTTGGCACAGTAAGAAGTAAAATGAAAAATCCCCGTTGCCTTTACCAGCTAGCTCTTGTCCTCTTTAAGTTGGGAAAATGTTTCAGTGCCTAGGAACGCAACTTTTTAATGTTTGTATCTACACAAAAAAGCGTAAGCTGCCGCTCGATGCATTTGATTGCGGCCACCTAAAAATCTGAATTATGATTAAAGAAAAAATATGAATTATGACCGTTGTTATTTCGGCCGGATGCGGGACCAGGCAGCCTCTGCTCTGCTGCCGCTGCCGCCTGCCAAGGAATTTTGGTCCCTAGCGATTTAAAATTCAAAACACGCTTCGCTATGTAGCCGTTGTGATTCTCTGGAGTACACCAAAATCGGAGCCGCGGCCCTGCTGGACGTTGTCAAAAAAGGGAGAAAAAACAAAGGGAGGCTCTGTTGGTGACGGTTCTTGGACGGAATCCGGTCACTCTCACCTGACCGGCGATTGGCACAAACAGAAAGAGCTGAAGAAGATGAGGGGAGTGAAGGGAAGGTTTCTCAAAAGACTCAAGACTATGAGACCCCTTGTTATCAGGCAAGATCGGGTGTTGCAGGTGAAAGCTGAAGACGCCTTCGACCTTTCCACGGATTCCGCTCATGCCGCAAAGAATTTGTTGGTTTACGAGGGCGAAGGTGAAAGGATTCAGAAAGTCAGCAGCTGCTGCGCCGCCGTCTCGGAAGCTGAAACGGCGCCAGAGATCATAGACATTTCCGAGCTCATGAGGGACCTCGAAGAGGAAGAAGAAGTAGAAGATGGCGAGAACTTAATGGCTTTTGATTCGTCTGATGATAAAGAAAACATCAGACCCGCACCCACCAGGCAGTGGCTGTTCGGTGAGAAGGAATTCAATGGTTCGAACATGGTGAACTTGGAGAATTGTCCTGCTCCTGCTACTCAAAATGGCCGGCTGGACAGGAAGCTTGGAGAAGGCCCTCTTTCAGAGTTGAATGCCTTTCCGCCGGTTCGACGAACGCGTCCAGGTTCCGGCAGCCTGTTTGATCCTGATCTTCTTGCGGCTTTTGAGAAGGCAGTCATGAATCATATTCTTAGTCATGAGGCAGAAAAGGAGGCATCGGCCAAGACAGAGGCAGCAGAGCAAGACCACCGGAGGGATGCTAAGGACCCATGGTCAGAATTCGAAGAGAGATGCCCGCCGGGGGGACAGGACTCGGTGGTGCTCTATACGACGACGCTAAGAGCAATCAGGAAGACGTTTGAGGAATGTAGTGCAGTGAGGCACGTGCTTAGCAGCCTGCGGATCTTGTTAGATGAGAGGGATGTCTCCATGCATACTCCATTCAAGGAGGAGCTGAAAAGCCTGATGAGAACAACCGCTGCCGTTGTGCCGCCGAGGCTGTTCATCAAGGGCAGGTTCATTGGCGGAGCGCAGGAGGTGCTGGGACTGCATGAACAGGGGAAGCTCGTAGGCCTGTTGCGAGGCATGGCGGTCATTAGTAGGCCTGCCAGAATCTGTGATGGATGTGCTGGTGTCCGCTTTGTTCTCTGCTTTGAATGCAGCGGGAGCTGCAAACTCGCCAGCTTGGAGACGCCAGACATGAAGAAAAGGTGCCCACACTGTAATGAAAATGGACTGATTCGATGCCCGATTTGTCTTTGAACTTGAGGCTATTTCGTTAATTTAGTAATTGGTTGTTCGTTTTCGTTCATAATTGAAAGTATGTAGAGTTCATCTGAACTCCCTCTGTGTATTACTATTTGGTCGGCATTGGTGGTGTTCATATTTGTTATCAATGCCGAGCAGTTGGATTCATTAAAAGTCATCATTCATATTGTAATCGTCACCCTTGTCAAGTGCGAAACGGGTTTTATAAGCCTGGTGACGGCCTGTGATGCTGCCTCTTTGGTGATACGAAGTTCTATGATTAGCCAATGGAATGGAGATGGCAGCTAAAGAAGCATTTTTTTTTTCTTTTGCTATGCTCCTTTCGTTAGCTCATGCTCCTATTAGCTCATTCTCCTATCCTCATCTCATACCCCCATCATTATCTCAAATTCCTTTCATTATCTCAAACACTATAGGACTTGTTTTGTTCTCATACACTATAAAACCTGTTTCGCTATTTCACACCCTTATTGTTATCTCAAACGCTATAAGGCTCTGTTTGTTATCCCATACCATGTCGTTGTCTCAGACGCTATGGGACTGGTTATCTAGTCTCATCCCTTTTGGTTATCTAGTCTCATCCCTTTCATTATCTTGTACCCCTTTTGTTATCTCAAGCGCTATATGATGTCCTATCAGTTATTTACCAACGACGACATAAGACACGTTATTTGGTTCTGCCCCTTCACACACTATTTAATCCCGTTTGTTCTTTATCTCTCATATGCTATAAGTTGCATGTTCCGAATATCTCATGTGCTCGTGTAATATTAGGGTGGTGAACAGAACCTACTCTTTGTCAAGCGAAGGATTAAAAAAATAAAATGTTGCCAGCTGTCAATTGAGACATTGTAGAACTCTGAACAATGCTCTGAGTTGACTTGACAGCTAAAACCAAAATAAGGCAAGAATGGATGTAGCCAATTAGTTGATCATGACAGTAAAAAATGAAGTGGAATTGCGGAGTTCAGAACTTACTCTTTGTCAAGTGAAGGATTAAAAAAATAAAAAGTTGCCAGCCGTCCATTGAGACATTGTAGAACTCTGAACAATGCTCTGAGTTGACTTGACATCTAAAACCAAAATAAGGCAAGAATAGATGTTGCCAATTAGTTGATCATGACAGTAAAAAGTGAAGTGGAATTGCGGAGTTTCAGCAGGTTGAGTGAATTATGCATTTATTTCAACAAAGAACTGTATTTCAGGCAATATGGATACAAATCCAGATGATGCTGATCTCAGTTAGCCACAAACTTTAGCAATTGCTGCCATCCAACAGGCTTTAGGTTATGCAATAAAAGAACCTAAAATATTGAATGTTAGATATCCATTTGAACGTTAGAGATGAGGAATTCCCAGGTTCCTAAATAACAGTACATGTTGTAACGTACAATATAGGCCTTCCGTCTGATAGAAATAGAATCATAGTTCAGGGGTAGGAAAAGCTGTGAGTGCCTGGGTCATGCTATCGACTAGAGTTTCTGGGACAATTGTAAAGAGAACACAGTACAGACACAGAAACTAGAAAGAAAGAACAAGAACGTTTTCTTGGATGATTTTAGCAGTTGGTTGTTGAAGTTGTGGGGGCTTGCTGGCCGTCTTCATTGCTCAAGGAATGTTTTCCTTGGACCTCCTCCAAGCTCTCAACTGTCTTCTCATCTTTTTCAAGTGAAGCAACTTCTGTCGCCTCAGTGGAGGCGTCCTTTGATGGAAATGAAGGGTCAGCACCCTTACTATCTTTCTCCGATGACTGCTCCACATTCAAGTCAGTTGCTAACGGTTGAACTTCCTTACTGACTTCCCTATTAGCTGTCTTTTCCTCTACCTTTTCATCAGTCTGACTCTCCGGCTGGGGGGGCAACTTCTCTTTATCTGCTTCCTTCTCTTTAAGGTCTTCATTATAGCCTTGAACTGGCATCTCCTTGTCATCTTCTTTCTTATCCTGGAGATCTTCCTCACTGTGTTTAATGGACTCGTCCTTGTCATCTTCGTCCTTCTGCTCAATACCTTTCTCACTGTATTCAACTGGCTGTTTGTTATCTTCTTCCCTATCTCCGATATCTACCTTACCATCTGCAACTAGTTTCTCCTTGTTATTTTCTTCCTTCTCTTCAAGGTTTACCTTATCGTCCTCAACTGGCTTGTCCTTACCTTCTTCTTTCTTGAGATATACCTCACCAACTTCGACAGGCTTCTCCGTGTCATCTTCTTCCTTGTCTTTTAAATCTATTTTCCCATCTTCAAGTGGCTTCTCGCCCCACTGCTTAATGTCATCCTTATCTGTTGCATCTTCTTCAGCATGTTTCTCAGCTTCATCATCACTTTTGCCTGCATCTGACATTTCCACATCCTTGCTAGCTCCATTTTCTGTTTCAACAACTGCATCTTCCTCCTCATTTGGGCCTTCTGCTTCTTCATTGCCTTTCTTCTTGCCAGCCTTCTTTGAGCTTGATGAGGTCCTCGCACGCTTTTTAGGAGGCTCATGTTCAGGTGTTTCTGCTGCCTTGAGCTTTTCACTGATTCTAGCAGACCGTCTAGGTGTATCACCTGCTTCTCAGATAAAATGACAGGTTATTGACAAGCAGGCATGTATACACCCACAACCCACATATAACATTAATATGTTATACACAGACACACACACACACACACACACACACACACACAGAGAGAGAGAGAGAGAGAGAGAGAGAGAGAGAGAGAGAGAGAGAGAGACCAGTCCCCCAATCAAATTCTGTAGAAGAAGGGCCCCCAGGGTGTTCTTTGAGGTACTTGTCCAGCTGTTTCTTGCTCCTGATTTCCTCACCAGTTGGTGAGATAAAAACAATCTCACTTCTCCTTGGTGTTCCTCCCTTCTTCGGAATAAACTACAGAAAAGCAGAATAACAACAATAACAAACAAACAGTATAAGCCAGACCTCATAATAACATTTTACAATATAGAAAAGAATAGAAATCCAAAATTCATTGTTGTTATCAGATCAGCTTTTGCAAAAGTTCAATATGGTAAGAAGGTTCTGTACAAGTGGATTTCTAAGATGTCGTAAAATAGCAGATATGTGTAACAGTAAAAGAGAACAAGGAAACAGACATTTTCCACAAGCACAAGACTTCTACTTCTATGCCCATCATTTCCAAGAGTGCTTCTAAAAATAACAAGAAACAGAAACATTATTGAGGTCCTGGGACATCCACATGCACAAAATTTCTATTTCTATGTCCATCTTTCTCAAGAAGTTCTCTTAAATTCACCAAGAGAGAGAAAGAGAGAGATTCACATGCACAACAATTCTACTTCTGTGAACACCTTCTTCAAGAGCTGTTCTACTTTATGTTATCGTCCTGACAGATATATCAATGAGCTTTAGTTCCCTTCTGTGGACCTGGCACACAGTATTAGCATAACAAACCAAATGTTGTCATTATTGGTAACAGAGGTGGACTATGTTTTGCAACAAGAGACAAGAAGCCAAGAAGTCAAGAAACGGCCTTTATTTAGCACACTGAAATTGGTCTGTCTTATTTTATACATAAAAGGACAAATATAAAAAAAAAAAAAATCTACATAAATCACACGCCTCATTTCAGTGAGGCGCGGATTTTCTGCATATCAGCTAACACTATGAACAAGAGAAATCCAAGTTACCCTGAACTTATATACCATAAAGTGGTTAATAATAGAGTAAGTTTGATGGCTAACTTCCAAAAAGGAAAGGGCTTATGTAGAATTGAGGAAGTATTCAATACGGGAGATGCCAATCTGTACTTTCTGGTGAACTGAACACTGCAAATGAATCGCAGTGACATGGACTTAGCCTATGCAGCAAGATTAAATGCACATAGCTCAGCTTGATTCAGCTTGTAAAAACTTTGGTCAAACTTTGAACTAAGCTGCTGAAGATACTACAAGCATTTGGGATTACATAAAGGGGCTATTAGCTCAACTCAGCTCACACAGCAATACCACCATTTATTTTTTGAAAAACAACAAACTTGAGGTGACCTCATTTAGCAAAGGTTCTCCATGTCCCAAGCTTGTTTGGCTCATTCATAAATTGAGTTTTAGTACCTTCCATTCAGTTGGTTACACTCACCTATAAGCAGCAGATTCACTAGCCCCAACCAGTTTCAAATAGTGTGTTGGTTCACAAATCTGCACCACCAATATAAATTCTCAAAATTTTTAAAAAATGGAGGATAAGAAATGCCATAAATTTCCGAATGACATTTCCTTCTGTTTGGTAATTAAAACTGGTAGAAAGATTGCTGGGTGGAGAACCTCGTCCAATATTATTGCTAAAAATGTTGTGACACTTTTGATTGGATGCACCAAAATACCTTAAAAGAAATTATGATGAACTTACCAATATTACTGAATGCCGACCATTAAAGAGTTAAAAAATGATGGTAGACTTACATATTCAATCAAGTGAGTATAAAACAATCAAGAAGGTAACACAAACGGAGATTGCTTAGCAACTACCTTGTACCTAATTTAGTCCACACCATTGTCACATATATCATGTACGGGTATTATACGACGAAGATTTTTTCAGGTATAATACGGCAAAATTCTATATCTCAGAAATATCTCTAGCAAATCTCGGCAAATTTTTAAAAAATTTAAAACATTTAATAATTTCTGAAAATTATAAAAAAATAAAAATCATAAAAAATACAAAAAATGCGTATAATACCTGTTCTTTCACGTTTTTTATTTTCTGGCATTTAAAAAAAAATGCATTTTTTTTCATGTTCTATATGGTTGACTTATTTTTCGCGTATTATACATGTTTTTTTCGAATAAGACGTGTTTTGTGTGACAATGCGACTCCAAATGGATAATGTTAACAGATGAAAGGAATTCTTAGCCAATTAACTGAATAGAGAGGATTTATTTATTTATTTTTGTCTTCAAATAATGCTAGACTTCCTATCATATAAACACCATATCTGTGATTCCTCTTTGAAAAGAAAAATTCTAGCACTGAAAGTGCAGTTGGAACTGTAAAGCTATTAGACCACTGACCAAAATAATAATTATCCACCAAAATGCTTTTTGGATTATTTGCATCAGAACCAAGCTACTCTTGGTTCCTTCTGCATGAGGAATCAGCGTACAGATTGCAGAATAAGCAACAGGAAAGGAGGAAGATTCGACAGGAAAAGCCAGAACATAGAACACATATGCTCATTAGGGATAGCCAGGCAAGTATGAAGAAGTACAAGAAGCAGGCATGGCAACTGTTGGTCGAACTTCAAATCCTGCTGGATAAGGCCTCTCAGTGAAATGAATATGCACAGCGAGGGGATAAGTACGACTGATGGACAACAAAACCTATCACAAGATGTATTAGTTTCAAAAGTCAGCAATTGAAGGGCATGTCACTTGTCAGCGAGCACATGATACGATGCAATTCTAATAATACAAAGTGGTAATACATATAAACCAACTCTTAGGTAGGAGTTCTGGTTCAAGATACATGCGGCCTTCCCAGCAATGTAAACCAAGCTACTATTCTAAACTGTGCAGCTCAACATTTCCCGTAGCACTTACGCAGCTGACATTTGAAAAAGAGGAAATAGAGGGAAGAGAAAAGAAGAAAAATCTAAAAACGACGAGGATGCACATGCACCCACCAAAAGCTAGAAGTAGGAGAGCCTCGAAGCCTGAAAAGTTGTGACTATGGCCCCCAGAGTCAATAAATCCGGCCTCCGCCTAAGACTTTCAAGTTCAAAGGACGTCAAATGTTCGACACCCCAGAATCCATATCTTGGAAGGATCTAGTAGCGTCTACCTAACCCGAAATTGCCAATCAAAGAAAAGCTAATATTCGTACGATTATACGATCATTATGAAACTGAGCTAAAAAAACTGGTTCCACCCAACACCAGAACCGTTGCAGCTAGCTGACGTAGTCTACACAGAAAAACATGGTGCACACTGTCATGGTTCACAAGCTCCAAATGGAAAGAACCAAAAAATAGTTAACCAAAATGTTTCTAACAAAGAACACAAAATTAATATCGCCCAGACGGTTAAGTCCCCAAAAAAAGAAAGAAAAAGGGAAAAGAGAGAGTAGACACATATTGATACGGTGCTATTCGTCACACACTCATTAACAGAGTTAGCCTTCCCAAAGGAGAAAGGAACCCTAAATTAAAACAACTGGACCGAGCAAGCAACAACAAAGTTCCGACCAACAAGTTATCAGCAGGAATTGAAGAAAACAACAGCGTTTACAACGTAAGTAAGACCAAGTAAAGGGAACGACCAAAGAAGAGTAAGAATTGGGGGAAAGAATGACGAAGAAGCACCGGTTCTTCTCAAACGGTTTTTGTTCAAAAAACGGACCTTTTTGAACCATCCATTGGGGGCAGGCAGCTCGACAGAGACAACATCCGCGTCCTTCGCCGACGGAATTTGCTCCACAGAGTCGATAGCTTCTCCCTTATCCGGTGAGCTACTCATTCTTCCTCTTTCGTGAGCCTCAGAAGCTCCACCAAGCTCCTTCTTTTCCTCTTCCAGGTGCTCTAAACCTTCTCTTTCACGCTCCCACTCTCTCCTCTTAGCTTCTTCTCCCTCCTTTGCTCCCGCTGGCTTCTGGGTAGGGGCCACAGAGGTGGGCAGGAGCGCCAGCAAGCCGCAGAGAGAACCAGATATCCAACGAACGCTGAACAATCTACGGAAAGGGAGAAGAGCGGGAACGAACACGTGACGCGAACGAACAGACAAAAAGAGCGGAACCCAGAAACCAGTGAAGGCGAGGGGAACAGCCTTGTGGACGACACAGATGGATGTTGGGACGCCAGAGTCCCTCGCTTACCCGTCAACTCCCACCGACCGAACACATAGAAGAGAGTCGCTTCCCCCTGCTGCTCCTTCCCGTGGAGAATGGATAACGGTGGAGTCGGGCGTTCCTCCCCAAAATTCGGCCCTTTTTGGTTCCGTTCAGAGCGTGTCCTAGACTCCCAGGGCCACAGGTGTCCCACTTGCCATGACTGCTTCTCGAAGAGCACGAGGCGCCCCGGCAGTTATACCTTCTCTCCTCTTTTCGCCACCCATTTTACTAGAACCTATAAATTCGCAGTCAAGGAAACGGAGAAAAGCAGAGCTGATTATTAACTTGATTGAAACAATATGAATCCGCAACTACCTGTAAATGCTTCTAAACTTTTGGAACTTAGAGGGTTTAAACATCATTGTTCTTAGTCAATGTTGAGACTAGTTTTAAAGTGAGATTTTAAATCTGATCTAAATCCAACTCCGATTTGAATAGGTAGTTAGATTCGTCCCTTTCATTTCTTTCTTCAATCCCCAAATGGGAAGCCGGGAAATCATTTCTTAAATTTGAATCCTATCCAATTTCTTAATCAAATGTTAATTTTTTTCGCATCTAATTTTTTGAAACGGTTTGGTCAGATGGCCAATCGAAATCAGATACATTGACATCCTCACCATAATGTGGGCAAAGATTGTGAAACTTGATTATTTGCATGAACAAGCTGTTTTTTTAGCTGGGCATTTATGAAAGAAGGGTGAATTTCCAGACCGTGAAAAGTTAAGTCACATGAGAAACTCAGCAAATAGTAGTCACATTGTCTGGTTGGGCTTTCTGGTGTAGACAACTTTAAAAGCAAATAATAGTTTATAAAGCTGATGTTCTTATGTCATGCTTCTTCCACAAGGAGGTTCATATATTAGAATAGGCTTTCTGCATTGATGTTGATGATTGAGATAGTGACTCATAGCTTAAAGCATGTGGTCTACCCTCATAAAAATGGGAATTTCATAGTACTTTTCTTTAGTGAATCTGTGTGATAATGCTGAAAGAAAAAAGGATTTTTTAATTTTTTTTAACAAAGGCAAGCCAAGATATTTAAGCTTTGGATATCTCATTGTTCTATGTCATGCATCAGATCATATTGATATGTTGCTATAATTAGGGCTTTGGTATCTTGGATTGTAGCAGGTTTTCGAACTGTATAGAAGAAACACATCCCATAATATCAAAAGCGATTGATCGGTTCCAAGTGTTCAACTAGTATGACAGGATGCACCAATTATAACTGTAGGAAAACTTCTTCCATGTTGAAAGACAAAATAATATAATGCATGGTTTTACAGATGAGCAATAATTCTTATGAGTCTTATGTTCGGGCCTCGGGACAAGTATATATAATAAGATTTTGCGTATTAAGAGTATGACTAAGTCTCAGTGTTTCCTGTCTCTTTGGAGACATCCAATAAAATTGGAAGTCGCAGTGTTTCCAGTGCAGTCTTGTGTAGACAGAAAGAAAAGTAATTGTGTTTTAAGGAATTTTTAATCATTATATTGGTTTTCTTTCGAAGGGGTAGATCCTGTGATGCCTCTTTTGTTTTGCTACTTTTTTGACTCACTTTTTCTTGTCAAAATAATTTTCTCTCTCTCTGCCAACACTACCGGCACTTTTAGTAGTTGCATTTAATGCAAACCCAAGAAAGTTTGTACACAGCTGCTAAATAATGCATGCACTTGCCATATTGAATGAAGTTAGTTATTGTACTTCAATGTTATCTAAGGTAAGATTCATTGAAAGGCTCAAATCTGAATAGAGATTGGATCTTAACTTGTTGACTTGTGTGTGAGAGCTTGTCTTTCGCTAAGTAGCAGTAGCCTAGAGATAAATGACAACTGCACAAGAAAGGCCACAATTGGAATCAAGCATGTAGAGCCTCGTTCAGATGTTCTGGAATTAACATTGGTCAATTGATGTGTAGCTTACCTGAAAGTGGCATTTGTTCTATCCAAATTATGACTTTTCAATTTACAGGGACTGTTTGGTGAGTGAGAGGAGCATTTCAACCCTTCCACCCAAAATGAGTGCTAAAACCCTCTTCCCTTGGCCTTAAGGTCTAGGGATGTATCAAAGCCTGGTGTATATCTACTGTACTATCAAGTATCACCAATGTCTTGTTCTATTGGTACACAATCATAGTGCCACGGGAACAAATTAACAATAGAGGTACTTGGCACCGGCCTGACCAACTATGCTATGCCCTTTAAGAAAACAACAGAAAACCATCAAGATGATTTTATATTTGACGGCCTTTTGGTTTCAATGGTATATGTTAATCATGTCTTGTTGAACAATGAATAGCAGGATTTCTCTTAGGCCTTACCAAATTAATGAATAAAAAAAATAAAGGAAAAACAAATTAAGTAATTCAATGGTGAAAGAATAGAGTTTGAGGCAAACAAAGAGTAAGAGCAAAGGGAAAAATAGTAAAAGTTCAGGATTTTGAAGGAACAGTAATTATCATAACTCAATTAACAACTACTAAGCCAAAGAAATGTAATATCTAGATCTTTAGCATTGAAATTAGAAAATGTATTACAATTTTAGCCTTAGAAGTTCTTGAAACCTATTGTGTTTCCGTGTGAATATTGTTAAGACATTACATCATAACTTGAAACTAATAATACATATAAAAAGTGCACAACTTAGTATCGTTCGTATTTCGAACCAGACAGAAAATGAATGTTCGATGTTTATGAAACTCACAGTTAAGCTGGGAGACTAAAATAATCCCAAACCCAGTGAGACTTGGGTATTCTAGACATTAGTCAATGGCAAATTTGTAATTACCAACCATGACTAAGGCTAGATTAGTAATTGCATAATCAACCTTAAATTCATGGTTAAGTTTAATTAATAACATGAGCTTGAACACCCAATTAAAAATGAATTAGAGCTCTTAAGCTAGGATTAAGCATTAACTAATTCATAATTGAAATTAATCAATTAAATGCAATTAAGTATGCTAACCTCCTCATAATATAAAATCAAAATTTTCACCTTTTTTATTATTTAATTAATTTTCACATCTTCCTTAAAATAGAATATATTAAAATACAATATAATAAATATATTATTTATTTCTATAAATAGGAGTTCCTGTCCTTTTAGGCAGGCAACCCCATTAACGGTTTAACTTGCCAAATCCTTTCTTGCATGTGCCGTAATCACGTAGAGTAGAAATTTTGCAGAAGTCTAAGGTACATGGAAAGCTATTAGAGTGTCTCTAATTAAATGTGAAATTTTAGATTTCTGATCGTAGAAATCCTGATTTCTTCTCATAGGCTGTGCTCTGCAGCTATTCGCTCTGATTCCTATGGATTAGAATCATGAAAAATGGACTGGAACATGAGATTGTATCTGATCTTTATTTAGAATTTTAAAAGACCTCATAGTGCAAATGAGCAATGAATGGATTGCACTAATGGTGTTTGTGTAGCTTAATCGTCTAGGCTGTGTCAAAACCACATCAAAGCACACACCAATTCCCTGTATCCCGAACCTTGACAATAGGCCAGGCTAGGCCATGGGACCCAGTTAGACTTAGTCAGACATGACTATTATTAGATCTGGGTAGGGTATGATCTAGCTTTGATTAGAAAACCTTGGTCATACTTATGATCGATCTTAAGCCCTACGACTGATTGTCTGCATAGAGTATTATTGAAGAATTATGGTTCATAATCCATAATTGAATTATTCTTTTGATCTACATATTGCTTAAATCAATAAAATTAATGTTTAGTGGCTTGAACAAAGTCACAAGTTTAAGCAAATGACTTAAGCTAGTTAAGTTCTTTGAGTACATGTTCATGCATACATGCATGTTATTTAGTTGTATTTGATTTTGAAAAATTATGCAACAATGAGATAGGGAGCTTGAGCTATGTTGAGGATACAATCTTGTAATTGTGTTCTAAGAGTGGTGCTGTTTTATGATAAACCCAAGCTTAAGCTCTAAGAAGAGCATAGTTGATAAAGAAACCCAGGTAATGCTTATAGATATGAAAGTATGCTCATGCATTGGATTGATTGAGCATGATGATTGTTTATTTATTTCACACGATATTTGTTCATGGCCTAAATTAACATTTTGATGTGGGCAACGGCCTGGGGCCAATTTCATATTTTCGAGTTGATGGTATAGATATAAGGGAAAGTCTGAATACAACCCAACATACCGAATATCAGAAAGTCCGAGATCGATATATGGGTTGATGGTATAAAGAAAGTCTGAGTAAGGCCATACCGGAAATAAAAAGTCTGAGATCTACACATGTGACAACTACAAAGAGTCGAACCCAAATGTAAAACTTAAAAAGAGCCAGGTTGGGTGGCGTAGGGGTATGGGGACCCATGTGATTGGGTTCTTCCCCAAATGTAGGGATTCATGTATAAAATGCTGATTCTCCATACTACTTAGAGGATCCATCCCCGACATGAGGTAGCGAGTGTGGGATGCAGTTACTACAGTAACATAGTTGAGCTCAATGAAACATGAGTCACAACAGTGGTTACCCAAACTATGCCAATATTCACGATGACTCATTGTTTAGGACGGTAAGCAGCGCAACAGTTTGTCCTAAATGCACCAATGAGTTGGGTGACATCATATGGTTTTACTCAAGCGGGTGCATGTATATGCATTATTAGAATTCATGCAATTATGAATTGTCTATCTGTTTATTTATTTATTCATTTGTTTACTTGCATTTACTGCTATTACTGATGTGATCAGGTACTTGTGTGACTCAGAGTGAGTTTGGTTCATTGGAATGTCGAAGAAACCACCAGTCCGAACTTCATAAATATTTTGAATTATGATACAAGTATTATCACTGGTGTTGGAGTAAACCTGCATCCAGTGATGATACTCTCTCACTACCATTGTTGACAGTCCTTAAAATGCACATAGTTTACACTCATGTAATGGAACATTGGAGATCTTACCATGATTTTCATTGTACTCAACAGTTGTGATGATGTAAATTTCTATCTTTCCTTAGGTTGTCACCAGCAAATGATGCTTGATGACCAGATAGCTGAAAGGATGGGGGATTGCTGAGAAAGCTTGTCTAATGTCATATACAATCCCTTGAACTTTAAATTTTGTGTATGCAAGGGTTTGCTGGTATACGTTCTTCAGTTGTTCTACTACGACAGATCATGTCATGTGCTAATTACACAGGCAAGTTATCTGTACACAATAAAAATAACAAGCCTATGATAACTATGTAGGTGTGTGTTTATCCCGCTTCTACTTAGTCATAATGACCTTACAAAAAAAATCTTTGTTTTTATTACCTTTTTGTGTTTAGTTGTGTATGACATTAGAGCATCACTGAAAATGTGGCAAAGGTAAATGAATGTGGATCATCATGGCATGATAGAGAGCCTCAGTAGAATTTTGGAGATAAGACCATCAACATGTTTTCAAGAGGCAAAGGGAAAGTGGAGATAAACAAATGCAAGGGAAGGGTAAGGAAAAATTGTTCTTAGGGTTGCATCAAGGGCCACTCATGATTGAGAACTCTAACAACTAGATGTTAGCAATGCCTTCTCACATGGCAATCTTCAAGAGACTGTGTACATGACTCTGGGTTAAAGATATGAGAGCAAAAACATCTTGATTATGTCTCACTTGCATAAGGCCCTATATGGGCTAAATAGATTACAAGCTTGGTATAAGAAATTGAACAACATCTTTCATAAGCTCAACTTCAAGGCTTCTATTACTGGTACTTCTTATTTTACATCAGGGATACATTTTAGTTTATCTTGATAGTATTCAAATTGGCTCTTCTATTGTAGTGAAACAAGTGATTAAAAGGTTCCATCTCGAGTATGCTCTTAAGGGCCTTGGCAATTTTCATTATGTTTTAAGAGTATCTATCACCTCAGATAGAATTCTACTACCACAACATAAATACTCGAGGACATTCATAACAAAGAAAGAATGACTAGGGCCAAACCTATTGCAACACCAATGTTGGGCTCTATTTCTCTTTGGGCATCCATGGGCAACTCTTTCCATGATGGCACTCTATATAGACAAATTTTTGGATCGTTCTCAAATGCAATCAACGCATGCGAAACCCTACCATGGAACATTGCTATCAAATGTGTTTTCCAATATCTTAAGGATACATACTCTCTACTATGGTCTCCTTATTTGGTCATCCTCCAATCTTTGCTTCAAGCTTGTAGTAATACTGATTAGGCTGGAAATTTGAATGATATGATATTTATAGGTGGCTATGCTATATTTCTCAATCCTAAGAAAGAAAATATAATTTGCAAGATCAAGTTTCAAAGCTCAATATCGACCCATTTCCAATTCTCCTGCTGAACTGATTTGGTACAATATTTGCTTCATGAGTTGCATATTCTGTTCAAGACATCTCCTTCATTATTATGTGAAAATAGCAATGCAGTTTTCTAATTTGGTGATCCAATCTTTTATCAATGCACCAAACATGTTGAGATTGATGTCCATTTAATTCATGATAGCATTGCCAATGTCAAGTTTAACATATCTCCTCATCACACCAGCTAGTGGCATTATTTCCTATTGGTAGATTTTAACACTTTCAAACCAAGTTTTTAGGTTCTTCCTCAACCTATATTTGAGAAGGGACATTATAATATATAATGCTATTAGATCCAAATTTGGATTTAGTTCTAAACTTTGTAAGGAATATGGATCTAGTGACCACAGGGAAAGCTTTCAAATTGTCGATGATAGGTTTGAACCTACCAAAGATCAAGATAAATCAACATTCTATAATCTCATGCCACTCTAATAAGAAAATATCTCAAGCAAGTGAAGAAATAGTTTTGTAAAGCAATCTTATGCACCCTATTTTGATAAAGAAACCGTCAACTTGTATCTAACATCATGTAATAAAAATGAGTAAAATCCTTCCCTTATGACTGGTTGAAGGTAAATATAAAATCTTTTCTCTGCATAGGCATAAGTCTGTTGAACCATATTAATCTTGTGGTCTCCATTCGTATTTTTTGTTTGGTTTCATTTTAAGATGATATAATAGTCATTATTTGTTATCTCTCATTGTTAAGTTTACTTCTATTCGTAGGAGTGAAGGCTTCAAACTTCATGCTGTCAGAAGGATCTTCCTCGCAACATATAAGTTCTTAAGATCTATGATATTTTGTATTCAACCTTCAACATTTTGTCAATGTAAAGCTATCGTCCAATTACTCTTTGTTGTGGGAATCTCAACTTAATCCCATTCTCATGGCATACAATGTATATAGGCTAATGGATGGCTCAAAGTCATATCCAGCTTTAAGAAATCAGTTGATGGTAAATCTTAAGAATGACCTAAGCATGCTTGTGTATATGGCAAGACAACTATTGTTGGGCAGAATCATTAGTTTTCTTATTCAACCCCTTGCACTCCCAAATTGCTATGAAGTCTGCAACAATTTGAAACAAGTTTAGGCAGTCCAATCTCGATCTCAAGTTCTATAGTTAAAGGAATAATTATAATCCATGAAGAAATGATGTAGCACTATTCGTGAATGTTTTTAAAATGCTAAGTCTCCTGACTACACACTTGCCATGGGTACAAAACATGTGGCTGACAAAGGCTTAATACTTCATATGGATTACCAATTTCGTATGATGCATTCAAAATGTGAAATCACTACCTAATCATATCTTATCTCTAGTGGCTTATATTTCATCTCTAGTTACTTAGTTTGATGCTTATACAAGATGCCCAAATAGATGTCACAAATACTGAAAATTATGGTCGTCAAAATAGTTCCTTAGCTAATCTTGTTCAACACCAAAATAATAATTATTATTATTTCAATGGATGCACCATTATTGTTGTTGTTGTTATTATTATTATTATTATCTTGATGCAGCCTTACCAGAGAGGACCCCAATTTTTATTAAAATTTATTTGGAATAATAGAATAAATTACACTATACAAAAGCCATAAGCTCCAATTCCCGAGTGCCTTTGCTTTATGTATGCTCTGCATTATGGATATTCTCTCATAGTTCAAGAATCACAAAATTGAAATACAATTATATTTTAACTTTGAAAGATAAATTTGTACATTATAAACTACCACTTCAAGTTCATCGCATGCACATGATGATTCACATAGCCCTTATGTTATCATATTCAAGATATTGATCACACGATTGCACACTAAAAAATATTTTGATCCCCAATTTTATGATTCTTGGCAATAAAGTCCTATGGTTATTCATTTGGTTGTAAAAGAGTGTTACACCTTTGGGGGGAATTAACTAATATTTTTATGCATGTTTATAACAAAAACTTGTTTGTCTTATAGGTTACTTATAAATTCCTTAATAAGAAGGTCTAGCTGTGGTGTATGGTATGTCAAGTAATAGTTCGGTCTGTTTGGTCCTATATAAGTAAGAATGATGTTTGAGAACATGCATGTTTATCATATGGTCCATCCAAATTTCTTGACAATTAAGGAGGTTGCCAAGCTAATGCTTTGTAGATAGGTTTTTTGTGCAAAGATGGATGTATAAATTGATTTGTATTATCGATAGGTAAAGGTCAACATCAATGGTGTATCAAATAGAGGGTTTGCACCACACATATTTTATAGAATTAGGTTAATTTTCTTTTGACGGACTTCTGCATATTAAATGACATAATAAGTTATGGTTTTTAAGGTATGAGGATCTATCTAATGTATGAAGATTGTCACATACTAAAGCCCATGATGACTGCAAATTACTATCTTTGTTCAATTCACTTAACTAGTTTAGTTGTAAAACTAAAATAATGTTCATATGTAACTACTAAACAAATGAACTTTTTTCATTTATCAACCGTTTAATAAGTGTACGTATGATTAAGGTAAGTTATTAACAACAAGGTCCCACATCTCCAACTTGGCCCTCTTCTAATGTCCTCAATAGACTGATTTTTAGGCAGTGACTACTGAATTTTGAACACCTAATTATTGTTGAACATTATGATGATCTAGATGTATGAGCATGTGTCTATTAATCATTTTAGGTTTAAATATTTTGCTAAGGAGAAAGGAGATAACTTCTTTAAGCTATTTGAATTCAATAGGAAATAAAAGTTGGATTAACAAAGGGAGGTGTTATTTAATTGTTATCTAGTATTATTGAAAACTTCATAATGACCATAAACGTCTAATATTTGATATGTAAATGCCTTCATAGTGTAAGGAATGTTTACGGTATTTGATCAAATGAATATGTGATTAGAACAAAAGAATTTATGAAACTTGTGTTGGTAAATAGTCTAAGAATTAACAGATAAATCAAATATGTATGCCTAATATGCAACATATTTTGTATTGATCTCCATGTATGATCTTTGATCATATAGTATGTAATAAAATTCGTTAGGCTATAATAGATGTACTATCTTAGAGAACCTTTCACTTTATCGGCAACTAACATTGATAGTATAACTCATAAATCAAATGAATATAAGTGTACAAAGTGTTGCATGATACATTTAAACAATCGTGCTCGAGTACTCATTTAGGAACAATAACATGATTATGTGGATATTACTATTATGGAATTTATGTCATTTAATAAAATGTTGGATGATGTAATGTAAGATCAATTGTACCTAGATTTGATATAGCTTACTAGATTGTCTTTCTTGAATTGATTCTTTTGCATAAAATGCTTAGGTGAATGGAGAAGTAAATTATTTTTATATTATTTGAATTACTAAAAGTAATATTTCCAAAAGAAAAAACTACAAATATTTTGAGACAAAAAAGTTACTAGCAACTTGGGCCTTATTTATGTAAAAATTGTTGCATGTTAAGACATTGTATATTGTATTGAGAATATATGAAGTTAAAGGATCATGTTATTTTTGAAGTGCATCAACATAGAAAGTAATAAATGAATTAGTTAGTCAAGTCATAAACAAAAAAGAAAGTCGTCAAGATTCCTACTACAAGTAATATTTTCAAAAAGAAAACTACAAATATTTTGAGACAAAAAAGTTATTAGAGACTTAGGTCTTATTTACGTGAAAATTGATGCATGTTAAGACATTGTATATTGTATTAGGAATATATGAAGTTAGAGGATCATGTTATTTTTGAACTGCATCAATATAGAAAGTAATAAATGAATTAGTTAGTGAAGTCACAAACAAAAAAGAAAGTTGACAAGCTTCCTACTAATGTGGTGTGTCATTTTCCTTTAATACCAAGACTCTAGAGGCTTTTTGTTTTATCTTACCCACTATCTTACATGAAATGACACGATAAAAGATGCACAAGGAATAACATTAGCATGAAAAACTTTTAATGAACAAAATGTTTGTTTTGCCTCTAATCCTCATGATATATACTTGAAGTAGCAAGCAATGTTTTTTATCCCTGTATTTAATACAGGTAAAATTTATGGGAGATGATTGTTTGTGCTAATTTCCACACAAATTGTCTTATTGGATGTATATGAAACCATTTTATTTCATATTTTTACTTCTTGCTTCTGGTATAAAGGATAAGATGTTGATTTGTCCATGCATATCCTCATAAAAGAGATAAAGAATTACAAAAACTTTGATTGAGGTTATAAGATATATCATAATAAAACATTTCAACTACATGTACTGTGATTGTGGACAATTAATGATTTTTTGACATGTACAAATTTGTCATGGTCAAACAACAAAGGTCGATTGGTTTATCCATTCCACAAGGATAGATTCCATTATATCTTGTATGGTTCTAATAAAAATGTTAGACACATTATATATGGTCATCACTAAACCATAGATATCAATGATGTGCATGTGGTGTTTATGGAACTATTGAATTGGGTCTACCCTATATTTGTTTAATAAAATGCATTATCTAAAGTTCAAAATATCAATATTAAATTTGAGCAAATTCTTACTCAATACTTATCGTAAGATTGGGGAAAAAAGTGTATCCCATCAATTACCTTATTGATGAAATAACATACTACATAAGACTTTCAATGTTAAGCACTTAGAGAACATAAGACTTTGAATGTTAAGCACATAGAGAAAAATGTGTTTGACAACCTAGTTAAGACGTTCTTGAATATAACAGGAAAATTGAAAAATATAGTATTGTTCAACTTGATTTGCATGATATGTTTATAAGACATTCACTCCACCTAATATTGATTGAATGCTTTGACAGAGTTCATTTGTCTCTAGCATGTTTTTAAAATTTTTATTAAATAATGGTATCTTTTATCAAGTACTCAAAAATATAAAAGTTTATATAGTCAAACTACGAATAATTTTTTATATATGTACATAAAAAATATAAACTTTTTCAAGTTATGATTGTCATATGTTAATACATTAATTTCTTTAATTATAGTCATGTGGCTTCTTCAAATAGTTGCACACAAGAGTTTTTCATGAAAATGATTTAATTAAACTAGAACGACAAATCATTATTATATTGTGCCATCAAAAAACAATTTCAATTGACCTTCACATTATAGTATATTTGCATATTCACTTGGAAAAGAAGCAATATTAGTAGACTTTGTACATTATTGATGAATGTATTTTATTGGAGGTTATTAAAATTGTATAATATTATTTATTAATTAATATTATTTTTGGTATTAATTGTAGTAATTTTTTTATGTTGATACATATCCTTTTAGATAAAAATCTTACATCTTACATGTGAACTAAAAATACTACAAAAAGTTCTATTATTGAGGGCTTCTTTGCTCATATGTACAATCATTTTATTTTTGATTGGATAGTATGAAAACAAACTCGAATAATCTAAATAGAAATAATTATGTTATCATAAAAATAAATGACTAGGCAACTACATAATTGAGAACGTCATATGTAACTAATGTATGATATTAGTTCTTAATCAATTGCTTTGTTTATAGCTAAGGAAATCTCTTTAACATCTTACAAATTTACACCTATTTTAACATGTACAAGACATTTTAGTTGTTGGCTTCACCACAATAGATTAAGAGAACAATATGGTAAGACCTTTTCCCATGTATGAGCTTCAAGACACAATTGGTTGAGAAAACATGTAATTTAAATGGTACTCTTCTATTTTATGTTAATTAGCATCAATCACTTTTAGTGTTATTTGTTTATTATAATAGGTTTGGTTGTTACATAATAGGTTTGGTTATTAGATGAAAGTGATAATGAAGTGAGTAGATGGCTCTTACCAGGCTCTTAATCATTGTAAAAAATAGTTTATGGGATTTCTCATAAATAGTTTCCATTTTATATGTAAAATTATGCTTATTATATGTGTTCATTCTTCAATAGTTCGGGCTTCTGCCTTTGCTTTTTTTTTTTTTCTAAACACAAAATTTTCATGTGTGATTTAGTATGTGAAGTCTTTATCTATGTTGCAGTTTTCTTTGCATAGATCCTTATTATGTTCTTGTATACAGACCTGGTTTACAGACCTAGATACATCCTAACCTATCTATGCTTTAAAAGTATCCTCTAGCTCATAGAAATGTAAGATGCCTTATGAAGGAAGAAATAAAGAATGCTAACGTTTCTTCTTCATCTTTTTTTTTTGGATGCTATACTTAAGAAAGATGTTGAAAACTTCAGAGTTCAATTGGCAGCAAATGGAAATTAGAAATCTTAATTTAATTCCTAACCAACTTGTCTATATTCAATCTTACTTGACATGGACAAGAAAAAAACAAACATGCACTCCAGAGCAAGAGAATACAAAAAGCACAATTTTATGTCCAATTTGTGGGACATTAAAATATCTTCTCTTAAGGAAAAAAAATATCTAACTACATAAAGTGTAGGACAGAGAAACTGCTACCTTCCAACAAAATGATTCTTTAATTCTTGATTGTTGTCATCCCTTTTACTTGCTATCACTATTGAAGTAATTTCCCCACATGCACATCAAAACATTCTACAAGTTCTATTTGTTTTTATTTGTCTTTAGCATTTCATCTTTAGGTCATTTATACAATTACGTTTAGTTATGCCTCCAATGCCTGTAAGTGGATTTTGGTTTCTTAATTTTTCAAAAAAATATGAGGCAGCTCATGAGTTAATGGATGAAGTAGCCGGAAGAATCAATGACCTTGAACCAAGCTAAAAAGAAAAAGGAAGATATGTAATACCTTCACACCTAGTTTTTAGAAGTGCATTCCTAATTATTTGATGCAAATATAAGCTTATATACAATGGGTGGTGGGAAAGCCAAATTATTCCGAGGATAAGCAACTTGTATGCTTTAGTTCCTTTAACTCGTAGGCATTCAGTTTAAAAACATACGATTTTTTTAGTTATAAAATGGATTTTATGATTCATCTTTGGCATGGAGTTTGAGGAAGCTAGAAATAAGCTACAAAGGTCATTGGAATAAAGTACATCTACAAAAAGAAAGTCATTGAAGGAAATATTGATACCAAGTTTCTAAGTAGTTCAAGACCAAAGAAAGGTTTTATATTGAAAATTTTACTCAAGAAGAAGGAGATATCTCATTTTAGTCAACAAAGTTCACTTATAAAACTGTCTATAGAAGTGTTTTAAAAAAAAAACTATAATATTTCCTAGAACTCTATCCTATGTCATGCATGACCATGACAACAATCACAAATTGAGCAAAAGTGCTTTTAAGATGGAAGTGGAGAACTTATGGTTAGATTCTTCTGAGGTCAACAGTTCTATTGTAGGATGGTCTCACAACTTATGTCAATGTTGAGCTTGACCTTATCTTTTGAAGTTCTAATCACTAAGCCAAATGACAATGAAAGTGTTTTTTCATTGGAAGTGGTGTTTGTTTGTCTTTTCAACTCATGAGCTATGTTTTCCTATATGTTAGTAAGCAATACAAATGTTCAACGTTGCATTCTTAATATTTTGATAAATGTGCAATCTATGATGACTTGGCACATAATACTTCCAGTAGGTCTTTGTCCATAAGTGCATTGAATCAAATATATATATATATATATATATATATATATATATATATATATATATATATATATATATATATATATATAGGCATTTTCATTGCATATGTCTAATGCATCATGTACTTTATCCACATGGGCACGATAGATATGGATAACCCTAAGGGTTTAAGGGTGATGATCTGCTCAAATACTATGACTAAATTTAATATTTTTTCAACTTTCATTGGAGTAATGTGAAAGCTTTCTATGATATTAGGGGGGAACTTATCCAACTATCGAAAGAAAGTGGATAAAAAGTAAGGGCTTTGTAAGAGAAAAAATCAAAAGTAAATTGAAGTGAAGTCTGACAATCTGAAAAGAAATTTTAAATAAAGGTAGATTTGGTTGAGACTTTAATAGAATGTATCATGATGTGAATCTCAAACGTAGGGCTGGGCATCGGGCCGGGCCGGCCATGAAAGGGTGGCCAAATCTGAGCCTGTTAACGCAATTGTGGGGCCTCGGGCTTGAGTTTATGCCCGAGGCCTGGCCCGGCGCAGCCTGGCCCAATTATTGACTGGTCAGGCCATTTCAGGCTAGGCCTATTTGGGCTGGGCCCAAGCCTATTCTGGTAAAGAAGATGATGATACTCCCGACCTCTCAGAAGGAACATGGAAAAAATACATACATTGCAGCCCCCTACTCATCTTTTAGAACCCAAAAGGTTCCAAATCCAACCAATAATAATTAAGAAAAATTAAACATCAAGTGCTAATCTTAACGCCCAGTCCACTCCAACCACTCAAATGCAGAAAACCCTCAGCAACAAAGAACCATGAAACTCAATGAGATAAAAAACACAGAGAAACTAAGAAGATCAGAAAACCACATGGACGGAACACCACTTTGAAAAACAGTTGATCCAGCCAAAAACGTCGAAAAATCCTCAACACCACTCGACAGAAATGTTGCCTTAAAAATGGTAACAACTAAGCATCAGGATCTGTGATGGTCATTCTCCACCGATAGTAAGCACCGCAAGAGCTTCACCGCCATCACGACCGCCCCAACTTCTGCATCCTCCTCCGAACCCACCCCCTTCCGACTGTCCGAACCCGCGTCTCTGATCTGTTTGGCACCAACTACCAGCGGCTCCTTCAAGCATGCTCAACACCACCATCCCACCAACCTCCCCCGAGCCGACTCACCCACTGTTGACCCCTTCCACGCCAGGCCGGATGATCCAACCTCGAGTCTTCAGCGACATCGACCTTACCGAAAACTGACCACCTTGGAAAACTGCACCTCCCCTTCTCTAGTAATGGGCAGCAGCACCACCAACCGAGAAAAAGAGAGAGAAAGGGCGAGAAGACGTTTCCCTCGGTTTCTTTTGAAACCCTCAGCCTCTTCTTTCTTTCTTTTTTTTTTTTAGTTACAAAACGTTGAGTCGGACTTCTCGGGCCCCCGACGGGTAAAATACTGAGCCCGAGCCTGACCCATTAAAGTACCGGGCCGGGCCAGGCTTGATAAGACCAGCCCAATAAACAATTTTCTGGTACCCAGGCCCGGGCCTGAGTTGGGCCCAATCCTGGGTACCCAGCGGCTGCCCAGCCCGGTGCCTAGGCTTACTCAAACGTGTGGGTTGGTCTATGAAATAATGTGTGATTATTATGACTATGCAAAAAATTGTAAAAAAAACACGAAAATAGGAAAAGTTACAAGAACATTAAAAATGAATGGCATTATGAAAAATTTTTTGAATTTTTAGGTACTTTTATGCCACTAATGATAGTAGAGAAACATGCAATAGTATGTTTACCGATGCGGTTAACAAATCTACCCTTATCATAAGTCAATCCATTGGCAACACTTCCTAATGCAAGTTTACCAAGCAAATCATTTGTGCATATATGCATACTAAATGCTAACAGTCCAATTCATACCCAAACATCACATCCACATCACCTCAAGCATCTCTAGTATAAAACATTGAAAACACTAGCATATCTGAGAGGAAAAATCATGAAATGATGATGACTATTTGACATTGATAGATGTCATTGTCAGCAATATGTAGACAAATGCAGATGGTTCTAAGAACTAGTAGGTAGGTCATTGTATCAAGATACTACAAGAAATGCATATTTTACTATAGGAGAAGGCCCATAGAATCTATACCAATGAAAGATGTCACCAGTATATATGGTTGCAGAACAAAAATCTATTGGGATGAAAGATATCATTGGTATAGAGATTTTGTCAGGCTGGAAAATGATATCATACAAAATAATCGATGAAAGCCAATGTAGTGATGATCAAAAGCATTATATGCCTGTGAATATTATTCACCGGTATAAGGCATAATTGTCCACCACACATCATCCCCTGACCTTTTACTTTCTCTTGCTTTTCTCAAACTGCACACTTTTTGAATTCTGCTTCCCTTTCTACACTTTCTATTCCATTTCCTCCAGCTCACCATAATGTGGAAAACACCCACGGCCTGAATAGAAATTTTGCATTTTGATTGCCAGAGAGTGTGATAGAAGCACCTGCAGGCCTGATCGAGAAAGGCTTGACTTCAGCCTAATGGGTAAATTCCTTTTTTCCCCTTTCATGGGCTTTCTACCCTATTCTCTTAGAACTTTCTGATTCTGATAAGAGATCGAAGGGGATAGTGAACAATGGGGGTGGTCTTCGTGATGCATTGCTGCTGATTTGGTGTCAATGATGGTTTCCTCTCCCTTATTTCCCAAACTAGGAGGGATAGCCCTCCTCCTCTCTCTGTTTTTTCTTTATTCTCTAAAGGTGATGCAGGCACCAATGGTCCATGCCCTCTCACCAGACAGGCTTCTGTTGGGTGCGACTAGAACGGGGAATAAGCAGGTTCATAGCCCTCCTCTATCTCAATGTCCACCCACCTTGTATATTCTTCCAAATATCAAGAGACTGATAGAGAATGTTTTAGGATCTAGAGGAGTCTTTGGACCGTTGGATGCGGAGTGCATGCTAGCTTGTCGAATAAATCCTTTTTCATATGATGATCGGTAGTCATGTTGTGATCTTATTATTTCCTTTTACTTTGGGCTAGTTTGGTATGCATATGAATTACTTTTCAGTTTCCCAAGATATTAGGCATTACCTAATGATGTTTCATTACATTTGAATAACATATTGCCGACTTAAATGATTGCCAATGTTTAACTTGGTATGTCCATTTTCCATGTGAAAGGCCCAAAGATCAGATTGACTTGAGTATACAAGGTATTCATGGAACTAGAATTGGTGTTCTTAACAATTGTAAAACAGCCCCTGCACAAGTCCATCTGACAAATGTGAGGACAACACATTACAATGTTGAGATGATCAAGGTGATAGTGGCGGTTGTATTGTTAATAATGATGACATTATATCTCTTCATCTACTTGTTCATGATGATTTTTTGGTAACCTTTTTAATTTTTCTATAGCTTTTCTTTTTTTTTCGACATTTCCAATATATTTACAATATTATTGGGTGAAGTGCAAAGCTATTGTGTGGGCAAAAATTATATCTAATTTGACTGTAAATGAAAAATAAGTAGGGAAAAATAAAAAAAGCATGGAAAAGAATTGAAAAGTGCATTATTGGCACTAAGGAACCCAACACCATAATATGACCAAAAGAATTCACTCATGCCACATTTGTGCTACATTAATACTAGAAAGTCTAGCACTACTAATAGCTTTCGTCAGTAGCATTTTGTACAAATTGCAAGAGAAAAGGTTAGCGCCAATGAAGATGCTAAGTGGCACTACTTTAGCACCAGAGATGAAGAATTGTTGAGTTCCCTAACCCATAATGTGGAATTATTCCACTAGTCCCAAACCAGGCTCTAGCATTTTTTTCTTTCCAATGATTGTGGCATCCAAGGTTCTTTGCATCAAATGCATCCTCGTGGAAACATCTGACATTATGCAGCCACTTTGTACCTCTGAAAAATTTGAATTACTAAATAAAACCAGCTTATAGGTCAAAACAAGGAATGACCAAAGAGAAGATGTACCTATAGTTGGATGTGGCGTACAATCTATGTCATTTTGACTACAATAAATATTGCATCAAGGGTAGAAATCAATTATCTTACATACAAAAATCCAACAGAATGTGAAACTGTTTGATGACTGTAATTTGACTACAATAAATAGTGCATCTACATGAATATTTCAAAATACATGAATGTGAAACTGTTTGATGACTAACTGAAGCCACAACATACCAACAACTTGAAGGAGATTTACAGTATTATTAGAAGACAGAAGCGTCAAAATTTATTGATTTAAAGATATAGAACAATGGTCACCTAAAGACAAAAGGAAATAATATCTGCATCATGACAAGGACTATATTGAGTAAATGCCTTCAAAAGCAGGGTATACTATTCTTGATAATGCATCAATGAGATGAAGGTAAGGAGTTGGCCATCTTACTGGAGATTGATGTGCCAATGCACGTCTCCTAGTTACATGTGACGAACTAACATCAATGAAAATGACATACAAATTTAATATTGTAAGGAGGATGGTTCTTTAACAAAATGAACCTGGCATGTGTGATGACACCCACACAAAGCAAAATTTTGAGATTCTTCTGAGGAAATTATTAATAAAAAACTCCATACCATCAAGATGAACTTTGCTACATGAGTTGCATCAAAACTTGTGTATATGGAATCCAGACCTCAACCCAAAGACATACAGAAAAATCATCATCAAGAAGAACATATAGCAAACTTCAAGTTCCGATGAACTAATGATCACAATCAAATTGATAAAAAAAATTCTAAAATTTATGAATGGAATATAACATTAACCAACATAAACTAAAGAATTTGAACAAACCCATAAATGGAGGACATTCTAATCACAATTCGGAGATAATAAAACTAGCTTTACAAATGCATCATCAATATGCACCTGTAGTAACAACTTTTCAAATCTGGGCATCGACAAGTCCTATGTTGGAGTGAAGCTTCACTTTAGGCACTACCAAGTCTACCTGATCATAATAACAAAGAAACAAAGCGTGACAAAATAATATAGTAAAAAAGTTGAAGAAAAAAAAATGATTCATTATGTGACATATTGTAAATCAGAACTTAACTGGTTGATAGAAAAGCCCCAATAAAGTCACTTGAAGATATCAGCCACACCAAGAGCATACACAAAGAAAATCTTCAAGCTAGAGAAGAATAATTATATTGTTGAAACTTAAAGCATAACAAAACCAGGCCAAAAAAGCCCTTCAAAGCAATAGACTCAAGTTCCTTATATACGTAGCAAAATAAAGAAGAGGAAAAAGGAGATAGCTATTGGGACAGCTCCAATGGCAAGAAAAACTAGCCATTGGTAAGTAGCTAAAAAACTAGCCATTGGTAAGTAGCTAAACAAAAAGAAAATAAAAAAATGTAGAATAAGGACAGAAAAAGAACAAAAACTTATGGATAAAGTAAGTACACAAAAATCCTATGCACACATCCATATATTTATATATGCAATTGTACTTCAAACAACAAAAATGTATGACATATATATATATATATATATATATATATATATATATATATATATATATATATATATATATATATATATATATATATATATATATATATATATATATATATATATATATAAGTAGTTACATGAAATTTAATCTCTAAGTTCTAACACCCCCTTGAAACTTACAGTCTGATCACTGAAAGTTTTTAAGAAGGAAATAAATCTAGTTGAAGCAAGTGCCTATGTGAAGAAGTCTCCGAGTTGATATACGAAGGCTTGAATGATATATCAATTGTTCGTCTAAGATATTATTCTCACATATAATGGCAACCCATTTTAATATGTTTGGTTTTTCATGAAAAACATGATTGCTAGCAATATAGATAATTTGTTGTTACAACAGAGCCTCATCACTTCAGTCAAATCAATTCCAACGTATATTAATAAACTCATTAACCATACAATCTCCATGGTAGTGATAGCCATAGCATGATACTATGCTTCAGCTGATGATAGACAGACTTTATTTTTGCTTTTTGCATATCCATTGGAGTGCCACTTAAGAAAACACAAAAAATGTAATGGAATTTGTATTATTAGGATTCCCAGCTCAATCAACATCAATATATATGATAATATTCAAATTAGATGAGGAGGATAGAAAAGTCCTTTAGTGATAATGTTTTTGACATAGCAAACAATCCTCAACGCAACTCCCATGTGTACATATGTAGGTTTTTGTTGAAATTGACTTAATGCATGCACAACATGAGATATATTAGGCATGTGATGGATAGATATGTGAGGGCTCCAACTAATTGATGGAAAGCTGTAGGATTCTCCAGAACTTTCAATTATCAATCCTCATCTTCACTCCCAAAGCTTCAAGAATTTCAACCACCTTGTCATTTGTGATTCTTGACCTATTTATGATATTACTGGCAAGTTTCATTTGTGAAAGTAAATATCTTCTATTGTATGCTATTTCAATACCAAAGAAATATGTTAGACTACCACAATCAATCACTTCAAAGTCATTCTTTTATACTTTACTTGCACAATTCCTTTGTCATCATTACCTATAATAATCATGTCATCTACATATAGTAATAGCACATTTGTTCCCTTAGTAGTAATTTTTAAGAAATATAGTAGTATCAGAATAACATGATTTAAAATTTTGTTCAAACATAGCATTACCAAACCTGTCAAACTAAGCTTTTGGAGTTTGTTTCAAGCCATACAATGCATCTCTAAGATGAATAACTTTTCCTTTAGATATATCAAGTCTAGGGGGTGAGTCCATATATACTTCTTCATTCAAATTACCATTTAAAAGAACATTATAGAGATCTATTTGATATGTAGACTATTTTTTGATCAAAACTACATCCATAAGGGTCCTAATTGGTGTCATTTAGCAATAGGAGCGAAAGTTTCTTCATAGTCAATGACATACTCTTATGCATACTCCTTAGCTACTAGTCTAGTTTTATATATTTCATGTGAACCATCACCCCAAAACTTAACTTTATATACTCATCTACTTCCTATAGTTTTTTTCCTATATGATGAGAAATTATTTCCCAAGTTCTATTATTTTCAAAGGTTCTAACTTTATTATTCATAGCTTTTGTCCAATGTAGATGGGTCTTGACTTTAAGATATGATTAAGGTTTGTTTAATGTGAATAGTCACTAAACAAGCCCTATGTTAGAGAAAAAGTACTCATACAAGACAAACTTTTAAAGTGGATTACTAGCTTTTGAGATTTTCTAACAATAAGCTGAAACTCCTGGCCATTTTCTTGAATCCTTCTCCTATAAACTATTACTTTTCTTGAAGATCTATTATCCGAAGGAGTGTCATCAAACTCATTAAATGAACTATAATCATATGAACATGCAAATCATTGTCATCGCCATCATCTTTGGTCCACAAGAAAACATAGTCATCTTCATATTTGGGTTCATTTATATCAAAGTCATTTTCTTCTTCTAAAAATATCACATTTCTTGAAACATATATTTGATCTTTTTCACTGTCATAACATCTATATCCTTTTTGAGTTTTGAAATATCTAGTGAAAAAAGTTTGTCATTTTTTTCATTTAAAATGGTGAAATGTTTCCCAAAATGTTAGAAGGCCTTCATTACTTAAGTAAATAAATGGATGGTAGAATAGCTTCTTCCCAAAAAATGTCTATGTTATGTTGGCAACCCTATTTTGTTGGGGGTCTTGGGACAAAAATTTTGATGTATAATTCTTTTTTCCTTGAAAAATCCTTCGAAATAATTGGAAATAAATCCTCCACCAGAATCACTTCTTGAAATTTTGGTGTTTAAAATTTTATTTTAATCATGTTATAAAAAATCTTAAAATCTGTGAAAACTTTCAATTTGTGTTTGAGAAAGTAAACCCAAACATATATAAAACAATCATCCATAAAAATGACATGATATAACAAACTACCTTAAGACATAATATGAGCATATCCCCATACATCTAAATGCACTATTTCAAAATGACTTTTGTAACAAAATTTTTATTATCAAAAGATAGAGCCCTAATTTTGGATTTGATAAAGTCACTAAAAGAAAGAATTGTTTACATTTTTCTTCTAAAAGTGAGAAATAAGACATTTTTCTTGAGCATGAGTAACCAAATCTTTGATGCCAAAGTTGAACATCACTTTTTCTTGGTGATGTTGCAAGGAGGGTTCAAAAGGTCCAAAAAGTCAACATAGTATAGGTAATTTTTTTAGACCCTTCCTAAATCATCTTCTTAAAAAGATGATCTTATATTAAAAAATTATCTTATGAGAAAATAAATTTAAATCCATGATCGGTTATTTGAAAAAAAAAACAAAAGATTCAAATTAAGTTTGAGAATAAATCAAACTTTAGGCATTTTGAAAACTTTTAAATTAAAAGCTTCATCAAGATTTTCAATAAATTTAATTTCAAGGGGTGTTACATTGTTGGTTTTGACAAAAGGGCATGACTTTTCCTTAGTGCATTCAGGAAATATTAAACCATAAGGAGTCATATGGAATGAGTCTCCTAAATTAAGTATCCAAGAGTACTTGAAGATGCAAATGTCGTTGTTGCTTTGAAAATTGGAGAAACTCCTTTTTTAAAAGCAGATAAAGCGCATCAATAAACTTTGGTTTGAGCACACCAACAAGCCTGTCTAGGTCAAGGACATTGCTTTCCTCATGCATCTATCTAGCCACACCTGTTTTCTTGTCAAATTTCTTCAACTAAGACCCTTAGGTTTTATATCTCCCTCTTTTTAGAAATGAAAACATATAATCTTCTTGTTGGATAGGAGATGTTGTAAAGTCAAAATATCATTTCATGTGATTAATACTCATGATCCAAAATTCAATGACAAAGGTCTAGTAAACTTTATCTTGTATTCAAGGTTGGATCTTTTAAGATCCAAATTATGTTAATACGGTTTAAAATCTTGTATTTGGGTCTGAGTTTCTAGGGAATGATCCTAGGTCTATGATCAAACTCATTTGCTTTGGAATTCACTCCAAGATCCAATATCTGGAATCTAAGATCCAACATCTAAAATCCAAGATCCAAAAGCTAGATCCTAAAATATGAAATCCATAATCCATAATTTGAGATGTATGATTCAATACTCATAAGTGAAATCTGATTCAAATACTTGGAAGTGAGATCCAAATGAGCTAGGGATAAGTTTGTCAAAACAACTGGGTTCAGTCTTATCTACACTAAGTTTGAATCTACATTGGATGTGTTTGACTATAATAAGTAGGTGTGGTCTAAGTCAAACCATGTGATATATTATATATACTTCATCCATTTTAAATGAATGAGTTTTTAAAGCAGTTTAACTAGGTCTAGATTATGGACTAGATTCATACGTAGTAGGCTCTAAGACCGGTCTAAAATAAGTCTTATAGAAGTTGAACTAGGTTTGGACTCCATGCCTACATAACCTAGGGTTTCCAAAATCAAAATAGATTATTATTTAAAACATTTTAGAGAAAACTATGATTTGAAATGATTCTTATATGAGGACTAGTCTATATTCAGGTTTTCACATACCTAGGTTGATGCACAGATGGTATGCTACTTGACTGACCCAATCTATGGGTGCAACGTGGTTCAGTGCATGTCAAAGCAGAGGTGAAATACATGAGTAATGAAAACATGAAATAAAACTATATTCTATATGCATGTTTTAAATAAAACCAAGTAAACAAAAGCAAAAGGATTTAAGAGACAATGAAGAGGGGCATACTAACACCTATGCCTACTCTAAAGACATTAAAATAAAATTCTAATCTAAAAAATAAACATGTTAAACTAAAATGTTATTAAAGCAACTAAAAAAAATTAAACTAAGCTAGACATGCTGGAAGCAAAATGGAAGTTAAACTAAACACTCTAAAACCAAAAATAAAACTAAACTAAACATGCATAAAAAAAACAGTAAATTGAAAAAAAAAAAAAAAAGAGGGAAAAGAAATTACCTGAAGTTGTAGCCTAGCTGAGCCTACCATCACAACCCCTACATTAACTCTGGTTCGTTTTAACTTGAGTGCTAATGCAGTCTGGTTGGCTAATCTCATTCAGAATCTGAATCTGATTTCGCAAAAGCCACATGTGCATAGAAAAGTGCTGACCAATTCTTGATAAAATATTTGGATTGACATTAAGCGTGGAGGACAAATGACATGAGAATATGATGAGGACAAAACACACATTCATCTCATCCTATCGGGTTGAACTTAAATTTAGTTGAAACCCTTGAAAATAGGAGAGAGAAAGCACTCTGAACTGAATTGAACTTAAACCAAGATGAAGGAAATCAACTAAACTGAAAAAAACTTAATTTATATATGATGAACATGGCCTAGTCTGGTTTTAACTTACTCTTCCAGGTTGAGCTTAAATTCAGCTTGAATCCCTGAAAATAGGATTGAGAAAGTACTTAGAACGGATTTGAACTCAAACCGATGATAAACATAGTCCTAGCTTGGCTTTAGCTTAATCGTTTGGTTGAGCTCAAATTCAGCTCAAACCCCCTAAAAATAGGAGAGAGAAAGGCCCAATAACAATTTACAAATTCATATATGACTGAAACTTGGGTTGTGCAACTCAAAATAAGTGAAATAAAACTTTCTCTCGATTAAGGTAAACTTGTTTTGCCTTGGTTGAGCCGAAGATCAGAACTGATTTGAGATATAGAGGAGCTAGCTTCAAACAAGTATAACACTGGTGAGCTAACTTGTAAGACTCTTAAGGTCATGTAAAGTTGAGAAATGACTTAATTTCTCAAATGTTAGGTAATTCTAAAAATTTTAGTGAAAAATCCATATTTTTTAGGTCAAGATGCAAGGATGCATGGGTAAAATGGTAATTTTTAGTTCAAATGACGTAAGTGGTATATGGTTCATGCACATCCTGCCCCATCTGAAGCAATGCTAGTACTGCATCAGTTAGCGGGAGGAACGGTAGAAGAAAGCCACCAGCAACAGTTCATAAAAATCTTTAGGTAATCCAATTTGCCTTGTCAACATTGCTAGCTTCTTGTACTATTTTATAATCAATGGCTATGTGGTCTCTATTTAGGACCTGGCTAGGAATAAAGTGAACCCAACAGCCTTGAACTTTTACCTTGTGGAATATTAAATTGGTTTCTATAGCTAAGAAAACTTTTGTTTAAACTATAGCACCAAGTCTTAGAAGAAGAAAAAAGGAAAAGAACAGGGGCAAAGTTATAATGGTATAATGAGGACTAGTAAGTGTATCCACATGTTCAACTATTCCACATAGTGTGTTATCAACCTTTTTCCTTTTGTCCTTGTGCTAGCATTCTTTAAATATTTCTAATGTTTAAAAAAAATGTCTCTCTCCCTCTCTTATTCTTCTTGTTTTTTCTGTTTTTAATTTTATTTGTGTGTTCTGATTTAGGAGTCCATTGTTTCTAATATCCTCAATTGCATTTTGTTAATAATCTAAAATGTACATATTAGTAAATAAAATTGTCGAGTGCATTTGAGAAATAGTTGTGTGTCAGCTCTGTTGGGTAGTTTTTGTGGCCACAACGCGTGAATGCTTATCTGTTGACTATGTCATGTTTGTAGACTCCATTTTGTTTTGCATTATTTCATTATGTGTCTTTCTTCCTTTTCTTTTTTTTGAAAGATCAGTTTTAGTGTGTCAACAACACCGAAGAATAAGGTCTCCTTGCACTTGCAAATGTGTTGGTTTATGCTTGCAACCAAGGACTAGAGAAGGTACTTGCATGTACAATGACGCTTGCATGAAATTTTGACCTGATCGCTTTTATGCTTACATTATTGTCTGTGAAGTCCCATGATTCTATATACATGCTAGGTTGCCAATCATATTCTATTATCAAGGAATGTGTTAAGGATATCCATCTTTTTGTCATTCATTTTAATTTTGTAGAATTCTAGGAATTATCAGTTTGATCCTATCACAAGTTGTCCTATGGTCATTGAAATTTAAAATCTTCTAGCCATCCACCAATCCAATACTTAAGAGGTTTTCTAGTGCTTGTTTTGCTTCCATTGACATGTGTCCTTTAAGCTGCACGTATATGCTATGTTTCACAATTTCTTAAACATAGAATGTTTGGAAATCCATGGTTTATTTCCCCATGTTTTTGTATGCACGATAAAGATCAAGAGGAAGCACTATAAATCTTAAATGACAAATGTGTAACATTATTTACTTAATTTACTGCCTCAACCTTTTTGTATGCATGACAAGGGTGGCCTTGCTTTCTCTCCCACTATAAGCAACATGGCATGTGCTGGTAGCATGAGGGTGACTTTATATCAGTTTCATCTATTCAAGTTTCATATCATGAATCACAACATTTAACAAAGAAGCTGATGTTGATGATGATTGCTCTCTTAGACTTCCTGCATTGTTTGTCTGAGGTGATGAGCCACAAAGGAAAAAGACTTCTCCCCGTCTCTGTTTTTTTTTTTTTTTTTTTTTGCTTCTCCTGATGGCTGCCAAGACAGAAAATTTTTTGTCTTGTTTAAGTGTTGAAGACTTGCAGGCTCAAGAGTTGCACATTTCTCTTAGTGCAACTCCCTCCTACGTTTTGAGTCAATCCACCTACCAAGTTTGAACCAGTGTGGACCATTAGTTTGTTGCTTCATGACAACAACATTATACATAATTTTGTTCCAAACAAATTATACTACCAATTGTCGTTTCTTTCACATTATATACCATTGAAATCAGGTTACAATTTCACTTTTCCAAAATGTATTCTTACCATGATGATGACCAATGAACCTCAGCTTTTAATTATATGCCGATCTGTTGAAGCCTATTTTATGTTTGCATATGTTATGATGAAGTGACTTTGATTGCAGGAGAATATTTCAAGATCACTATACTTTTATTAGAAGTGAGAACCATGGAATGGAAGCTTTTAGGATCACATCTCAGTAGCTATAAGATGGATGCAGTACTCCAAATCTGTTTGCTTCTATGAGCCACTATGTGTGTTGCAAATTCACATGTATGAAGTACTGCATTTGTACATATATAAACTACAACACATGAAAAACTATAGTAGATGTAGAACATAAAAACCATACCATGATTCGCGGAACTTTACCTTTTACTCCACACTTGCCATAATAGTAACACTAGCAAGTTCTGATTTTTTTTTTTTTACATATTTTGATCTACCACTTTGTCACAATCCACTGCATACAATGTTAGATATGGCATGTGAAGTTCATGCAATCATAATTGTATCAAAAGTTTATGTCATTTTATTTTAATCATAACTATGTTAGGTTTTGGCATGATTTTAGAGAAATGTTTTGATTGTTGATAGCTTTTAGATTAGTTGAAAAAAGAAATGAAAACACAAGCATATCAAGAAACAGGCTAAAATAAAAAAAAAAATTACCTATGCTAAGCCTAATGTGCAAAGCCTCTGCATCTCTTTTGGTTTTCAAGAGTTGTAGCCCATTGATTATGTTAAACTTATAGTGCCTGAGGTTTTGGTTCATCTCTGCATTTCACCAGTATTGTTGTTTGATTGACTTTATCTTCTTCAACTACTTATTTTTATGGTGCAAATATTTTGTTTTCTATTATAACATTATTGAAGTTACATTATGTTTTTCACTAGCATTATGTTTTTGCCAGCATTATATTTTCAGCTTCTTTTTGTGTTGAGGGATAGTAATTGTTTCGTTTTTGTATGTGATATGAGGGACACTAATTGTTTGTTCCCCTTGGATATATTCAGCATTCTAGCCTACATTGTGTTAATTGGCATAAATATAATGAATGAAATTTTTTAGTATATAAAGATACAAAGGTGGAGATGAAACTAAAGATAGGGAGGTGAAGAGAACAGTAAATTAACAAGCATAGCTTTTGATCAATTGGATAATAATTTCAATTTGTGAAAATCAGATACAACAAAAATTTGTGCATATTTTTTGGTTTGTATGAATTTTATATGTAACTAGGCACATTATTGTACAGCTTTTTGCTTAATGCAATTTTAATTTGAGAAAACTATCAATTTTTTGAATTATATATACAGTTATGGCAAAAAAAAATTTGGTAACAGCTCCTACTTTGCCTGTACTGACTTTTAGGCACAAGGCCAATGACAAAGGCAGCCCTAACAATCTCTAAGGTATGGGCTGTTGCCAAAAATATTTTCGGCACCTGCTTATTGGCCTCGACATGGGCCTTGTTGTAGTGTTTTTTTCAGGTAAGAGCCCTCCCATACTCGCATTTTCATATGATGTTATCATCGAAACCCTGGCTTGGAGGTGCATCGAGCTAGATCTTCCATCATCTTCTTTTATGTAAACCAGCTAATTATGGATACTCTTGTCTGGAAAACTAAGGAACTCCCTCTTAGTTATCTAGGATTGCTTTTGTTTAGTGGTAAACTTAGACCTGAGTGATTTGAGGATTTGATTAATAAGGTTGAGAGCAAGCTTGCCATTTTAAAATCTATTTTTTTGTCTTATGCAGGCATATTATACCTGATAAGATATGTATTATTGCAAATGATCATATTTTGGTGTTGTATTTTTCTTGCTTCCTATTAACATTATTAAAAAGATAGAGGGAATTATGTCAAAGCTTTTTTGGCGAAGGTCATTAATCGGTAAAAGGACTCCTTTTTTACATGGAAAAACTTTGCAAACCTGAGTAGGAAGGTGGCATTGGCCTCTTAGGTAACAAAGAAATGTCTAGAGCCCATCTAGCTCAGCTTGCAATGGAGGTCTGTTGAAATCAGGCATTTTGGACGATGTTCTTCTACAGGAAATGCCTTAGGAACCATAGTTTGTGATCCTTTAAAGGATGAAGGAATTGTTCTTGGTTCTAGAAAGGAACTCTGAGGGGCTGGAATAATTGCTGCCTTTATCCCTATTTGATTGTAGAAGGTTCAGCTTATTTGAAAGATGGTAAGGGTTCTCCGTAGTTGATACCTTAAATTCTTATTTAATTTTGATTTCTGAAGATGATGCTCGAAAGATTGGGGGTTAACTTGTCTTGGCTTTTTATTGGTCCTGATTGACCAATTGTAAAAGGTAGGAATGCTGAAATTTTAAAGTTTAAAAATTTATGGCAAATGATTGGAACTGTTGAGGTTTCATCGACCTGGAATGAGTTCATCTGGAACAAATACTTCATATATCATAACAAAGGGAATCAATTAGTCATGTTAGTGTCTCCTGTAAGCTGACTGCCAATACTTTGAGGTTTATCCCCCAAAAAAAATTCCTCAAACAAGGACATCCATGTAAAGATGTTGTAAGGGAGTTCATGTGGTGTTCAACTGTAGCTTAAAAGGGGCTGGATCATCGGATGTTGGCAAGTGTCCTTTCATCAAGTGCTATGGTGCTTATCGAATTTCAGGAACTAGGTTATGAGTTAGTCACAAAAAACGTGTTTCTTTTTTCAAAAAAAACGTAATAAATTAAATTGCCTTTTAAAGCTTTAAAAAAACATGTATTAAAAAAATGTTAAAAATGAAAAATGCATTTTTTCGTGTTTTTTTCACTTTTTAAAATTACCAAACAGGTTTCTTTAATTTTCTATTTTTTATTTGTTGCAAATCTACTTACCTTTTGATATTTGTGTTATTAGTTTCTCACTTATTTTAGTTTTCTCTCATTTTTAGTTTTTTTTAATTTTTAAAAATTGACCATATTTTTTTCTGATTTTTTCTCATTTTTTTCAAGTTTGCCATATTATACCCGAGAAAAACCTTGTCGTTTAAAACTTTGAAACATTATTTTGTGACTATGGTTATGACTAATGGTGGAGATTTGGTGATTGCTATAGAAATGTGAAGGATCTGTGCCAGATGTATCTAATGTTCTTTTATTCTAAGGAGGATGATATTTCTCTGAAGGAACGCAGTGTCTAACTTAGGTTGGGGTTTTCTCAAAATTGCCTTCCTCGTAGATCATGTAAAGTGTTAAATCAAATTCTTAGCAACCTCTTGGGATACCCATTATAGAAGATCTATGTTGTCTTCATTAGCAGGAGATGGCTCCACTTTCTACAATGTTTGGTGGAAGGTAAGCAGCTTATTCCACAGGACTTTGTCTTCCTGATTCAATGCTCTCCTTTACCTTCTGTTGTAATGAATGGCCGTCGATTGGTCTTGTTTATTGTTTGACTTCTTCCACCAGCGTAACATCAGCGTAACATAACTTGGTGGAAATTTTGTTTCTCTTTCGTGTAGTTGGTTGACTGTATTTTTTTTCAATCGCCAGTAATAAATTCAGGAAGGAAAGCTTCCAGCAGGGTGTTTTCATGTTCTTTGTGTTTCATTGACTCTGGAGTTTAGGGGTTGTTTGGCAAATATAACACTTTATACGTGAATATGTTGTGAAGATTGAGGCAGATTCATGGACGCCTAATTATAGTGTTCTATAACTCCCCTCCAAACTTTCGGGGAAGTTCATAAAACGACTCTGTTCCAACTGCCAAAGTACCCTTAGATCTTCATATATTATTCTCTGAATCAATTATTCATCAAATTAGTTATTAGCAGTTTGGTCGAGTAACAAATCGCAGCAGGGGAAATGAATTGAAAATAAGAAACAAGAACAGAGCCACGTAAAGCCATAACTGGCGCCAAGTCCAGCCTGCCACATAATATAATACAAAAATTATCTTGGCCGGCTTGGGAAGTGGGATGTCTTCACGAATTCAGACTATTATGATTGTATAGAGTTCAATAATAGCCGAACATGCCAAGGAAACAATTAGTCATCTTCTGTCTGAAGAGCGAGCGTATCTTTTTGACAGGATCGCATTTTTCCGGTTGTGATCCAATATATGAAAGGCAAGAGAAAGTTTCGTAATGCATACGGAACTACGATGTCAACCATTGTCGTATAAAATCCATTCATTTCAAAAAACAATTAAGTCAAAAAAACCTGTTTTTTCTTAGATGTGCTAAAATGAAAAAAAAAACATACTTTTCGTATTTTTTCTGTCATTTTTTCGAATTCTTATTACTGCATTTTATTTTCTCATTTTTGCATTTTCCTTTTAGGTTTTCTTTTTCAAAATTGTAAAAAAAATATACATTGAAGTCTTCGTAAAAATTTTAACTTTGCCTTGCTATACTTAAGAAAAACATCCATTTAAAATCGTAAACGATATTTGTGGTGTAGAGTAGAGGTGGTCCATTTATTCCTTGCTCTAAAGTGGCTGTTGAAAATTAAATCCACTAGTGACTACAGTATCGTGGTGACGGTCGACCATTGTTAGGTGCAGCTCTCCGCACATGAAAACAATTATGGCCAATAATTCTCATCTCCCTACTACACACAATGTTCCAAAGTCTGTGGTTCTTAGTATTAAATGGAACTAATTATATCCCGGACGACGGCCTGCTTCATTCTTTGACTTTAATCTTTATAATTTAATGTTCCCGGTCCAGCCAGAAACCGGAGAGAGGATTAGTTTCCTGACATTGCGAAGAAAGCCTACGGTCCAACGAGAAAGGTAGAGCATAGTTTATTAAAAATACCATTTCTTGTAGTGGCATATTCCTTCTATATATATATATATCCCGGAGAGAGGATTAATCTCTCTCTCTCTCTCTCTCTCTCTCTCTCTCTCTATATATATATATATATATATATAGAGAGAGAGAGAGAGAGAGAGAGAGAGAGAGAGAGAATCATGTAGTGGCATATTCCTTCGTTTGAAAATTAAGCAAGTTTTTTTAATAGAAGTTCTTATATAAAGAATATTATACATGTGGTTCAAAACCGAGCAGGCTCACTTTTTCCTTGACCCTTTAATGTCGCTATCCATTTGCACGCCATTGCCTCTCGTTGGGTCCACCGTTGATCACGCTGTTTTGAATTCGTCGAGCTTAATTTATTGTTTTCAATGCTGTCCTTTTAATTTTAAAAGATTTCTTCGATTTCATACACCACCAATAACGACCACTTGCCATCTCTTCCAACTTGACTGACATTTTAGTTACTTCCACTCAAACAGACAATGTTTGCTAGCAAAATAACACGAATATTATCAAGAAATTAAGCCAGAGAACGTGAATTCCGAATTAAAAACTAGGACCAAAAACGCAAGCTTCTTATTGAAAACTTTTCAAAGAAGTATATAAAGATCATATGTGTGTTTCAGAATCTTTTTCATGGGAAATACCTTCCATAATACCACACAAAATCTTTAAAATAGTTTTCAAGAGGGGTACATCCCACAAGACTACACAAAACCCGCCTTCCTCCTTCCCAAAAAGGCATTCCACTATGGGATATATTGAATAACTCTCGTCTCTATAGACTTCTTGTTCATTGGCAAATAAGAACTCGAACTCTCTCACTAAACTTGACTTGAGTTCGGTGCATTTAATAAATAAGTCGAGTTTGAGTTGAGAAATGAGCTCCATCGTGTAAATAAGATGAGTTCGAGGTAGGCAAGTTCGGCTCGTATGAGCTCGTTTATGCTCATGAGTTGTAATGAGAATATGTATAATGTGCTTCACAAAAAGACAGTTCAAGTGGGTTTTCTAGTGTTCAGCAAAGTGTGAGTTTGATCTCCACTTCCTATTTAAGCATGAATTGGAATGCTTCGGTTTATCGCTGACAAACTCCAAGGGTGTCCTCTCCTAGATAAAGAGAAACCTGACCGGCTCTATTGGAAGGGAAAAGAGATCTCTAACTTTTCACAGAGGGATGTGTGGAATGTAATACGCAAACCATAACCTCGCCTGCTTTGGAGGGATTGGAATTTGTCCTCTCCATGACATCCTATAAGTAAATGGGTATTGTTCTTAACTTGTTAAAATCGTCTCCCACTACAAGACCGGCTCCCCATGAGGAAGACCCATGCCAACTTTTCTTTACTTGTAGCTTTGCTTATAATTTTTGGCAGATATTAACCAAGAGATTCAAAAAGCATAGAACTCCTTATCTGCCTGTATTGAGTGAGCTCAAGAAATGGTATTTCCCGTCAGCATCCAAAAGAAGATGGTTGCATTGCTAAGTTGGAAGGCCTATTCCTCCCGTAGGGTTGCATCGGAAGTGGGTTTTCTAGTGCCTCACAAACCTGTGATCATGTGTTCAAGTCCCTTTGTCATCATTCAAGTTAAAGTTAACTTTTCTATTTACTGGCTCAGCTTAGCTCCAGCCAAATCTCGGCTCGAATTAAACATCAGCCTGAAGGAGCACTTACATGTATAATAAAGTAAATATTAAATAATTTTAATGTAAAAAATGAAAGAAAATTGAGAGGCTGGTATGGTATATGTGGCTCTGCCTCTGTGTTCAGCCCTGTTGGCAATTTGCTTTTATTTGTCAAGTAAAGTTGAGGAATGGCAAGCATGTTGTGCAGTTGGGACAGCAAAATGCATTAGAGGTTGAACTCGAATTGAATTTTACACAATACAAAATGAGAATATCCTCAAACCAAGTCTAACCCTAATTGAAGTCTTAATTAGGAATGATAGAATCCAACGATATTCCTAAGACAGGTACATGTATGTTTTCTTGAGAAGGAGGCTACCTCATAATACTTGAGAAAATAGAATTCACCTCGCCTAATAATCAATGTGTTTCCAACCCAAACAAGTTTCCTCGAAAATGGTTCATTCTTATAAACCATGTTGAACAACTAATGAGCTGCATCACTTCTATAAATAATACTGTAGCACAACACTTCTTCATTCAATCTAGATTATGAGGTGGGACTTGATTGAAAATTGCCGTAGATATGACAACACTTCGCATAACCAATTTTTGTTGTTTAATATTTTCCATTTTGCCTTTATGCAACGGTGATCTATATACAAACCAAAAGAAAGAGGAATACCGAACCTGATGAACTCTTTACCACATCAATCGACCATTTTTTTGGAATGTTCATATATTCAGACTTGAATTCGTATTCGAATGCAAATTAAGAAAAATCTACACTAGATATGAATCCAAATCTGATTAGAAATTGATTTTTTAACTTCCAACTCAATCCGAGTCCAACTTTGAATCCAAATCCAACTTTTAAACTGAATCATTAGGCAAACACCATCTCACAAGCACCCTAAAAGAGAGATGACCGAATCAAACTCGGGCACATTGAACGCTAAAAGAGCTGTTCAACTCGAGAACATGGCAGTATCTTTGGGAGAGCGAGCTGGACATAGGCGATGCCGAGGCACCGAGTGGCACAAGTCTGGGAACCCCAAGAAGGACAGATGGACGAGCAGGAAGGGAAGGGAGGCTGTCTTCCCGTTTGAACTCTCCAAGAAGGAACAAAATCCATGGTGGAAGAAGAAGGACCACAGTCGCCCACTGCAAGGCCCCCATGTGCAGCTGCCATGATTCTCTCCATCTTTCCAGCCTGCCAATATTCAACAGTGCACGTGTTGGCGTTTTTCCTTTTGAATTCTTTTCCTTTTAAATGTTGAGAGAACCAAGGCCCCAAGCAATACCTTTTCCCCCTCTCCAACTGCTAGGCCTCTTTTGGACCTCTGCCCACTACCACTGGCTTTTCTCTTTTCCTGAAAATTTTTCGTTTTGGACCTCATGTTGATTTTGATTTTAAGAGGGCATTTAGATTTGTGATTTTTTTATAAGAGTCTTTGTGGGAACTGTTGAATGCAGACCTTAACTGAAGTTAATATTTAGTTGCAAACTTCTTTCAAACATCTCTATCAAACTGTTGCATTTTATTGTTTTCTGCTAAGCTTCGTTTTTTCAAGTTTTAACCTTGGCAGATTTTACGAAGAGTGTGGTTCTCATTAAGAAGACTAAATGTGGTCCCCTTATTTAGATTATAAGAAAAGAAACAGGCCCCAGGAAGGAAATTTCCCTTTCCTTTACTAGCTAGGAGCTTTGATTCCTGGAGGAGCCCCTTGGGACGCTCCCTTTTTAACCAACCAGAGCGTTACATAGCAGCTACCTCAACAATTGCCTACTTTTGGAGAAACTCGCTTTTACCGTGTGATCGTCAAATGCCCATGCATTGCAGAGGAAAGGTGACTATCACCGATCATGTCTTTTCTTGTTATGCAGCAATATTTTTACGCATTTTTGTTGCTTTCTCACTTTCAAATTTTAGCCATCCTGACAATCTTCATTATAAAAAAACAAGAAATTTTGAAAACCAGCAATCCTTTCATGCGGACTTTTCTGCAGAAACAATTTTATGACAGTGACTTCTTAAATTTGGGTACGCTATTGGGGAATTGGACTTCATAGGCAGATGAACGATTTTCCAGTGGCGGTAAATGCATCCCACAAGTGTATGTGAGATCACAGCAAGTTCGCAATAACACTTGGAGTCATTTTGGTGGTTGGCATTCAAACTCATAGGACCCACCTGCTAAAAGCAAAGATAGACAGATGATATTGGTGGGGCAATTTAAAAAGCACACCATCGTCCACTCCACCCAAAGTCAGCCATGGCTACCACAACCTACCACCACTAAAGAAAATCACCCTCTGTAGAGGATTGCGTGACAGAAAGACAAGAAGTCAGTGCAGCATTGAGAACGAGCAAAATACCAAGGAAAAAAGACAAAAAAAGAACTTTTAGAACAAGCCTTCTATATTACCACCATTAAAGAATTTAACAGTTCTCAAGATAACTAGATTGAAAGCTAATACAAATTTTTCTTCTTGTTAAGAGAGGCAGTAACCGTAACGTTTATGACAGCATCAAGAAAACAGAAGCCAGAAGTAAGGGTGACATACACAGGAAACAAGAAAAAAAAAATAAACAGGTCAACAAAGCCATGTACAGAAGGTTGACGAGTTGTGTTAAATTGTTAAAAGCATAAATAACTTTCTTCGATCAAAAGTATCATTGGAATCTTCGACTCCAATGATTTTCATGTTAGAGATGGTTCTGTGGGCACCTGTACTACAGCTACTTCTGTAGAGGGTGGTGTGAAGTATGCTGTGTAGTGGAACTCAATCTGCAGCCGGTGATGAAGAGGAGTCGTCATCAAGCCCTTCTTGATATCCACCTGCAATTCCCTCAAAGGAATGGCGGCTAAGAAATTCTTGATGTATTCCTTGCATGACTCCTTTCCACTGCATATGAGCTCATCTTGAGTCGTAGTGTTGTCAGTTGCTTCTTTCTCTGATGATCCACTTGTACCGACTTCAGGCTGCTGGTGGCTTTTTGATTCCACAACGGATGTCTGGGAATCATTGGGGGATTTATCCTGCTTACCCTCAGGTTCTTCTGGTAATTTGAAGATGGATGTATCTTTGTTGAACTTCAGAATATAAGCTTCACTACAACCTTCAAAAAGCCTTTCTCCAAGTGTGTCAACAATGTAGTATGCATCAGCTTCAACTTTGAGGATGAAAAAGTGATCGTTCCAGCTTACAATGTAAACATGAGGTTCACAATCTGAACAGTTCAACATAGCATTGCTGATCTCCTCCCAGATGCTATCAAATGACATTGCACCTTGTAAGAATTCAAGCCCATCATCCATTCCATCAGGATGGAAAAAGCCCACAAAAGATTTCTCATGTTTAACTGAAAGCGGCCGGACCTTCGCTTCGAGAACTGTTTCTAGATCAAAATGTTTGTCTGGAAACCGCTGCATGTAGGCCTCATTCTCACATAAATTCCTCCATTCCAGTGAACCTTCTCTGATCAGGCTATCAAACTGTGACTTGTTAGGCATAATGTCTCTGTTGCACTGCAACCAATCTGCAATTACAGCAACAAGAGCAGTGCAAGCACTCTCACCAGCAGCTCGTTCACTACGCTGATCGATGGAAGCAAAAAATACTTCTGTGCACAGCTTCATGTGTCCATCCCGACTGATTACTTCCTTGCTCTCCCAATGGCCGACAGCAAAACTGTCATCTCCAAAGTCTGATACAGAAGACCGATTTGCAGCTGCATCCTCCTCCCCTTTAGTCCACTGCAAGGGCGTGAAATACACTAGTTAATGAACATCCAAAAAAGTAAACAACTGAAAGTTTACTATTTCCATTATCACTCAAAGACAACTTAGACAAATTGCTTTTCTGAGGACCGCTTGAGAGGGATAAACAGTGGCCAAACAATAATGATATTATTGCCATGGCCTTCACTTTTTGACCTCAACACCGTCATCAATATCTTTATTCATAGAGCATAACAGACAAAAATCATGGAGATTAAAAACAATGCACCAAAAACCAGAAGGCAGATACATAAAAATCTACAATAATAACAGGGCATCTGAGAAGCGGGTTATTTATTGTCTTCAAACATAATAAGTTCAGATGCTATAATGACCTTTCATAATTAAAAAAAATGGCATTTTCAGATCAACCGAATCCATTGGATTGTATGAAAATGCATCATGGCATACTCATTTGGCATATAATAACAATGACAGTAAAACATATTATGCATGTGTAATACATACCCCTAGAGCAAAAGACTCGTCTGATGAGCTGAGCTGTCGACGGTCAAAATCAATGTCATCACCACCTTCTTCAGCATATTGTTTCTTTAGGAGTGGCTCTCCTTTTGACTTTGGAGATCTGAAACTAAGCTTCCTTTTCCTCCAAGGAAGAATGCTCCGCTTTGATGACTGTATACTAGATGGCTCCACATAACCTGATGATGACTCCTCAGCAAGAGAACCACCTGCCTCGGACCTGTGATTGCTGTAATATACCCATCCCTCATTGCCTTCATCAATTCCTATTCCGGGGTAATAGGATCCACCAACATAGTTTGCTGATGCCAGTGTTCCATAGCTGAATGATTTTCTAAAGCTAGAGCTTTCTTTGTCATCATCAACCCCTTGACCAGCATCCTCAATGGAGTCTGTATCAAATGGGTATGCATATTCAGCATCATCACTGGGGCCAGAGTATCTTCCATCACTGCTTTCATCCTCTCTAAATGCCTTCTTTGTTCTCCGAGTAGACACATAGCTGGTTAATATTTTGACTTTTCTCAGGCTGGCTTTGAGGGCTGAAAGCTCTTCTTTCTCACCAAGTGAAGCTTCCTCACTTAGAGGGGACAACGCTGCAGGTAATCTTGGAACAGATTCAGAAGGTTCTTGAGCATTTCTCAGTTCCAACAAGCTGAAAGAGAACTGCAATTTTGACCAAAAAGAAATCTACATAATAAGCAAAAGAAACATATTATATGTGCATGCAGATATGGAGCAAGGCAAAGAAGTGTCATGCACAAAAAATGCTATTGGCTACGGAATTTCAATTTTTGGGTATTTATCATCTTTGCAGTTTTGTACAAAACAAGCTAATAGGCGATAGGATATAAATAAAAGAGTCTTGTAAGGCCCTCACAGTCAGTGTTGGTTGAGGTTGAGCAGACCCGCCTGGCAAAGCAACAAGAACATTTGACTCAACTTCCTTCTCTTCCATTGCAGCCACAAAGTCTGCCAAGTTCACTGTTGCAGTCCCAGTAACAGTCATTTTGTTTTTTGGTCCTTGACTTGAAACCTAAAATATAGTGACATCAAGTGAGATGTGATAAAACAATCTTGAATAAGAGGTATAACTGTTTTTCCAAAGAAATTTCTTCATAAGAAAAGGGAATCCCAACAACTGATCATGCACATAATAAAGAGTGAAACGAAGCCCAAATTGTTCTCCAGTGATATCAGCATTTTTCTAATGGACAGCAAAAGGCTATAGCACTAAAACATAAAATATCAAAAGGCAAAGCCTAGCAGAATACAAAATGTGATTGTCACCTAAATTCATAAATAAGGTCTGTACAACAACATGTTAATAGATTCAAGCAACTTAAACTGTGAAGTTCTGTTGTACTCTATTCTCAACCAGTATTCAGTCCATGTTCCACATAAAGGACACTCTCGGTGAAATCAAACCCCTCCAAAACAAAACAAAACAAAAAGATATTAAGAAATTCAATGCTTTCCCACCACCTGTTTTCTTCAACCACAACAAAGGTTTCACACAGCCATGATCCATGTCTGATCATGGAAATGTTACACTTACCTTGATGAAAATAAGAATCTGAAGTTCCGGAAGTTATGCCTTTGTTCAATATATGATTATCAAGCAAAACGCTAAAACCATGATGCACAAGAAAATAAATTTGGAATTTGTTGCCATATACAGGAAAGAGTTAGTGCTTCTACCAACAAAACCAGGGACAGGAACAAAACGGGACAAACAACAAAATAGAATAAGTTTGGCAATACCCTACCAGCACCAAACAGATACATAAAAACAAAGGATCAGAATCCTAGTAATGACCACCAAGCCTTATTAACACAATTCCAAAATCCTAGGCACCTAATGAACATCTCCATTCTCCCATTAGAAACGATATCAATGATGTTTCAGTTAGTTACATATATCAAAAGGGGGAAAAGGAACAGGAAATGAGAATCGTTTATTACAAGAAAGAGCAAAAGAGAAGGAAAATAAAAAACTGAAATCACACGTTCCATAAATCACATAATCTGAATAGTTCAAAGCACAAAGTCGTACCCCCTCAGTCTTAGAGGATGTTACTTTCTACTAAATGCATGAAGAAAGAAAAAGAAAATCACCCATGCTCGATAGGTTAGAAAGTATACTGCGTGAAATCACTCGAATTTCGAATCATTCAAGTACGGATAAAAACAAACGGTGAAATGGAAACCATCCGCCCTGAATAAATCAGAACGAAGCAACTCAACATAGAAATGCACAGCGTAGAAATAGGAACGAAACAGGGTAGAAAAACGCTTCTTCACCCTCGCAAAAGAAAGGAAAAGAAAGAGAAGCCAAAGAAAGTAAAGAAAAAGTCCACTTACATTCAACAGGGTGAAGGAAATCTCCCAGGGATGAAAGCAATTCTCTTTGTAAGCCGAGAGAGAGCACACGTTTGAAAACTCCTCTTCCCATTCCACGACCACCCCTCCATCTCCCTCCTCTTCGCCGTCCTTCTTCTTCGAGACGGTGCGCTCCGCCGTGAAATTCCTGACGACCTTCCTCCTCAAGGACGTAAAAGCAGGCTTCTGCCCCTTCCATTTGATCTCCACCATGAATCTAGTTCCTTCGCCGCCTTCGGCAGCGGGCGCCTCCTCCAGTACCACCCCTTCGATCCTCTTCAAAACCAGTTTCACCTGGTATTTCTTCGTGATGAGGGGCGGCCATGGCCGCCACTTCATCATCTTCACAACCATCACTCCCTAGCCCCTCCCCACCTCCCGATCACACCCCCCACCCCCTACCACCACCTCTCCGATCGATCAACTCCTCTCCAATAGCACGTTCCAAATCGCCAAAACAGAAGAAAGAAAAGGTAAAGAAATACCAAGAAGAAAAAGGGTAGCCCCGGAGTTTCACCAAGGGAATGAAAAGGGCAAAGAACTGCTTCTCTCTTTCCTTCTGTCGACCTCTCTGTTCGTCCTTTATCTGCCGAGAACAAAAATGGCAACACCCATTTGATGTCATGTTGAGCAAGAATACAAAGAAATAGTCAAAGAAAATTTGAGGAGAGATTAAGAAGACTGCTGCATTTCTCCACTTACCTTTTCCTATACCCCGCAAGGCAGATGCCAGAACACCAAAACGCTGGGGTCTGGAACTAGGAACACGGAAAAGAGCCCCCACATACAAAGAGCCCAGAATGGCAGTAGATGAAAAGGAAGAAGGAAGGAAAAAGAGGGGCAGGAGAGTATGGGACCGACCTAAAGAGCAAGTCTTCTCCCTCCCTCCAAAACGCCACCAAGTCCACCTCTCTCTCTCTCTAACTCTCTCTCTGTAAATAGGTTGTCTTCCGTTCTCTCTGTTTTTTGTTGTTATGGATATGTCTTTATCCTCCTCGTCACAATCTCAAAAGTATCCACACCTCTCTCTCTCTCTCTCTCTCTCCGTTCATGCCGGTTCAAGTTTTCACCCTCTCCGCATCTCCCCATCTTGGATTTATCTAAAATCTGCTCTTGTTTTTTTCTTCACCAGTGCTTACTTATTTTCTTTAACTGCAAGAACTAATCAGCGGGTAATATTCTCAAACGAGAAAATAAGGATAACGGGAGAAGTAAATTTCCGTTTTTCATAAATAATCGCTACCCTTCCGTTGCGATGCAACGGTACGGTACTATCTAATTTTTTTGTAGTGAGAGAAAAGAAAAAGTCAAAATAAATGAATGCCAGCCACAAGTTATATAGTTATTTTTTTTCTTTATCAGTCCATTTGCTTGTGATTAACATGTATGTAATGCTAATTAGAGCTCAATGGCGTCGCACCTGATTTGATCTTCTTATTTTTGTTGTTGTTGCCGTTAAAAAGCCGTCGGTCGCAAACTTGACTACCAATATGTAAATATTATCAAAGAGTGTGAGGGATTTTGTAATTTTTTATTTTATGGAAAATGTTAAAACTAACGGTCTCGCTCTCTTTCATAATTAATACCTTTTTGAAAATTTATTGCTTTATTCATTTATTAACTTATTTCCAAGGGATATGTACCTCACAATGGTTCTTAACAGTTTTTAAAATTATTTACTAGTAGAAATTTAAGAAGTTTCTGAAGTTATTCGAAATTAGGATCTGATTATTATCGGCTATAGGTAGCTATGGCCAATATGCTAATAGAAGAAAATTGTGTAGTTTAGGTTATCATCATTTAATTATATTTTCTAAATTTCGGATAACCATAAATATAAATAGGCTTGTAAGTCAGATTTTGATGAAATCATTTAATATTAGTTATATATAAGTTTATGTATCCAACTAATATAGCATGTGCATTTCTACTCTTCAATATGTAAGACTATTCTAAAAAATGAAAATTAGTTTTTCAAGATCGATGGAATATGCTTTTCAAAATATTTCATTCAAATTATCTATTTTTAATTTTTTTAAAACTTTAGAAGAAAAAAATATCATTTAATACTTAAAGGGCCGTTTGATGGTTTGGAAGTCTGGAATTACAAAAATACTTTTGAAAATATTTTCCTGGAATCACTATTTTATTGGCATTTTACTTTGAATCGATGATCATGCTAGATAGAACAGGACAGCTTAGTGATTACTCTAAAATTCCCACAGTCATCATCCAATATATATATAATATATATATAATTCTTAACTGTTGAAGGAAGCATTTGCGTATATAGATAGTTCTTAACTGTTGAAGAAAGCATTTGCTATATATATATATATATATATATATATATATATATATATATATATAATTCTTAACTGTTGAACGAAGCATTTGCTGGAATCGCCGCGATATCCACAATTCTTCTCCTGCTTTTCAGAAAAAGGGGGAAAAAGATGCCCTCCATAGACTACACAGCGACGTACTTTTCCTTCCTTCACAGGCTGCGAATGAAGCCAGAGAGAGAAAAAAAAAAAAAAAAAAAAAAAAAAAAAGTGTTTGAGAAGAATAATCGTAGATGACATTATCAAACACAAGGTCGCACCTCTGACTAAACATCACGATTTCCAGGCACATCAACGCTTTACAGGTTTTATTTAAAGTATTTAATTTCACAAGTTGCATTTTTTTAAGGGCACTTTTAAATATTTTATTGACGGAAAAAATAAAATAAATGAAAGAAAAAAAATGTATAAAAGGTGCCATGGAAAGCAAAGTACCGGCGACCTTTTCCGGTGCCAACTGGAAAGATACCAAATCCTGTCAACGAAATCCAATATTTCCAAATTCCTCCCCCGGATTTCGTGGTAATGAATCCCGAATTCCTTGCTTAACGTCTCTAAGTAGAAGACGGAAGGTGCGGGACTGATAAGCTAATCAATTCATTCCCTTGGCGTAGGAATTGCTACAAGGCTTTTCTTCTTCTAACTATTCTGAAACAAACAGTCCGCCGGTTTCTTCGTGAACTAGAAATCACTTTCGATCTTTTTCTTTCTTTCTACGAGAAGAAAAGATAAGCCATCTATTTAATTTTCTAATGTCTAAACTTATGGAGAACTTTCTTGGGCTAACACTATATACTCTTATATCCCCAAAATTTAGGCCTTGTTTCGAGGCTTAAATAGATTTATGGTACATTATTCGACTTGGGTATCGTGTTTTTCACTATTTACAACTTAGAAGAGTAGTACATCAAAACTTGATAGTTAGCATGAGATTCACAGCCATGAACTTCTTGAAGCTGTCTTGCCACTTTATTGCACTATACTCATTGAAGCAGCTATCTATTTAATTTAATAGTTAAAAAATGTAAACATTTTCTTTCTGTTTGTTCATGAAATAATATCAACAATTGATAAAAAAAAAAGAGCATTAGTTTTGCCTTTTCCTTTTAAATTGGAGAAAACCATGGATTTCTTAGACTTGGTCCTCCCCCGGTGGCATAAAGCCCCCCCACTGCCACTCATATGAAACTGCTCATTTCCTGCTATTCTTGTTTTTAAAAAAGTTATTTCCTTCGTGTACACAAGAAAATAATTTTTTCTATTGATAAGAAATTAGTTTTGTCTATTGATAAATAGCACTTTTTGCAAATTTCTCTTAAAAGTTGAGCAGTAATTTATTATTGGACCAAATAGATACTCTTTTTAATTTTATATAAATAATTGTCTTATTAAAATCAGTTGTTTCATTAAATCCAGTGGCATAAATATATAAATTCAACATGTTTACTACTTTACTTATTAAAAAAAATTGTTTTTAATAATAAAGCTGTCACGTTTTAATCCATTAATGGGATGCATCTCAGCTGCTTTAATTTCTTGTGTATTTCATTTCCTTCCTTGTAGGCATAAATGATCGGAGTGGCAACTTATTCCTTAATACATAAATTATGTAAACCACATTCAACTATTGGAGCATTTGATCAAATGGTGGTGATGTAAGGATCCTTAGAATCACACCATTGAATATTATATATAAGTTTTGGTATGTCCTAGCAAAGAGTAATAAATTCATATAATTTGTAGGGCTGGGCCAGGCGGCCGGGCTCAATGACTGACATATGTATGAAAATTATAATATAATATACATAAAAAATACAATATATATTATAACATACAAATAATATAATAAAATATGTATACATTTTTTCAAATAAAATAATATTTTAAATAAGTTATTAGGCTAACCCAACTCAGCTCAATAATTTATGAGGTTGACCAACACCCAAATTTAAGGCATAGGTCCGGGCTCAAGTCAGGCTAGGTACCAAGTACCAGGTATTTGGCCCACACTTAATAATTTGATGTTATACATAAAATAACTTTTTGATGTTAAATCACAAGGGAGCATTGAATGACGACCCAAACCAGGTTCTTGGTCTTGGATGACATGAAAACTGGGTTTGACCACAGACAAACTCTTAAATGAGGTCAAAAAACTTGGGCTCCACTCTCCCATCAATTTTTTTTTTTTTTATTGAAAACTTGACAAAACTCATTAACAAATGTTCAAAACAAGGATCATATATGGATATTGTATCGTTTTGTGATTTTGATTTTATGCTTATGTAAACTTTAATTGTGCATTTACAGTTATCTTGAAAGAGAAAAATGTGCTAAGCCAACAAAAAGATGAATCCTTCATATAATTAGGGGTGGATTAAGGAATTTATTACCAAGGGGCTCGAATTATAGTTTCAAAACTATGATAGGAGCCAAAATATCATTTTTCAAAACTTCTATATAACGCCGGCAACATGGTGGTGGACTTTTTCTTGTTAAATTAATTCAAACAAAGTTTGACTAGTGACTTGCAAGAAGATAGAAAGTATGCAATTAAATTACGTTAAATGCACATTGAACAAGGTTTATTTAGGCATACAAGTGAGTGGATGGTATCAATTACCTTTAAAACAGATTTATAGAACATTATGTTTGTATTTTTGTTGTCATATGCATTTCGATGTGTCTTTTGGAATGCATTCATAGGACACTATATTCAAAAAAATGCAGCGTTTTTGTTACCGATCACTATCTAAAATATTTAATTAAGTACTATCATACCTTGTTCTGATCAACTCTTTAATTTATTCTTTCTATATTACATTAGATATATAATATATCAACTCAGAAAGGATAACAAAAACTCTTGTGGCTAAAAAACTTATTGAATAATGAGAAGGTACGAGCTATTCAATCATGTTGATTAAACAATTCATATTGATTGAAGAGCTGCTGACACTAATCATGAGCTTAAATATTTGAAATGATATCTAATCTGTAGTTTGCTTGTTTTGGATTGGACTTACATCCTATATTCCACATTAGATTAGGTTTTTTTTCCTTCTGTTTGCCTACATAAGTCCTTGTTTAGGGGCACATTAAGACCATTTATAGCATGCATCTTTTAGGCACGCTTCACATTTGGAATTGATATTTAACAATCAGTATCTTAACTTTTCATTTCATAACAACAGACCATCAAGATTTATCTTTTTCATTTAAAGACTTGAGTTACAAAACGATCACTAAAAACCCATTTTCGTAAGAGAATGAAGACTGCTGGTTTTGTTTTTTTCTCCTCTTTGTTTCACTAAATTGTCAACTTCATATGCATGTGTCCACACCCACACAAATATATATGGGAAAATTAAAATCAATCAGTTGGGATGGCTATGTTTAAAAATCATTTCCAAAGACACCACCAACCATCCTAACAAGCCACAAGCTATTGCTACATCCTAAACCATAGTTAATCATCTTGTAGCATAGTGCTTATAACAATGTTTTTTAAATAATTAATCGTTCAGCAGCTGTTGATATATATATATATATATATATATATATATAGAGAGAGAGAGAGAGAGAGAAAGAATAGGGCTGTGCATGTAAAATAGGATTCTAACTTCTTTTTAATATATATGTATAGTGATTGAATGATTACTCTAGCTATATAGAGCTACCCAACTATTTAATTAGAGCTGTTCATCTCAAACTATTTAGAAAAACAAAAAAAAGTATAAAGTATTAATAAATGATAAAAATTCTCATCTCCTTTTTCTCATTGTTATTCTTTTAATCATTCATTTTTCTCATTGTTATTCTTTTAATCATTCATCATGTTACATGTTAGATCGGATGACCCTGATTACATAGTATTGCATAGTTGGGTTGCATAGTTGGGTGACTCTAAAAAGCTAGAGTCATTAAACAATTTCTTATATATATATATAAGCGCTGTTAATAAGAGAATAGAGCCAGTAAAAAAACAAGTTGCACATCATTTTCTTTTGCTGTACCTTTATTAATTATGCTATTCTTGGAAATGGAAGAGAGCCACTAAAATTAGAAATGGTCACCTTCTTGTAATACTTTGAATTTCAACACGCTGTTGACCATTCGTTAAGGTTGGGAGACGGTTGAGGGAAGGCTTCCGCGCGGCGCGCATTGTGTGGATCAGCGACTAGGCCGTCGGGTGCGGGACCCACAGCACCCTCATGTGGTCAAGTCTTGTATATTTGACTTTGACTTTGCCATTCCTCGCCTTGGCACCTCGGTCGGCCTGACCTTGGAGAGAATTCTACGAAATTTGTGCGAATAAAAAAAAATGTGTTAAATATTTTAAAACACCTTAACAAAACGTGACTCGTATTTTAAGCTTACAGTATCGCTAACTCAATTGTGCTGATTAAATAATTAAAATACCTTTAATATAAAAAAAGTTAATATTCATTAATTTTCCAAACAATGATATATTGGTAGAATCAGCAATAACATGCAAAATAATAGAAAGTTATACGAGAAAAACTAAACATGATATATTTCACGTGTTTCTTTTAAGGGTGAGATAATAATTTTTTAAGTAAGTCGTTTTTTACGAAAAATGAGTTTTTATACATGCCGGCTTGTGTGGGAAGGTACCCACACGGTCCTCCAAAGTTTCGTTATTTACATATCAGTGCCCTCAACTATTTGCAAGTGCCCTCAACTATTATACATGCCGGCTTGCAAAAGTTGGATGCATATATTTTCAATTATTGTCTATTTTTTGAAGATTTCGCTTAACCTTGTCTGCAATGGAGGTTCCGTCGTCTCCCTCCTTTAATACGCATTCCTTTTAAAAACTCATAAAACTTGTGACCATCGAATTGGATCGTATGGATGAATTCAGACCTTGCTTTGATAACACACAAGAAATTGAGACCTTCTCTCTCTCTCTCTCTATTTATACAAAAGAATATTCTTGTCATTTTAAACATTGCCGCTCCAGAAGATTTTAATTTATTTTCTCTTCTTTAATAGTTAATTATGTCAATTAAAAAATAACTTGACATATTAAACTTTGGGGTTGTTTGACAATAATGACATTTGACCCCAAAAAATAACAGAGATTCATGTCATAAATTTGTTTCATTTTTTTGGCATATTTGCGGGACAATAATAATGTATTACTGTTACCTTAAACACCATTTAATACATAGAACACTTTGTGTGAATGTTTCATGTATTTGCCCTAAAAATTAAGATAGACTCATGGACACCTAGTTTAGTATTGTATGAATCTACTCTTATGTTTGGAATAAATTCATGAAACACTCGCGTAATATTCCAACTACCAAACGACCCCTTAAAGGACATTGACATTCTCATCTAACCAAGTTTTGTGAAAACATAGTTTTGTAAAAACCAATTTTTAATAGCTTTTAATAACCTTTTTTGTTTGGTGAAACACCTAAAACTTGGTTTTCAAATAACTTGAAGGGAGACCAGGTTTTAACTCCTTTCTACAAAACCAGGTTTTTTCAAAATTGAATTTTCCTCATATCCAGTTTTAGTGGCACCCAAATACTTCTAAAATCAAGTCAGCCGTGTCATCCAAACACTCCCTTATCTTTTTCAAATAACAGTTCTCTAAGTCACTTTTTTTTTATGTAAAGCAAGTGCTTATTGATAGTATTTTAGTAAGTGGCGACCACATATATAAATAAACAAATATATATATATATATATATATATATATATATATATATATATATATATATATATATATATATATATATATATATATATATTGTTTGCAATTATGCGGTGAGAAAGGAAAAGAACGACAAGAGTGACGGCAAAGATGTTGGAATCTGACTTGACTTGTAGCGTCAATGCTCATCTAAGCAAATCGTTCATGTCCCCAAAGGCCCCTTTCTAGCATAAGCTTTGAAATATTTCTAATCCCTCTAAAAAAAAAGAGAAAAAAACTGTTAAATAAACTTCTCCGGTCAAGGTCAACCCGCTAAAAGTTTTTATGGGCCGGATCTTGTTTGAGGAACTTGTATTTTTTTTTTATTGTTTCAGATTTAATTTTGACCTGACCTCTTGAAATCCGGCACTTTATGGGGTAAGAGTCTTTTACTTTTCACTCTCATGGGTTTGTAATAGAAGATAATCACGGCCCAGCGAGGTAGAGTTGCAAGATTTTTATTATTAGAACTGAACTATAGTTTCAAAATTTTAATAGGAACTGAGACATCATTTTTCAAAATTTTTTAGGTAGGTTAAACTTAGTGGCGGAGCCAAAAAAATTGGTTGGCGGGGGCAGGATATTTTGGGCTGGCGTGGGCAGGGCAGTGAGAGGGAGGAAGAAGACTTTTGAAAATATTTTGGGCGCCTGTGAAACCAAAGATTTTTAAGATTCACTGTATCCTACTTACGAGATATTCACATATTTTGAAAATATTTGGGATGTTTGAAAATTTTTGAATGGTGTGGGCAGGCGCCCACACCTGCCCCACGCTGGCTCCGCCACTGGTTAAACTATAATTTGCAAAATTTACAAGTAAGATTTTTATTTTCTAAAAAATTGAGAGGGAGGATATGGCTCCGACTGTGTTTCCCCTGCCTCCCTACATCCCTGACAGTAATCTTATATCCTTGCAGATCTTGGATTCATGGATTTAAGGCCTAATCTCTCCTTTTTATACCTCAAATAAGAGCTTTTTAATGTGGATTAAAGATATACATTTTTCCACTCATATGAAAATCTACTGTTGATTTAAAGGGGATCTCAAATATACTTGAAAACAAACACACAAACACACCCTTTAAGAGGTCGTTTGGCTACACGGATACCTGGTGAATGACTCATAAATCTTTCAAAAAATTAGAGCAGGTTTATGAGGCAATAGTTTTAATATTTGATAAATCTGCAACCATTTTTGGAGCATATTTATGAAACAGTCACAAATTGTCCATGCTGTCAAATGAGTATCTGTCGAATTGTCTATGAATGAGTATCTGTTTTGAAGAAGGGGTATTGTTGTTACTTTCAAAAAAAATAATTCGGAAAGATTTTGATATTTTGGTCATATTATATATATATATATATAATATATCATTTTAAATTTGTTCATACATAGACTTGACATCTCTATGATTTGCTTTGTATCTATCAAACACCAAAACATGATATTCATTTACGGAAAAATACGAATGTCAAGCAGTTTTTCAGGGAAAAAAGTTTAAAGTAATCCTCTGTTTAACTTTAACTATAGTGTTAATGTAACTTCTCAATTTCAAAAAAAGGTGCGTGCTAATAGTTAATTGTATGATAGGCAATACTATACCAAACCGTGGTGAAACCAGGAATGGAACTAGGGTTTTTTTCACTATAGTTTCAAAGTTTTACTATAACCGAAATATAATTTTTAAACATTTTGTGAACCCCTTCATGTGTCTATGAACATTAATTTAGTATAAGTCATGTTTTAGTTCATGTATTTGATTTTTCTACTATCAAAATTTTGATGTGATGTGAACCGTTTATTTTCTTATTCCTAACAAAAATTTATTAAAATGACTAACTTAATACATGTTTCTCAACAAACCACTCTTAAGATCACATATATAAGGTAAGATTGCCCGAAAAAAAAAAACCACTTCTTAATTTTAATGAGTCTGGTTTTTGTCTCTTGTCCAAGTGGTCTGCAACTTAACAACATATATATATATATATATATATATATATATATATATATATATATATATATATATATATATATATATATATATATATATATATTATAAAATATCTTCGAACTAACAAGAGTTAAAACCATATGTTAATATGTTCTTTCTTGGGTTCTTATATTTAGAAAAATCAACGGTACTCCGTTGAAGCTGCATGATATATAGTAACTATAAATTAGTAAGTAGGGTGAACGCGGACCACCGCCTATGAATTATAATCAAAATATTCACACCGTCTCGTTTGTGTGAATCTACAATTAATGAAGTCTTTGTTGACTTTGAAACTGCGAACGAATATCTTGTTATATATTCTCTTTCTGTTATCAATGCACGATATTATCCAAATAACTGTGAATTTCTTTAATCACATGATGCCGCCCAAGCCGTTGCCTTTCCTTTTTTTTCCTTCCCTTTCTCCATCGCTTTTTGAAAATTCTTACACAAGCATCGAGGAATCCTGAGCTCAAGCTAAATTCAATTGACAAAGGACAAGGGTTGACAAATAAAGGGAATTAAATTAAAGCTTTGGAATTTGTAAGCAATGCGTACCGTCACAACTATAGATATCTTCTTTTTTTTTCTTTCATCTTCGTAAAATAATTAGTCCTCGTCATGAAGGACAAACAAAGGTGAAGGCAGAAAATTGATGTTGGAGGGGCACTAAATAGTTTATCATATTTTTGAGGTGCCAACCTTGCTTTAATAAGTTTTATAAGGACTGAAATGCAATTTTGATTACTTTGGAGCTGACACAGCCTGGTGGTTGTGGAAGTGAGCCAAGCTCCAACTCAAACCACATATTGCTCGGTTTGAGATTGACTTGAGTTTGAGGCGAGCTTTATGAGGTGAGCTTGAGTTTGACTCGGTCAATCGAGTCCAGTTTGATTTGTTTAGGTTCGCGTAAATTGATTTACATATTTTTTATTTAAATGAAAACAAAAAATAAAAAAATACTGAAATTTATCAAAATTATCAACGTGGCCGCAAAAATTAACAAAAAGAGAACACAAATGCTGAGTCGAGTTCAAATAAATCGAGATCACGTAACTCGAACTCAATTGGTTTATAACTCGAGTTTTAACTCTAACTAAAGCTTGGCTCGTTTATTAAACGCGTTGAGCTTAGAGAAGCAAGTTCGAGTCCAGCCCAAATTAGTTTAACTCGTTGTATATTCCTATCAATTGTGTATGATCTCGTGTTCAAAAACCTATTTAAAGATTTAATGATAATAATCTAAAACACATTCCATATATATTAGTATAAGCGCATGCGTTCAAGTCCTTGCGTGATTAATGAATAAGGTTGACTCATACATCGGTTGGCTTATTAGTTAATGCATCGAAAGATCAATCACCATTTGAGTCTCTAAAAATATGAGATGATCACAAATATGATTTTGTGGATGTGCTTATATTTCTCTTGGGCAATATTCTGATATTAATAAAAAATCACCTAACTGATTTAGATATTAATAAAATATCAACTAATTATTTTGAAAAGCGAGTAGGATTGAAGAGACCAACATATGTAAACTAATAAGCACAAACTGATTTATATTGAGAGTATGTTGGCACTTTTTGTCTCCTTAACATAGCTTATATTATAACATGGCTATTCTCAAAGGGGATGACAATTGAGCAGGAGCTGACAAGTTCATGTTTCGAATCCCTATGGTGTCAACTCTATGTGCTGCAAACTGAGGTCACCAATGCACAAGTCGAAGCGTGGTTTTGGATGCAGCATCTTAAGGCACGACACCAAAATAGACCTTGTATTATGAAGATGAGGGGTTATGTGTGAGCTTCAGCCTTTTATTATATTATAACATGGAAATTTTATTGCTATGTGTATATACTTTTAACAATATTTAAATTATAGGTGTTCTTTTCCTTGGATCAATTAAAGATCGTTGATGCTGCGTCAAAACATTTGTGCATGAATCTGCCATCGCTTTTTGTCCTAGAGCAATATGGATCTTGTTCTATTGACTTTTTCTTTTTGCTAATCTTTGCACTTGCTTTTTCAATTTTTGAATCAATTAATTTTTGTCCTTGAGAGCGATTTAAACGGACTCATTATGCCCTTTTTCTTTTTACTTGGTTATGCATGATATCATCCATGAATAAGTATCTGCCTTCACTTTATGCTTTTCAATGACCATACATGATAACGAGTTTACAAGAGCCAATGAGTCGAGCTCGATCTCAAACACCATCTCTCGAGTCAAGCTTGAGTTGAAGTTATGAAGCTCATGTCGAGCTCGAGTCGGGTTCGAGCTTACTAGAAATGAGTCGAGCTGAGCTTGAGCTCGACTCGGCTCATGTGCAGCAGCACTACAAGAATGGAAGCCATGAAAAAGTTATATTTTGTATATATATGGTTAGAAAGCCGCCTATGATATGATAAAGAGAAGGTCAATTAGTAGGGTGACACAAGAGCCAAGTGGAGGTCAAACTCAAACTTGACGAAACTCGAACTCAAACTCGACTGAACAATACAACAACAATCTATTCATTTAGCTCAGTTGTGTTAAGCATGTCTCGTTTTTTAAATCGTTAACTCGTTTAGTTGCTACTCATTTAACTATGTTATCATTATAATTCAACATTTATTATGTGTCAAGCCGAATGAGTTCTTGCAACTAGACAACTCATTTAACATTTCGAGCATACACTTGAACTCGAGCTTGACTCATTTAAAAACAAACCAAGTTCAGATGAGCGAACTTGCTCAGTGTGCAGCCCTGCCAATTAGTGATCACGATCATCTCAGTCAACTGGAAGAAGGATCCTCACGCTTATTACAATGAATTCATTCTAGAGGTATTTTGAAGGGGCGCGAGGACGTGGAGGGGCAAAGCCAAAGGAGGATGGCAGGAGCGATATTGGAAGATTCCGTTTCCACTATGAGAAAGACGTGGGCAAACGAGTGCATAGTAATTTTAGAAAATATAACTGCGGAGACACAGTTGCATGTGCATATTATATATATTAGATAACTAACTACAACAAGAGAAAGAAAAATAAATAGGAAAGAGAATGAGATGCACATATGCATGGAAGAGTCCCTTTCTTGCCCTATGTATGTGTACATTTTAGAGAAAAGTTCATCGAAACTGGACACCTTTTTCCATGGTCAATTTCAGAAAGCCTTTCAAAAAAACTATCCGGATTGTTCGGTCCTCACCTTAAAAAGAATATATATATATATATATATATATATATATATATATATATATATATATATATATATATATATATATATATATATATATATATATATATATATATATATCGGTTCTGCCTCTATGAAACAAGGCTTACAAAGGAAAAACCATCACCAACTCATATGCTTAACTTAACTCAGTCTCACAAATTTCGCAAGATTTTCAAAAATCTCGTGATATTTACAAGAAAATCAAATAAAACGAGAAAGAACATGTGAGATTTTGAAAATCTCACAAACAATAAAAATCTCGTGAATTTATGCCAAAATTTTCTTGATTTTTAAAGGTGCTTAATGATTTTTGTTGTTTTTTAAATTTTAAAAAAGTTGTCGATATTTTCCAAAGATTTACCTGAAAATAACAACTTCTCCAAAAAATACCCAAGAAAAATATTGCCGACATTCTTATCGGGTTGTTTTACAGGATCCATAGACAAAACCAACGTGATTGGGTTCATGAGCAATTCATGGTCCTCTAATCAGCAGTAATTCAATGATCTTGAGCAGCAGATAAAAGTAAGAATCAGAACCAGAGTTCTAGAGACAGAGCATCTAAACCAGGAGGAACCCACGTTACCCAGTGGAAGAATGGCGTAGAAGGAAAGATGGATGATGTCTCTTGGGTGGGTGATGTGACTACCAGGAGAATGACGTCTTCACGAGTTGGCTTTTTCACGGTGGTGCTGCAGACGGGACGCCAAGGACAAAGTAAATGGTCCTCGTGTCGTGGCGTTTCACGGTCACAAGGTCACCCGCTCAAACATGTTAGTCAAAAAAGGGATGGAAGAGATGCTTGCATGATTAATTAGATCGACGATACCTTTTTAATGTTCCAAAATGGAGGAAATGCAGTGGCAGAGGGAGGCGGCCCGGCCATGGCCGAGTGAGCGTTCAATTTTTTTTTTTTTATATTAAAAAATTAATTTTTTTTAGTTTGGCTCCACCCGTTGCTTTTCTTGGTCCGACATGCGGATCGTTTGGCCTGCCCTTGAAATGGCTCTGCCCCTGCATGGTTATTTTCTTTGAAGCTATTTTATAGCGGGAATGCTAACAAATTGTTTCATGAATCTACTATAATTCAACCAAAAAATGATTTGGATTAGTTTGCTCTTTTTTGAGGACATAGTTTGGCAATTGGGATATTCTCTGAGTGTCTTATAAATCTGTCATAAAAATTCGAGTAGATTCATGAAACACTAAAACCTATTCTAATAAAACACTAGTTTTAGTGTTCATGAATCTACCCAAATTTTTAAGACAGATTCACGAGACACTCATAAAATGTCCCTACTACCAAACAATCCCAAAGGGGCTGTTTTGCAAATAAGAAAAATAATAAATTGTTTCATAAATCTACTATTGTCTTCAGAAGGCAGATGTATGAAACAATTTGATACTGTTTCCATTATTAAACACCCCAATCCCATGCATTTGGGTCTCAGCAGCTACTAATTACCATTGCATGGATTATGCGCTAGGAAGCTTTCAGCATGAGCTCAACCTTATTAGGGATGTCAATAGATCTGGTTCAAATTGGATGTCTAGCTGAATTTGGATATGGAAAAACAAAAAAAGCATCAACTTAAGAAACTAGATTGGATATGGATGCACAAAACAACATATGATCAGATTCAGTTTTAAGTAAATATGCGATTGGATTCAAAGTCAAGTTTAGTTTCAAACAGATATCCTATACCCAATATCTGTTCAATTTGAAGGTCAGTTCCTAACGTACTATAATGTGAGTCGGATTCAATATGTATCTAAAAGTATTGAAATCTGACTATAATTTAAAAGTTAAAGTCGTATTCATACCAGATTCGGATTGCGAATTTAAAATCGGACTTGAATGTGGTGCAAACTTTTGTTTACTCGTAATGGAAATATAAATTTGAATCCACATATATGAACATCCAATAAATCAGATATGTATAGTGGGGTAAAATCCGATCCGAATATGATCCACTAAAATCCCTATATCTCACTCATGTATGAAACATCATTGTTAAGGGAGATCAGATATGGTGGGACAGAATTGGATTCAAATCCAATTCATTAACATCCTTATATCTGCACTCATGTATGGAATGTCATTGATCTGAAAGATCAGATAGACCATGTACATAAACTTTAGAAAAATAATCAATACACTATAACTATTCACTTTTATTGCCATTGTATTTTTAAATGCAGGAGGATTACATAACTAAGATGCCACAGAGACCCAACACTTGAATGAATGACCTAATCTGCTGTTACATTGCCAACGAGGGTGCATGAGCAAGAGCAAGGAATTAATTTCAGGCAACAGTAAAGTTTTCAGGATTTTCTTAATTCTAAACAGGCCGATTTGGGTCGCATTGCAAGACCAGACATGATAATGACGATGGGAATTGGGAACCTAACTTACTTCTTTTTAACAGGTTAGACACAGAGGTGGGGATGTTTAGACATTGAGATCTAAGAGACAAGATCTGCTTCTTTGGCCATCCACCCATTGAACTGAAGTTGATGGGTGGCAGAATCTCTTTCTTTGTTTGTGGAAAATATCAGCAGTCCCCAACAGACATCAGCCAAAATCTTGGTGCAAATTAAAGCAATTGACAAATGCTTAACCAGCGAATAAGGATCTGCAAAAATAGATGGTAAATCTCGGAAAATTTTGCGCTTAAGATTCTGTTTGGAAACTATTTCCCACAATTGGATCAAACATGTGTTGGATCACATGACTCAAATGTTAACAAGTTAGTATGCTGTTGATCATGATCTTCCATATTCTTCTCTTTTTTCTTGGATACTGACAAATGCTTAAACTATTTCCCACAATTGGATCAAACATGTGTTGGATCATGATCTTCCTTATAGAGCCATATGGGGATGTCAATAGGTTGGATTCAAAATTCGAAAAGAATGTACCTTGTTGCATATCCAATTTGTTAAATGTTCATATATTTTAATTCAAAGGTGGAAAAACCTATACCTTATCTGAATGAGACTTCTAAATTTTTATAAATCCGAGTTTGATTCAAAACCTGATTTTCAAATTCACAACCGAATATGAATCTGAATCTGAATCCAACTTCTAAATATACAACTGAAACCAAACTGCATTGTGATTAACTAAAACTGATTTCAAAATACAATTGATATTGAATATATAATATTATTTATTTAAATCCAAATTCAGAGCCGAATGCAAACAAATGTTCATGTACAACCAAATTCAGGCTCAAACTTGATCAACTTTCAATTTGAATCCGATTTGATTACACGATCTGGTGGAATAGCGGATCTCCTCTCTCTCACCAATTGACTTGTTAAATGACCTGACACATTTCGCATTTGACGAAATGCATGGATATCAATAGATTTCGAAACCAAAAGTCTTCACATGATTAAATAATACTGTTAAAGTTTAGAATATTTATTATGCACCAATTATTTCATGGTATATGGGAACACTTTCAAAATTCAAATCACTTGGACCAATGCTTCAAATCAGTGTTCTGAAAATCAGCTGCCAATTGGAATTCTTTTGCTTGATCTAGTCGCCCATACACTGGTGCCATGTATCACACACTATTTATTAGTTCATTATTTTTACAATATTTTAAAGGGTTTATATTTTCAACAGTTTGTATTTTTTTTTTCAAAAACTAGTATAATAATACTTCTCAATCGATTCAACTGAATTGTTTAAAAGTTGGCAGCCTGGCGGAGGCCATTATTACTAATATTTTCAATGGTGAACTTCCTTTTTCGAGTTTTCCAGTTACATTTTTTGATCTTACCCCTTGTCAAATATAGAGAAGATATATATATATTTTTTTCAATATTCTGACAATATTTTGAGTGCCCATATTTTAAAACGTTTGCCCCTATGCTTCTACCATCAGTTAATATATACATATACGCTTTCTCGAGGGAGTTCAAGCAACGTACATAGACGGTTAGTTTTCATTTCAAATTCCCATACAATCAACTTTCTGCATTGCAGCGAAAACACTGATCTATATGTAAATAAAAGCAGAGCAAATGTATCAATTCAAGCCATCGAAAGCAGGTTAGATACACTCCGAAGATGAGTGGAAGGATGTGGCCTTGGTTCTTTTGTTGGGTGTATGATTGAATAGTACTCCTCCTACTCACCCAACAATATGAACATATATAAAACTAAGTTTCACCGCCCTTGTAGCAACCATGGCCGGAATTTGAAACTTATTCACTGCCACGTAAACAGGTAAAATTCAGGTTGGATCCAGACTTTTAGCAGTCCGATAAGCTGCCCAATATATTTTAATCTCACAGAAATTTCGTGTCTGAAATAAAGGAATTGAGAGAAATCTGAATATTAATTCGTCCTTGATAAGGGATCATAGCAATTTGGATCCAGTTTCCCTTATCAAATCCAAGTAAAGGAAAAAATCTTTTTCAGAATTGGATCATCGTAACAAGTTGGATTTTGGTAATTCTTATTAAGATGGATCTTCATTAGACAATTATATATGTAGTGGGTATCCGCAAGTTCATTTTCAACCGAAAAAAAAAGTCAACAGCATCTCAAGAAGTTGGAAGAAAAGAAGGTGCCTGTATTTTCAAATCATAAATGTAAAGTGATTGGAAAGTTTCACTCTGTTTTTGGTGATAGCTAGAAAAATATCCTTCACAAAAATTAAGTAGTGTTGTGCAACTTTCCATTGTAAAGATGATAGATGAAGAGAAGAATCTGATTTGAAAGATCATCAAATTTCACTGTCAATGGCGATAATTAATGCTTTCATGTACCGCAATTTTATATATATATATATATATATATATAATGTTATTTACTTGCAGTACTTGTTCATTTAGAATTTTTTTTCGTTGTGTTTTTATATGAGCATCAATGTCCTTTTCCCTTTCCTATTCTCCATCTTTTATGAATCGAAACATGTACATGCCAATGAGTTCATGCTTGTGAGGTTAAAATGAACAACTCCTGGAAGCTCTCATTTTCCTACAGAATGCGTGAAAGAATAAGTTTAATGGGCGTTTGAACGACAGTTCAAAAAGAGGTTTTCAAAGTGTTTGGGTGCCATCAAAATTAGGTTTAAGAAAAAACCAGTTTTCGTAAAACCAGTTTTTGTAAAAGGGAGTGAAAAACCTGTTGGCCCCCCAAGTTATTCACAACAAATAAAGCTTTAAAAACTCAGTATACACGCGCAAAGCTGAGCTATGAGGGTGTCATCCAAATGCTTCTTCAATGGATTCTCATTGCCTCAACAAAAAATATTCTATGGATTGTTCTTGCTGACCTAAGTGGTGCACGTTTCCTCACAAATCTTAATATCACTCTCAAAATTTCAGGTTCCCCTTGCTTGCTCACAGCTAGCAGAGCATTTTTCCCGATTAATTACTTGCCCATTATGATGTAAACTAATACACGCTTCAGTTACCAATATGTAAGGTTTATTGCATCACTAATTAATCTGGCCACTGGGATTCTATGCTAACTTTCCTGGCCAGCTGCACCCATGTGGGTTATACACACACATATATACAAATATATTAATATGTGAATATTTTTGCCAAGTGCATACTTCAAATTAGCTGTCAAAAATAGTTAAAGGGACAACTAAAGAATGGATTAAATCTTGAAAGGTCGATTGAAGTAACGCGAGTGGATATATCAACTACTAGAAAGTCAGAGATAATGTTGGGCCGTCAAAAGCAAATCTCCGCCTTAGCTTTTCCATTAATTCAAGGGATAGCTTGTATGAACTACTATCCATTGTTTATAGTGTCAAATCTGATTGACGAGATGATTTGATTGATGAGATTTTTATGAGTGTTCGAGAAAACAATCATAACCATATCCCCTACTCTTAATATAAAGTGCAGAATAGTATATAATTTGAAGGTCTCTATCTTGTTCAATCTTTCATAACTAAACATCTAATCCATCAAATCTCTCTCTCCCTCTCTCTCTCTCTCTCTCTATATATATATATATATATATTACACACAGGACTTGTAAGCGTTAAACTATGTAATCATTTTAATATTACACACAGGACTTGTAAGCGAAAAACTATGTAATCATTTTAAAGGTTTTTAAGATAGATAACTGAGAGAAAATTAAAAAAAACAATGAGATAAGATATTTTAGTTATGCATCTACCATTAATTAACAATTTTTTCTCTTTGATTTATGTCACCAATTCATCTCAGAAATTGCAATATGTGAGGATTTTATAATAAAACAGCGTTGTCCGAATCTTTTCCTTTTCAATACTAATCAATATGTTTTTATTATTGTCCAATAACTGATAAATCTGATTCACCTTCCAAGCAACTATTTTTAATGGTTTCCCCCAAGTAAATTCAAAATAATTAGAAAAGGTGTGATCACTAGTGTGCAAAGTACACTAAGCAAAGCTGAAGACTTTTCATATACAATATAATTGTAGCTGCTTCTCTTTTGATGATGGCAGGTAACATTTACTTTTCTAATCAAAGCTTTACATAAAAAAACGGGGTGCTCAGCATACATACTGGCTACGGTTAGGTTAGCTTAAAACTACCAAGTTGAAAAAAACCCAAGATTCAATACACCAGCTGAGTATCCATCAAAACAAGGCCTACATGACAGCTTGAGAGGGTCAGATTAGCTTGAAAATTCTAAGTTAGAAGAAGCCAGCCAAGGTTCAGTATACTAGACCAGTGTCCATCAAAACAAGGCTTACACAGATTCCAAAAGGTTGGCACAATGGGATCGAAGCAGGCTGCTGGGCATGTGATCACGAATACTTCAATCGCCATAGTCCTGAGCTATACATATAGCGTCCATTGTGGACAGGACCTACAATTTATGGGCCACGGCAGTGGTAGAGCTAGAAATTTTTACTTAAAAAGAACTTTCCAACAGCTTTAAGGCCGACATATCAGCAAGATATCTGGTCCGTAGCCCAAAGCACAGTCAGGAAACTCATGTCAATTTATAATTGAACAAAAACACCGAGGTGCATGCAAACCTAGGTCCAATGAGACACCTCACATGACTCAACCCAGGTCTAGCCTCATTATCAACTTAGAACTCATAGAGCTATGTGGGCAGTTGCCCACATGTGTAGCTTTGCCACTGGGACAAAGGTGAAGGAGAAAGGTCCTAGCTGACTTGCAGGGGCTTTGGCCATGGTTCGTTTATGCTTACTTTTTACAAGAACAATGTCGGTGTTACCAAAACTAGTTAGATGCACTGTTAGTGTACAAAAAATTGTGCACTACATGCGTAATGCTCAGAATACCCTTGGTCAACAAAAAAGGAATAATTTTTACAAGGAAAAAAGTTGGGACAAAAAAAAGTTAAAAGACTAAAAAGGATATTTTTTGAAAAATCCTTGAAATACTCTACTTCATACCCTTTTTTTTTTGGGTGCAGAACTTTTACATGTACTAGGGTGGTGCACACAACTTGCTCTCTGGTTTCACACCCAATAAGACATGCTAAACTTGCACCAAACAAGTTTGAATTGCGAAAGAAGAGAAGAAAAGAACCCTGTCATCACTTTACTGCTTCTAATTACGAATTCGAACAGGCTCTAAATCCTCCTACTTTGCCTGTTTTGAAGTTTTAAGCACAAGTAGCTTGCCATGGACAGAACTGGATCGCTGATAAGGATCATCCTCTGCCGCTTGAGTACTCGCTCCACGCGTGCACCACCTTTTTCGTCCTTCACTAGTAATTAATCACATAGGATTCGCCCTTTTTGTTGCTTTTTAAGAACATATTTAAGTATACTTTTAGTGGACTTGTGACTGCAAACTTACTTTAACTAGTTTTTATTGTTCAACCTATCGTTGCTTCTTTGCAGCATTTCTTAAATAAATTATCAATTTCAGAGACGCATATCCTCCAAGTTCTTTCAAAGGATTGCAGTTTCTTGGTACAGAAAAGACATCTGAGAAAGCAACTCATAATTAAACAATATTTAAAAGATCGAAATCCACAGAACTCCACTTAACGACGCATGCACTTGTCCACTAAAGGCGTATATACATAGCTCTGTTAACGAGGAGCATGAGCCGCCAGGCTTCATTTAATAATATATAAAATTGAGTTCTATAGCTGATAATGATTCATGCATTAATAGACTATCATTGTTACTGTTCGTATTGCCTTCACAATCAGGATTCTTTGTTAAAAAACCTTAAGCACAAGGTCAGCCTTATTATGGATGCCCAGAGGTCGGGTTCAAATCGGATGTCCAACAAGATTGGATATGAAAAAGAAAAAATCGATTTAATAAATAATTGAACTGGATTTGGATGAAAAGACATATGATCATATTTGGATTTGGTTTCAAGAAAAATATTCAAATTATATTCAGACTCAAATTCAGATTTAGCTTCAATCAGATATCCAATACCCGATATCTGTTCATTGTAATGTGTTGTACTTAACGTGTTATAATGTGGGTCAGATTCAGATTTATATTTACAAGTTTGTTTCTGATTCGAAAGTAAAAGTAACAGTAGGATTCATATCAGGTTCAGATTGCAAATTTAAAGTCCGACTTGAATGTGTGTAAACTTTTCCTTATTCCTATTCAAACATATTTCCCACAAGATCAAGCATGTGTTGGATCACATGAATCAAATGTTTACAAGTTAGTATGCCGTATCATGATATTCCGTATTCCTCTTCCCTTTTCCCTTGGATGTTGAGGAAACCTTCAAAGCTCACATTACTCAATGGGCCTTGCTCCTTATTCTACATAAAACCATAGTCATAAATAATATTTCAGAGTTTTAAATGACAAGGTTTTTCTTGAGTATAATACGACAAACTTGAAAAGAAAGAGAAAAAATGAGAAAAATATGATAAATTTTAAAAAACAAAAAAAATTAAAATAGAGGAAAAGTAAAATGAGTGAGAAACTAATAACACAAACATCAAAAGATAAGTAAGCTTACAATAAATAAAAAATAAAAAAAGAACTGTTTGGCATTACAGAAAATGAAAACACATTTTTTTCCTTTTTAATGTTTTGTTAAAAAACACCCGTTTTTTTAAAGTTTAAATCAGCCATTTAATTTATCATAATTTTTTCTTTTTTTTTCCTTAAAACAAACACATTTTCTATAACTATGCATAAAACTATATAAAGGTTGGAAGGTCGAGTCAGCTAATGGATAAGACGGAAATTTTGTATTTAGTACAGTTCAAACAATAGAAGATCAGGAGAACAACATATGAACCATTCGCATCCATATCCATATGACGATGTCCACAGATTGGATATTAAATGTTCACACATTTGGATTTAATGAAAAGTGTATACTATAGAAAACCAAACACGCTTGTGGTGTTACTTCCTTGTGTTCCAATAATGGATTGCTGGAAGGTAGGCTCCCCACCTTTATTGCCAAAAAATTATATTTACAAGAAATAACAGGGGATGCAAAGCATAAGCAAGAAAAACACAAGGAGCAAAAACCATCACCCCTCAAAAAGCAAGACAGAGACCATCTGAGCGAAGAGCCTAGGATTAAGCTAGAAGAAACATTCCTGCCCATATGCTAATTGGCAAACAAAACATGCAAGAATTACCCGCCATTGTCGCGTTCATCTTGCTGACCATAAATCAAGAGTTGCTGACCTGTATCGACTGATGGAAAGTTCTTTCACAACACTTTCTGAAAAGGACCCATCTTGCTGGAATGGTTCTGCGCCCTTCAATCATGGCTCATATTCTTCATTTCCGACTGTTGTTAGAGAATATGATAGTGAGGCTTCCTGAGCTCCTCAACATCTTACCTAGCCAAAATTCTAGCAGGTGCATTAGTATACCCCCTAAAGAAAAGAAAGACTAAGAGAAGGAAGAAGATGAAAAAGAGGAAACACGGATTTTACGTGGTTCGGTCCTTGAGAACCTACGTCCACAATCAAAGAAATCAAGAGCTCTATTGTATGCCTTTCTATTTTGCATAGTTTTTACTATGTACATCAATTTCTATTTATACAGCAATCGTGGAGGCTAACGAGATCTGCTTNTCGGTGCTGGATCGAGCAACGGTGGTTTGCTTCTTAGCACTCCAAGAAATACAATTTGCGCCTAAAAAGGTACAGTAGCCTGTTGTGGATCTCCTGGTAAGGTGACAGCCGGCCCAATCGGCATCAGAGAAGGCATATAAGGCGAGAGTGCTTTGAGAAAGGAGGTGAATCCCATAATCAACTGTCCCTTTGATATAACAGAGAATGCGTTTGGCAATGGTGAAATGAGCTTGGGTAGGATTCTGCATAAATTGACTGATGAAATTCACGGAAAAGGAAATTTCGGGCCGAGTGATGGTCAAGTACTGTAACGATCCAACTATCGCACGATAAAATGTGGGATCTGCATAAGGGGAAGTATCCAGAAGATCCAATTTTGTTGCCATGGGAGTGTTCATGGGTTTGCAATCAGTCATTCGTGCTCGTTCTAAAATGTCTCGGGCATATTTAGCTTGATTGAGAAAAAGACCACCACTAGTGCGCAAAACTTCTATCCCAAGAAAATAACTAAGTTGCCCCATGTCTTTTACAGGGAACTCGTCTTGAAGTTTAGAGATAAAAGTCTGAATTAAGCTGGAAGAACTACCTGTGAGCACCATATCATCAACGTATATTAAGAGGATAAGACAGTCCTTCCTCTCTTGAAAAATGAACATTGAAGGATCCGAATAACAGCTCCGAAAACCATTGTTGAAGAGGAAATCACTTAGCCGTTGAAACCATGCTCTAGAGGCTTGCTTTAAGCCATATAAGGCCTTTTTAAGATGACAAACATGATTCGGAAGAGACGGATCCTCAAACCCGGGTGGTTGAGACATATAGACTTTTTCATCAAGCGAGCCATGTAAGAAGGCGTTTTTAACATCTAATTGTTTGATGCTCCAATTGAAAACAGTAGCAATAGAGAGAACGAGCCTTATAGTAGCTGGTCGAATAACGGGAGAGAAAGTCTCTTGATAGTCGATTCCTTCGACTTGAGTGAAACCCCGGGCAACCAAATGCGCCTTTAAACGATCAAGACTTCCATCGGCTTTGAGTTTGGATTTGAAGACCCATTTTGATCCAACGACATTCATATTTGGTTCTCTTGGAACTAATTCCCACGTATGATTTGATTTCAGCGCGAGTATTTCTTCTTCCATTGTCGATCTCCACCCCTCATGTTGAAGAGCTTGTTTAACTCGTGTGGGTTCTTTTGGGATGGTGGGATGAGTGATATGGATGTTGACATACTTTGGATTGGGCTTTTGAACACCAGTCATGGCTCTAGTGGTCATGGTTCTGCCTTGCGAAGAGATTGCCCGAGTCATAGATCTAGTAACTATGGCTCGTGTTTCCATAGAG